>QGSO01000379.1:47043-594413 GCA_011037825.1 Carya cathayensis
GGGGGGTTGCTGTTGCCTATTTCCACCAAATCCATTATCTGTTACTTCTTAAGCACTCCTTTTAAAATTTAAAATAAAGGACTTTCTGTTTCTAGGATAAGGGTATGCTGCAAAACAATAAGAGGTTATTCAGCTATGAAGGTGCAAATACTGGGAGGCTCTATTCACCCCATTTTTCTCCATTTGAACCTGATGTGGTTAATGGTAATTAGGTTAGCTTATCAAACAATAAGAGGCAAATAGTAAATAAGTCAATATGAATGCAAGGACAGCAACATGAAAAACTTACTGAGCGCAAACATTCGAGCTTGCTGTCATAGATAGCAACTTGACTTTCATGTACAACCAATAGATTTGCTTGATCATTATGGAACTGAACTTTAGTTTCTCCAACCAGTGGGGATTGGCGACCAGCTGGTGCTTGAATGAACCTTGATTTCTTCTTCTCCCACCCATCAATGCTCCAGACACATAACTGCAACTCAATGGATCAAAGTAAGATACTGATAATCATGTAATTATAATGCAAAAGAGAGTAATAACATCTTATCCTGATACTTGAATCCAAAAGCATTCAGTCATGATAAGAAGACATGTTTTATTTTGGTAAGCAGCAAAGCTCCACTCATGATTTTCCAGGCCTTCAGAACTCAATTCTCCCATTAGATACATTGGATGCAATTTTTATAGGGTACTCAGTGTTTTCCCTATTGTACCTATTTCTTTCTTTTCCCCTAAAACAATCACCAGCTAACAGCCTTCAATAGAATAAAGTTCTTTGTTTGTTTGCAGCTGG
This sequence comes from Carya cathayensis, assembly GCA_011037825.1. Classification (NCBI taxonomy): domain Eukaryota; kingdom Viridiplantae; phylum Streptophyta; class Magnoliopsida; order Fagales; family Juglandaceae; genus Carya; species Carya cathayensis. The sequence continues at coordinate 47,840 of QGSO01000379.1, forward strand.
ATTTGAAGAGGATCAGATACTAAGCTGTTGTAGTATGTGGCTCATATCGAGTGAAACACGTATACAGAGAAAGCAGACTAATGCCGTCGTTCCGCTCCATTCCCCTCGGTACATGTACAGGGGTATTTTAGGAATTTTTTAATACCTCTGTACGTCTAGGGTTAGTCTAAATACATATGATGTAACCCCACTTTTCCCATACTGAAATCTAGCCGCCGCTTGCTCCTTTGGATGTTGGCATACTGCCGAACCACGTTATGTGTTTTTCTTGGTTTCTCTCTATTTGATTTTCCATACTATTCATCATAATTGCTGCGCATTTCACAACATAAGCTAATGGTCTATTGTCCAAAACCGAATGCTAAGTTGGGTCCGCATATATGTTTAGTTTGAGGAAGGCTATTACCCAATGCAAGTCCCACCAAAGTAGGGTCCTGAAGCTAAGATCTGGATAAGGTCCTACCTTCTTCTTTTTTATCAGTAAGGTCCTAACTTCAAGTTACAAAACTAAAATTTAGATTTCATCACTTATGTGTTCAATGTACAGAATATGTTACCATACTATAAATACAATCAGCTACCAACCTGTGTATCAGCTCCTGAAGAAACGAGAACATTTAAAGTTTGGGAAAATGCAAGCCCTGTAATCCGATTCTGGTGACCTTTGAGTTTGGTTTTGACCTGCAAACCATATTCAAGCTTGAAATGTATTTCCATCACCAAATTTCATGCAAGAAGGCTTAAGGTAATCAGAGGTGGATGCTTATATGACTATGGCAGTTCTGATAGGATACATTAAAACCTTGATTTAATGATAATATCATCATAATATTTTCCTTACAAGGAATGTTTCCCCATTACAAATTCTGAAGTCAAACATGAATGGAAACATTAAAAATCTTGATGTCAAACATGAACTTAGAACATGCACAGGTGATCTGATAATGATAAAAACTTCCAAAACTCAAAGTAATAATACCATCACTCCCTAAATGAAACCATATAATTGTATGTAATTGCATTATTGAAGAAAAAAGAGCTTACAGAAAGAATGAATAAAAACATGAGATGCCTCACCTCATCAACCCTGACATTATATATTTGAATAGAAGAATCCTCCATGCCAATGGCAATTATATTATTATCTTGGGGGTGGAATGCCAAGAAAGTGGCTGCAGGAGGTGGGGACATAAATGTTGTCATGACCTGAACAGCAGTTACCAGGTTAATGCAGTCAACATGGACTTTATTATAAAAACTTAACTAAGAGCCAGCTGAACTTAAATATTGGAGAAGAACAAAAAAGACCTTCAAATTTCCCAATCGGGAAACAAGCAACAGCAGCATTTACAAACCTTAAATGTCATCATGTTGAACAAAGAGACCTTCCCACCAGATGCAGACATGACATAAGAATCATTTTTTGATAAAGCAATACATGCAGCACACTCTTCAGCTGGTTTACCGTCATTTACATCATTACTCATAAGAGTTCCATTGGGAGGCTGCCACAACTGTGGCACTACATATGCAGTGGCCTGAATATTTTTAAGGTGAAGAGCCATCAGAAACACCACAAACATATCCAGAACAATTTTGCAAGGCTAGAAAGCTAACCTTTCCCGGTGGATTCCTTTCACTCCGTTGCCATTTCCAAAGTTTGTGAACAGCATTGGAAACAAGGGCCAGTAGAGCTAGGCCACTGTTAGTGTAGATCAGTCGCACAACCTAACATTTGAAACACGTCTTTTTAATTCTGATAACATAACTAAAAATAGCTCAAGTATGTTTTTTCTACAAGTAAAAATAGCTCAAGTATGTTCCTTTTTTACGACTAATATATTTGTGTATTGTAAGAACTATAAATATTATAAACCAAGTGAATAAAAAATTCTGAAATCTTAGTACCACTCTAGCATTGCTGTCATCAATAATGATTAAGGTTACTATTTTTCAATACAAACAGCATCTCCAAACATGGAATAAGTTTACATTTGTTATGCATAGAAAGTACGCAATTTTCAGGAAGTGCACTGTTGGCAGAAACGCAATCACCTGGGACATGCCCACTTTTTCCCCATTTTGAGAATGATGACTTTCCTAAATAGATTTGTCACCTAATCTCTCCTTTAATATCCATATTAATGATAAGATTTATGAAACTTGCCAAACAAATAAAGTCTGATCACATGTAAAAAATATTGTTGTCACGAAAGTGTTCTAAAGTTGTTACTTGAAGCATTAAAGCAGTTGGTTACATGTCAAGACTTTATTGGAACAGAGGGAAATAAACATTACATAAGTGGTAACCCCAGTTGCACGAGCTCAATTTATTTTTCTACATGGAAAGATTAGATTGTATATTGTAGTCGTGAATTCAAAATAAGTAAAATATTTGCTGGCCATGAGAAATGAACGAGAACTTAAAATGCACAAGGTTGTGTCATTTGTGTCATCAAAGGTACCTAGTCTTTTCAAAGAATGGCAGAACTTCTAGCTGGGTTGGATGCTCTAAGGAAAGAGAACTAAATCTAAAATTATGGGACGCATGGCAAACATGGATACATTTTCTTTGGTAGATTCAAAGCACTGTGTAGGTATTATATTTCATCACAGTACCAGTTTTATTGAAAAATACATTATGACTACATTGCATGTCAAGTTCATAAACAAAAATACCTAAATTACTTCTATCCAACAACAACTAAATCCCATCCAGACTCCATAAGGAAGGGTTAAATAGAATGATAATGGGAGTTTAGACAAAATCGGTAAGATTTTCTAAAGAACTATTTCTTATCTCTCAATCAGTTGAATGGACAATTTAAATAAAATACGAAACAAATGAAAATAAAAATGTGTAGTTTTCTAAAGTAGATACATATATTTAACACAGAATCTAATGTTTGGTATTTATGCAGTAACATATCCAAAGAAACCAGAAGCAGATGCAGCAAACATTTTTGTATCAAACGTCTTCATCTTCGAAATAATCTTAATTTGGTTAATTTCTTTGTTTTAATGCCTGTTTTCGAATGTTTTCAGGCTGTATATTTGATAATATACATGCATAAAAGTTTCATCAGTTTTTGTTTTTAGCATGATAAATCCATGTATGGGACACACATGGCAGTCTAGTTCTGAAATCTTAATTGCACTGGACAAGTTAAGCTAGGTAACTTCCTTCAAATATTTACCTCTTTCTAACATGAACATGTGAAATCTGAGAGGAAGGACAACTCTATAAAGTATAAGAATGAACTTCCTCAGTATTTAAAGATGTTTCAGTGCCAACTTTAATGTCAAAAGCTTGCTTTAACAAAGACTAAGATTCTTTTACATTCATTTAAGTTCCCTAGTAACTTATTTGCATGCTTCCTCTCTCTTTAAAATATTTTTCTCTGAGAAAAGAACGCATTTCAAAGGCATTAATTGTTTTCCCATACATTTACCATATATTTTCTTCCCCTATCGCACTTGTTTTGAAAATGAAATTGTGTTTCTGTGACATGCGCAGAGCATGGAAATGAAAAATGTCATTTTCGGGTTAAAAAAGCTTAGATTTGACTTTCGAAATGGACAAAATGAAATTAAAGAGCATTACTTGAATGCTACTGCAGGTACATGCGAAGAACTGATCAAATTATTGGGCAGCACTAGAAGGCAATGTGGACCGTTCTTTTGGACAGGCTGAATAAATTTATAATTCCTATCAAGATTCAAACACCAAGGTCATCTAATCCTATGAGATTACCTGCATTCCCCCTCCTTGTCAATTATATGTCTCCATTAGTCTTTCATAAGTAGCCAGTGCATTTTACCAATGATGCTTTCGGTAGCCCCACATCATTTAACATGGGTTCATAAGTGGTGGGAAAGATTGACAGCTCTTTGGGCACTATGTAGTTTGATAGATTTCAAACCGTCAATCCAACAAGCATTTGTTAGGACCAGTGTAATGAGTGTGCGTACACAACACTTTCAATAGAAATGTTCAGCACTCGACAAGCATCAATATTCTTGGGTTTCTTTCCATAACATCTCCAATGTACTAATTAAGTGTGTTAACAATCATAGGATAAAAAGCTATCCAGTAAATGTATTTACCATGCCAGTCTGCCAGATACCACAAAGTGATGACCGATAAAATAACAATAATTATAATATCACTCACAAAAACTTTCCATACAAGGACCAGCTTTCCTTCCCATTATGAAATGAGTTGCACCAAGTAACATTTGATCAGTCATATGCTCAAACCACCTACCTTGCCTGCTGTTATGGAGTCTGGCAGTCGTAGAAACTTGAGTTGAGTTGTGTCCACAATATCAGATGTTTTCCAGCTCGAAATTTTGTCTACGTCATCTAATATCCGCGGTTTGACATCAAGAAGCCTGCTATTGTCCATGGTACCCTGTAGTGAAGTCCTATGAAAACTTCGAAACTAGGTAGCATAAACAATTCTATGCAACCAGAAAAACTTAAATTACTAGACTACTGTCCATTGCACCCTGGAAGTAAAGTCCTATGAAAACTTCAAAACTAGGTAGCACAAACAATTCTATGCAAGCAGAAAACATAAGCTTACTAGACTGCTGACAGATACAGCTGGAGGGGTTCTATCCGGACGTTCCTGTGTGGAAGCAACAGGAGAAACATTTGCAAATGGGCCTAAAGACGTACCAAGCAGAGGCTGCAATAAATAACATATATATGCTGAAGAGACAAGTTTAAGAAACATCTGTAGCAAAATAAGAGTAACTTTATAATTAGGATACTGCAGATGTCTATTGAAAAACCAGCTATGTATTGCTTAAATCAATTGGCCCTAAAGGCACAAAAATACGAACTAACAAACAAACCACCTTCAGTACAGAACTATTACTCTTCAAATACAACACCCGTATTAGATTCCTCAACAAATTGTCAACTAAAAATTCTTAGGCAACTAAGGCAAGTTCATTTTTTTTTCATAAGTAAAAATTCTTAGGCAAGCTTATAATTTATAAACATCAAATATCCAACAGATTACCATAACATGTGCTTTGAGTGAAAGCCACAAGAACTCATCTGATATAGTGACACCCATTGTCAAAATTATTGTTTTTTGGTTCGTAAAATAAAATTTTATTGAAACAAGTATACATGATTGCCCAAGTACACAGGGAGTATACAAACGAGAACACCTATTACAATAAGCCCACAAAAAACAGCAGTAAAACATAGTATTTTATGAATTGGTATCCCCACACGAGAGAATAGAGTGAAGTTATAACTGAAAAGAAGGTTCCAAGAATAAAGTCTAGCTCTAAAAAACCGAATGTGTTTAACTATCCAAAAGTAATATCTACCATGGGAACCTCACAATCTCAAAAGCCAAGCATATCGTTGAGTTCACATCATATCTAAAAGGATTCCACAGCTCCAGGGTAGGAACCATCAGGGACAGTCTGAGGTCCTCACTTTAATTCTCAAAGTACCATTTCCACAGGAAAAAGAGAACTTCTCTTCTTTAAGCTGCTGTTCTTTGGTTCATGTTGATCAAGTCTCATCCGTGGATACAAATTTCCAGGATATAATTTTTTCTTGAGAAATGGTACTTTGAGATTTTTTTTTTACTTCCGAGATTTTTTTTTTTTTAATTAATGGTACTTCGAGAATTAAAGTGAGTTTCTCTGGTGATTGGTGGTGGAAGGTGCTCTAATGCGGCCAATGGGCCCTTTGGTAGTAGGAGTGTGAAAAAACATGCATTGAGGCCCACAACGTTGAAGATAGTGAGAGAACACAGCCAGGGTTAATAAGTTTGCATGCTTAATACTTTGCATGAGTGGACAACATCCACAACAATACTGGATTTGCATTTTGTGCAGATTTTACTAATTCTTGTTAGCCTGCCCTTCATTGAACTACACATCCCCCTTTTTAGGCCCCCCATGTACTTGGGTTATACCCATACTGCTTTTTAATAAAATGCGGTATTATCTATATGCTACTTCAACAGCTAGGATTGAGATTGGTTTTTATACTGGAATACAAAATGCAAATGACATTGAAGGTTGATGGTACTAAATTACAAAGCAAGTGGCAGTAATCAACATTAATTATACCCTGCAGTCCACTACAGACTTTTCACCAAATCAAAATCAACACAAGTTGGGAAATATATTAATTATGAGACTTCTGTAAGAGGTTGAGATACCCCATCTGTATTAGCTATTATCAAAGAAGTTTGACACTGCTACTGTTCATTAACAAATCTATCAGGGTTCAGATACAAGACAACCAAAGTGGTATTTGTTCCACCCATAAGTCCATAACCTAAGCTCATGTAAAATACAGAACTATATTTTGTGTTTGTGCAGGCTTCTCGTTTTAGACTTGCATCTTTAAGTAGGTCTGATTAACACAAAGGTCAAAGGTTTTCTTGATATCATTACTCTGTACTGGGGTACATGGAATTGTCCAAAGATACCATATAGATAAGTAAAAAAAAAAAAGCAAAGCACTGGACTACCTTAGAGTTAATGGCCTCAGAAGGGCCTCGATTCTTATCAATGGCCCTGCTCTCCAACATCCTTATCAAGCGCACACCATCGTTGTTGGCTAAAATCTTGATACCATTGTCACTAGTTGTGACAGCCAACAGTGACCCCTCTTTGTTGAATCTCAGTCTAGAACTAGCCTGCCAGAGAAGAAAAGAATGAGTCACCCTTCATCCTTCAACATTATACCAGTAATTAAATGGGAAGGCAGCAGTATACTAACAGGCAATCCACCATCTGCATCAACAGCTATCAACATATTGGTATTGTCCATATCCCAGAACTTGATTTGAAAGTCATCACCTGCAGCTAAGAACCGGTTCCTAGTTGTGTCAAACTGGACAACACCTAAGGAGCGCTTCCTGAAACCAGAATATGTCCGTTTTATTGCTCCTTCACTCTCATTCCACTCAACTAGATGTGATTCACCTTCTTTACTTGTTCCACATGAGAAGAGCCTGCAAGACAAATTAAAGTATGGTTAAAATCATGACAAAATCTATTTGCAAAACTGTTTTCTGACACACCCAACACACACTGAAGTGGGTCCCACAATAATGAAAATATATTAGTGTTTTAACTTTTTTTATAACTATAATGGCCACACACAAGTGGTGTGTTGATATACCAGGCTTGCAAGTAGCACAACACAAATCTAAATATTATCTTCCCAATGCCACTAACATGCATTCTAACATGCATCTTATGCAGGGAATGAGCTGAAGTGTTTTACAGTACAGTTTATACTTTCAGACATTCCAACCTGTGAATATAGAGAATCGAATTACACAACTAATGCAGAAAAATAAACACATGAAATCATTTCATAACCTTTCTAACAGACATGCTTTACCTGGTTCCATCTGCACTATATGCCATCATGGTGCACCACAGTCCAGGAGCATCGTAATCCACTCTGGATCTCGAGCAATCATACAGCCAAGCTTTGATTTTCCCATCAATGGCAGTAGAGAAAATAAACTGCACATAAAAACAAAATGGGTTGGAAAATCAACTGTGCTGAAGATAAAGGTAGTCGGAAAATATAAGTTAATTACTGAAGCTATCAGATCTTTACAAGCAGCCCACGTTTTACACAAAGATATTGCACTGTCAGCACAGGTCAACATGTTTCGCAAGTAGAAAGCAAATAATTAACTTCTTAATAAAATTACTTGGATATTTTCTTTGTAATGAGGGCAGACTGAATAAACAGGAGCTTCGTGGCCTTCAAAAGTGTATTGTCTACGTCCAGTTACAGCATCCCATACCTGTCATATGACATGCTACAATGAGGAAGCTCAACTTTCCTATTTATAAAAGCCTCAAGATCTTAATTGATACCTTAATCATCTTATCATCACCACACGTGACAATACACAATTGCTTGTTGGGATGGGCAAACGCAATGTCATTAACACCACCAACATGAGCATCAATCTAAAAGATAAGATTATCAATTATCAGCACCTTGCCATTATCAGGGGAAACATAATATATAAGGCAGAGGACTCACCTCCAAATGTGGTCTCAGTTCTCCAGTTGGATTGTATGTATATGTTTGAACAATATGTTTGGAAAATGAAACACCTAAACCATTCAGAACATAAAACTTAAGCCTAAAAAATGTGAGATAAAAAATAAGGGAATAAACTAGTCAAGAGAAACAAAGTTGTGTTTGTACCAAGCATAAGTCCATCTGGCCCCCAAACACATCTATTCACCGAAATCGCAGCATCATTGAGCAATGTTGTCTGGTGGCATGTACAAAATTAATTAGAGAGGAAAATCACATGAAACTTCTAATACATAATACTTATGATATTGCTAGTAGATACAGTGTGCTAACTTGTGCAGTTGTAAAATCACTTAACTATTGCCCCAGAGGTGTTGAGATTAAATCCCAGCCGCACTAGTATTAGGGAGTTTAAGGGTGTAGGATAAGGCTATCCTTCATTGTCAACTTTACCCAAAAGAATCATAAAGTGCAATTCAAAACCTAAGTAGACCTCCAACAAAATTGTAACAAACAATACCTGCATCGGCTTAGAAGCAGCCGAGATATCCCAAACCTTGAACGGCTTGTGTGCCAACCTTTCCCGAGACCCAACTTCCCAAAGGCTAATGTCACCAACATTTGTCCCAACTACAAACAATAATTGAAAACTCTGACAAATGTACACAACAATATTTGGTAACTAAAAAAAATATAGTATGAACCTAAAAGAATTGTTTGCTGCTGTGGATGAAAGTCCATGCTCATGACATTAGATCCTTGATTGAGCGTCCGCACAACAACTTTGTGAAGGTCATCTTGTGAACAGACATTAGGAGTATGCATTACACCAGAAAAGGACACCTATAAAGACCATATGTAAGCAAATACTTTCCATAAGCAAAACAGAATGGCACATCATGTCCCGCGGAGAAGGACAAGCAGTTATTGATAGAGTTTAACATCATGAAAATTGAGCTTGAAAAGAAACTGTCTTATTTAACCACACCTCGTCAGACTGGCCAATACGAATGCGCTTCAAGTGCTCAGAATCAGCAGATTGATAATCCATGCCTGTTACACCAGTGGGGTTCCTTGGGTGTTTCAAGAATGCAGCTGTTTACAACAGAAAATAGTCACTACAACCAAATACTACAAGTAATTATGCTAGTGGAGATCTGAAAGCGCTTAGAAACATTACAAGCATCCTCACCTGCACTAGAAGGCTGCACAAGACCAGGTGAGCCTGCTGCCATGGCAGCATGCGGTAAAGAAGGATTGGTGCTTGACATCCACCCAGCAATAGCACCAGGAGTTGGGGAAACAACAGGCTGAAATGGCTGCACATAAAGAGGCATTACAAGAATTATGCTAGAACATCATCTTTTTTCCCTCTTCTTTCAGCAAGTAAATAGATGGGAAACACTAGATTTGAATCCCCTATGGTTCTTGCACGAACTCTAGGTAATAGGCAGATAGATAGAAACATAAATTGAGTCTCATAGCATTTATTGCTATCCATTTGAGATCCAATTTATGACCTATCTCTCTCTCACTTTATATCCAAAAAATTATAGGATCTTAGTCCAAAAATACTTACACCATGGGCACCAATTGGGGGAAATGTCCCAGCCTTAGGAATTGGCCCCATCAGGGGGCTGTTTGTGGGAGGTGGACGAGCTCCATTACACGTTGGAGAGCAAGAATGATCCATGAATAGCGTTTTAATATCAGGGTTTGGACGAGGATTCTTGCAAAGTTGATGCTGCCAGTTTAGACTGAAATTTTCAACAAGAGAAATGAGTCTCTGAGAAACAACTATCATCAGGGAAAGTCAAGACACAAGTCTTCAGTTAAATTAACTTTTTAAAAATTAACAAGCAGGAACACTAGAAAAGTTCTTAAATAGATACACGCACGCACACATTTTATGAGAGGAACCCTTATACAGAGACAACCAAGCTACTCCTGAAACAAACTCCAGTCAGTCAGTAACCCAAATTTTAAAATGAGTCCATGACCGCATCATTTTTTTTATGATGAAGAATCCAAAAGACCAGACAAATGCAACATGTCTTTAACCCAATTAAACATCAGACCTATGGCCCCTATAAATTGTTTGCACCCAAGGATTCAAACCGTTTCATTTTTATTTTTTGGAGTATACCAACAAGACCAAGGCCACTATCACTTGAGCCACCCCTAGGAGTTTCATATTTGCATGTTATATCTATTTGGAGAAAACATAGGAATAACCTCTGGTTAATTAAAGTCCTTAGTCGTGAACTTTTGAAGGATGGAAACGCAAGCTTATCACGAAACAGCGGGTTTGCTTCAATCAGCTTTTTGAGTTCTATAAGCATGATGTTTCTAGCCGATTTTGTGTCTCCATACTTGGAAAGCTGCTCATTTTGCCTGATGATGCAAAAGGAAATAGATTAGGACAGATCATAAGGCAGTACATTCACATAACAGAGACGAAAGGGTAGATACCTAAAGTTTTCAAGAGTAAGCAACTGAGTAATCTCTTTGAAAAGTTCCTCATTAAAGGATGCAAAAACCTTAAGGTCTTTCACAAGAATCTCGACAGCCTTTGCTCGATCCTGCCTGAGCAAAAAAGATGTTAAACTGAGCTATGCTTTGCAGACTGACAACCAGCAATGATTTCAAGGAGCTCTTAGAAATTCATAAGTGGTTTTTTGAAAGAAATTATGTTTAAATACTCACCTATCCAGAGCTTCCAAGTACTTCTGCTTCCTAATTTCAAAGAAAATCTTCATTGAATATCGGTTATCCTCTACCTTAGTGAAGCCACATAAATAGCGCTCAACTTCATCCCATTCACCTGCCTGGACCTGATCCTCGAAATGCTTCATATTGAAGAAAAAGCCAGACTCTTGCTCTAACCTAAAAGTTCAGAAACCCGTCACACGAATATACATGAAAAGACAGTATTGTGCATCCGTTCAAACCAAATTTCAGCACCAGCGTGTTTCCAAGTGTCGCTAGCGGCTTTGCCCCTATTCACTATGGGAGAAAAAGTGTATCTTACAGTACATATTACATAAATTCGGATTATTTGAGAAGACATTAGGCTCATTTTTCTTTTCTTTTCTTTTTTTCTAAGAATAAACAGAGGCTCATTATTAAACTATGATTGAAAATTTTGTAGTATTTTGTTTTCCGAAGTTTTCGTGGTAACCAACTAGATGATTGAGACAATGACTAAATTTACATAATGAATATAGGACTTACTTATGTACTGTTTCCTTGAATTTCTCCTCATCCAAGAACTGCAAAATCAAAAACACCAACTCCCTACTTAAGGAAGACATAGTGCCCGGTAATCCTAAACGCTCCAGCGCAAAGTTCAAATATCAAACCAAAGCGTCTAAATTCACTGCGATCAATACAGGCCGCCTCAAAATCCTCTGTCAACCGTTAAAGGTCGATATTTGATGAACAGAAAATACCCAGAAACTATTTCTGCTTCAACTTTCTTTTGGTACTAAATTTTGCTTCAAATCATTCGTCTAGTACCTTGCTCAGAGTCCCAACTTACATTAACACTCCTCCAATCACTTCATCTTCGAATCAGTACAAAGTAATGCCTTCTTCCAAACAACACAAAACCCAAATATTAAAATAATATAATAAACTACAAATACCCAGTAGAGACGACAACACCGAGAAAAAAGCTCTTTTTTCCACCAATTTCCACGTCAATGAACCCAAAATAAACTCCTGATCTTCAGCTCCTAGAACAGAGATCCAACACTGTAAAGGCTTTATTTAAATGCAGGTACATGTGAGACCAAAACAAGTTCTACAGCATGATCCTCTATCAGTAGATGGAATATTCTTCGTTCATCTCCACATCAAGAAAAAGAAGAAAACACAGAGCCTTACTGGTCTTCAGAGGGACGAACCTTTTCTAGGATTTTAGGGTTTTCCGACCACTCTCCTCCACTTCTTTTGCTTCTCTCTCTCAATGTGCTTTGCAGCTAACACTGCGCGCAACAACCCTCACTTTCTGTCTAAAATGTTCTACTTTAGTTTCTCTCTCTCTCTCTCTCTCTATATATATATATATATCTTTATGACTTTTTTCTCTCCGGGACAAGGACAATGGCTTTGCTGTTTGTGCTCTCTCTATATATAACCTCTCTCTCTCTCTCTCGAACTTCGAGCTTTCACTTTCGCCCTCTCTGCAATTACAGTACGACTCTCTCTCTCTGATTTCGCTTTCTCTACTGGCGAGTCTACACTACAGCCTGCACCACTCAGCTGTTCCGAAAGAAAAAAATTAAAAAACAAAAGAAAAGAAAACCTAGGAGTAAGGAAAATCTAGGCTGTAATAAGCCCGGGCTATGTCTAGGATTGCACACCTCTTTTTGTCATCCATTTACAATGCGGTAATACAATTATAAGATACAATTGTATCTTATAAAACATCTTTCATTTAAGATACAATTATAAAAAATTGTGAAAAAATAATTTTTTTTTTATTTAAAAACTATATTAGAGTAATCAGAAAACATAAAAAAAAATAGTCCATTAAAAGATAAATTGTTTTATATAAATCTCATATTTATTCCTTTTTTTAAAATTTTAAAAATATATGCATCATTTATACATTTTATTATTGTAAATTTTATTTCTTTATAATAAAAGATAGTGCCCTTTATTCTAGAATTAGTTAAAAAAAAAAAAACCCAATTCTCTTTGACAATCAGTCCAAAACAATGAGATGCGGTACTGTCCAATTAGCTATGACTTAGGCTTGGTTTAAATTTAAAAAGTGTTTTATCTTATTTTATTATTATAATTTTTTTAAAATTTTTATATAAAATATAATAAACAATTCAATTTTTTCAAATCATAATTCAACTTTTTCAAATCTTAAAATAATAATAATATTAAAAAAACATTCTAACAGTATTTTATTTAACTTTCATCTTTTATCTAAAACTATCTCATCTCTAAATTCAAACCAATATTTATAGTCCTGAAATTATAAATATGGGGCATGTTTTTGGTGGTTTGGGAGAGGAAAAAATATTCAATTTTTATTTTTTATAAAAAACTATCTCATCTCTAAACCCAAACCAATATTTATAATCCTGAATTTATAAATATGCGGCATGATTTTGCTGGTTTGGAAAAGAAAAAATATTTTATTTAAATTTTATTTTTTATTTAAAATTATCTCCTCTTTAAATCTAAATTAATATTTATAGGCCTGAAATTATAAATATCCTAATATTTATGTCCTTTTTCATCGTTTACCTGATTCTGTGCAGCCCTCTACTCTAACATTAGCGAAATAAAGTTACAGATCCTCCCCATATGTCACATGATTAAGAAAAAATAGCGTAAAATAGAGTAGCTACTCCTTTTTCTAGAGTCTTGACGAGGAGGTATGTGTATCCTAAGATGCCTATTGGTACGGTATAAAGTGTGGGGACAGAGGTCGGTAACTATCAACCTTTGTTTGGTACAAAAAGGAATTGGCATCTTATATTATAATGTACATGAATTTTATGGTCAAAATAAATGAAAAAGGAAACTGCACATGATGTTGATCGTTAGTAAGTGTGACAGTGTACAAATCTCCTGTCGTTTTATACCCATTTGAGCAATACAGTGCTTCACATAGTTAAATGACCATATTCTCATCGTGGAATCCAATGAATTAATATTGTCACGAGAAACACAAACTCATATCATCTGAATAAATTTATAAGAGTAATATTACAAATAATCGTATAATATATAAGTGTTATACATTTATTTTGAATAAGAGTATAGTTCAATATTAAAAGATTAATTTTTTTTATATAGATCTTGTATTTATTTATTTTTTTTAAATGATTGTGCGACACTTACGCACTCACGACAATAACTATCATTTCTTAATTTATAAATTAATATGATTTAGTATGATATTTGAAATTATAAAATAATTTTTTTTATAAAATATATCTAACGTATTATATGAAATTATGTCAGTTCGTAAATTTATTTTTATAAAATATATTTATTATTGTAGCAATTATTATGTCAAAATAGTTTATTGTCATTTGTAAATAAAAATTTCAGCAAATAAATAAATACATCATTTTTCATGACTATAAAAAAGAAATTAAAATTTTTAATTTATGTTAAATGATGTGATAGAGCTCTATTAAAAGAATTGATGATCCACCAAATATTTTCTCTCTACCTTCCCCTTCTAACTACAACCTCAAGGAGGTGCATAAAGCTTTGCAATTACCCACTTACCAAGCTAAGAGCTTTTAATACAAATAAATGAGTGGTCACCAGCTTGGTCAATGATTAATTTAAGTAATACAAAAAGGCAACATTAATAAAATAAAAAAATAATATTTACAGTCTTAAGTTATGTAAATTCTACATACTTCTTTTAAAAAGAGTTGATAAATAGATAAATTACATCTACTCATTTATTGATAGCTAAAAACCCAAAATCGTTGAAGGCCTTGTAATGTTGGAATCAATAGCTCACTAGATCTAAAATAAAGTAACTCAAAATTAATTTAGACCAATTTTTGTAACAAAATTGAACATAATTATTAATCTGTTACATCTATAAAAGAATTACATAAAAATAATCTCACAAATAAGATTATTTTAATTTCTAGTATATTTATCTTATCACTTCCGCTCGTAGAAAAAGTACACAAACTTTTTTTTTTTTTTTTTTTTTTAACCTTGGGTGTCCGGGCCAGCTTGCGCGCACCTCGACTAATCCCAAGAGGCCCTGAAGTTAACGACCAGACAAGCCTCCAGTGGCCCTGAGAGGACTCGAACTAGCGACCTATGGGGAGCAAATCCACGACCTGACCAGTTGAGCCACCCCTCAGGGTTGAAAAAGTACACAAACTTATTATTGAGTTAGGTTAGACATCTTTTTAACTTTATGTAATAGCACCTTTTCACCAAGAGAGAGAGACAGCTAGCACTTGGTACATTTCACCAATATTTAATTGCTTTTAATAACTAGTTATCTTTATTCATCATCCATGACCTTATATTAAATAGATATTTTATCATATGTGAGTGAGATTAATACTTTAATTAAATATAAGAAACATTTCTTACGGTTTTGGGAAAAACTACAATATCAAGTTTGAAATTTTGGTCCCGTTTATAAAATTTCAAAAGATTTGCTCGCATATTTCTATAAACAAAAATGTCTTAGAGCATTGACAGCGGTTGCCAAGTTCAAAATTTGGATAAAAGTCAAAGTCATTGAATAAACTAATTCATGTTAGACTATTTATCTTAAAGTTAAAATAATAATATAATATTATGTATTTTAATAATTATATTTTTTTAATCATTTTTTTATATTTTGCAAATATACTCCATTTATTAATTAAGAATTTAATTTCTATTTAAAATTATTATTTTTCAACTATTTTTTTCTTCAACCTAATTATCCAATATAATATTTTAAAATAAAATATAGTTTCGGAGATGAATAGTAATTGTCCAAATTTGAAGAAGGAAATGATTTTACTATAGTTTAAAAGTAGAATCTTTGAATTTTGACTAGTCTAATGCAAACCACTTTTACTCAAGTTAGTTAAAATTTGACTAAGCATTACCATTTGACTAGATCAATACCAGTGCTCTAAGTAATTCATTATCAATTTAGGATATGCAAATATTATTAGAATAATTATAAGATCAAAAGATGTGGAGCGGCTCAAACATATATATATAAAAGAAAGCTGCTTTCATAGAGCTTATATTGATAAACAAAGATGCTTATAGAGATCGAAATGTAACAAAGGGATGTTTCACATACAGTGCTTTTAAGAAATTTGTGTACAAGGCAATTAATTAGGAGATTTATAATTTAAAAAAAAATTAAAAAGGGTGTGAAATAATGTTGAAAAATGCACTTTATCTTCAATTTTTTTCTTTTTAAAACGGTGGGGAGATTATTTTCTTATTTATTGGTCCATCTTATCTTCAATCACCGCGTCGAATTTCTTTTTCCTTCAATAACATAGCTTTTAGTCTTAAATCTTGTCATTCATAGGTATACTTATTGATGTGTCATATTTAAGTGGCTTAATGATATCAATTATATCCGTAGTTCAATGAAAACTAATTAAAAGATGGCGTATGTCAAATGCGATATTTGAAAATGGTAAAATATAGAAATGTTTTTTTTTTCCTTTTTCTTTTTATCTTTCCCTTATGTATATATATCACTTTCCTTAGTTTATTTCATTTACAATTATTTTGTTACTCATTTTTATGTGAAAATTAAATACGTACGTTATTAAACAAAAGAGAAATATTACAGAGGTGCGATTCTCCAACAATTATCCCGAAACAATAGATAAAGTGCATAAAATGAACCTAATATTTTGTGAAACGATCCGCCCCGTAAATTGTTTCATCTCATCTTATAATTACAATTTTATCAAATTTTTATATAAAATATAATAAATAATTTAATTTTTTTAAATTTTAAAATAATAATAATATTAAAAAATAATATTCTAAAAATATTTTATTTAACTTTTATATTTTATCTAAAACTATTTTATTTTATCTCTAAATCCAACCTAGCCCAAAATGAATGAATGGTCCAATCCCATAATTGCCAGCTTTAGAAGTAGTTGTTGAAGCAACCCATTGACCAGATTGCTCTGAACCATGTATTGCAAGACAATGTCGTAATACAATCGACATGCACGTACGTCGAGTTTGATTGCGTCGGGCCGGGTGACAATTGAGGATTCCTACCCAGCTTCGTCTACAATCTCAGGTAAGGTTACGGGTGTAAAAAAAAACTGGTAAACCGGTAAACTGGACCGAACCGAATCAAACCGGTGGCATCGGTCTAGTCCCAAGGTAGGTTCAGTCCGGTACCGGTTTTAGTTTTTTTAAAACCGGTCAAAATCGGTCTGGTTTCAATTTTTCTTTTTCTAAAACCGGACCGGACCGATTTATATATATATATATATATATATATATATTAATTTTTTATATTGTATATAATATTTATATATAATATATAACTATATATAAAATAGTTTTGTATTATATGATAAATTACTAATTAATATAGCATTAAATTTTAAAATCTTATATCATTTTGCTTATTGTATTAATAGTTATACTAATATTATATAGTGCATATTAATAATTATACTAATTCTATATCACTATATATTATAATATACTATAATATATCATTATAGTCTATATTATAATATACTACAATATATTATCACTATAGTATTATATACTATAATATACTATATTATATTATAATCTAGTACATTAAAACCGGTAAAACCGGACCGAACCGGACCGAAAACCGGTAAAACCGGAGTACCGGTTTAGGAGAATAACTGATGCGTAATCGGTTTTGAAAAATGAAAAATCGGTACATACCAGTTCGGTCCTAAATTTTGTCCAAAACCGGACCGAACCGGACCGGTTACACCCCTAGGTAAGGTTGGGTTGATAAAAGTGGGCGCACAAAGATTGATATGTACGATGCGTGAGGGAAGGAGTCGTGGTGTGGGGCAGATGAGAATGAGGTGAGATGGATGGAGGTTCGTGAACTAGGCCATGCAAACTTGGGAAACAAGGTTTTTTTTTTTTTTTATTCCTTGGCAAGTGAGATATTTTATAGATAAATTAGCGGATATAAGATACAAGTTCAATAGGGTAGGAGTCCCCTACGATCTTCTCAAATCCAATACATATTACAACACAAATTTTTTTTTTATAAATAAACTTGAGAAACAGATTGATCCAAAAAGAGGGTGATAAAGAGAAACTACTGCAAGGACACGCGTTTGTTGGATACTTGTGAAATAGTCTAGATCTACTGTTCAAAGATATCGAAATAGAGGTTTAGAGCACTCTCACCGGATTATCTATATGTAAAAAAAATTGTACTTTTTAACTATTAGGGATGAAAAGAGGCTCACAATGGATGATGCTAAGTCAAATAATTTGATTTTGACCTATGGTATTTGTAAACTGAAATCCAAATTTGATGCTTAATGTTGAAGGAGCAAATATATATTTTATTATTTGTTATAGCACTCTCTCTTCTCTCTTCATCTACATACACAAATATCTAAATAATTTAATTAGAATATAATTACTAATTAACATATAATAGGTAGAATAGTAAAATATGATAAAATAAAATAAATTAATAATTAAAAAAATATTTTTGTAATTATTAATTATTCATTACTATATAATGAATAAATGGATAATTTAATGAAGAGATTGGATGTGAATAGTTAAAGTCAAATTCATTTCATATTATTTTATTGTTATATTATGAAAAAATAACTATTCCAACGTAGAGACTTATGTGAATAGAATAGCCAAAATCTAAATTTATCTTACATTTATAAAAAATATCATTTACATATGCATAATCCATTGACAATGCTCTTAACACATTAGAATAATGACAATAATACTCCTCCCATAGGTATACTGGTGGTCTTGATCTAGAACATGCCAATTTAAAAAATAAGAAGGTAACGATTGAAAAAAGAGTCACACATGACAGCACAACTAGAAAATTTTTAATACATGAGGACTGTGAGAGATTGATGCAACATCAGTGCCTTTTTGGTGGCCTTTGTGTAGTTGTAAGATGGATTGGATGTCCTAAATCTATGTTTCAAAGACTTGAGGAACAAAAATACAAATAAATAAAAAAAGGAGAAGAAAACGATGAAGTTAAGGAAAAAACTAGTGAGGATGCAAGGGTAGTATATACTTTGGAGGAAGACAGAGGGAATGATTTTATAAGAGGGGGCAGTGAGCTTATGAAGGGATGTGGTGGTGGTGGGGGAGGGTATATGTAGGAGTGCAAGCTGGTCGGTCTGGACTGGAAAAATCAATCTAATTGAACCGAACTTTAGACCGGTGAGTCTCTGTCTCGTAAATTGTGGACCAAGACCATTTGGTCCAATTTTGGAGTCTATCAATTTTGGATTGGATCGGAGCGAATGGACCGAACTTCTATATATATTTTTAAAATATTTTTAATAATTTAAAATATTATTTTTATATAGTAATTATATAAGTTAATGGTGTAATTTTTATTTAATTTATTATCATTGACTATATAAAATATTTTTTTAATGAATTAATTACATAATCTATATTAATAATTTACTTAATTTTAATTTAGTAATTTAAATAATTTTTATATTAATTTTTTTGAATTTTTTAAAAAAGGGTCGGGCTAACCGGATTGGAACGATAGCTACCAGTTCAATCCAGTTCGAAAAAATTGATTTTCGGTCCATCACTTCCCGGACCAGACCGGACCGATTTACACCCTAGGTATATGTATGTAAAATTCAAAACGAAATTTCATTATTATTTTGATAAAATTCAATACAAATTAGAAAGTACTTCAATATGTTTACCCAAACAAATTCTAAGGGCGGGTTTGGGGTCTAAGATGAGACACAAAATTTTCATATGATCTCATTTCATCTCATCCCATTTTATTTTTAAATATAATTCAAATACAAAATTTTCAAACTAATCATTACAACTTTTTCAAACTTTCAAATAAAAAATAATTACAACTTTTTCAAATCTCTAAATGAAATTAATATTATAAAACTATATTATAACAAAATTTTCATTTTATAATATTTTTTATTCAAAATTTTCTATTTCATTTCTCAAAATCTAAAAAATACTAAATTCAAACTATTTCACTATTATTTATAAAATTCTCATCTCATCTCACTCCTCAAGCTTTTCCTAAATTTATCTCAATCACAAAGTTGAATATATAAAACAGATTGTCAAAACTCCTTTAAAAAGTTTTTCAAAAATTAGGCCAATTGTTTTAACAAAAAATTTATATAAAGATTTTTTATGTATTATTTATATATTTTATTAATATTATTAATTAGATATTTTTTAATATAAAATAAATATTTTTATTAATTATATTAGTAAAAAAATTGACTGTAGAATAACTCTTTTTTCAAATATGATAATTTTAACAAAAAAGCTAAGTGCAGTCTCAGGATGTAAGCAGCGTGCAAACGGGACGTCGATAAATTGTAAAACGCACCGTTTTGGTCCAAAGTTATCCGCACCGTCGTTTCAGTTTGTTTGGTAAAGTGTAAACGCCTCTCTCAATTCTTCTCTCACACGAAATCTTCATCCCTAAGAACCCTAACTTCCCCCTCTCAATATCTCCCTTCTCGCATGAAATGAATTACTCCCCCTTTTTCTTTCCCCCTTCAATCTCTCCCTTCTCTCATTACATTTTGCACTATCTGCATTTCTGGAGGTGTTGTCGCTGATCCCTCTTTTTCTTCCCTCCAGACGAAAATAGCTTCATCTTTCTCCCGTTATCTTCCCGAGCTCCAATCGAAGACCGAAACCCTAATCCTAGATCTAACCAAAACCGAAACCAAAACCCTAACCCTAGATCTAATCGTAACCCTAACTCTAACCGTAGATCTAACCGTAACCGTAACCGTAACCCTAGATCTAACCGTAACCCTAACCCTAACCATAACCCGAACATTCATCCCGAAACTGGTAATCAGTCACCTCTGTCCAGGTTATTTCATATTTCTGTATTATTGTAGTTTTCTATTTCTTCAATATCTGTATTTTTTTATTTCTGTATTTTCTATATTGCTGAGATTACCATTTCACATTTCACTATTATTGTTGTATTTCTGTATTTTATTGAAGAACATTGCAGCTTTTTTATTAAAAATAAATAAAATGTAGCGGGTTCAACAGACTGTATACAAAGGGTTTTTTTTTTAGATGACAGTTAGATGTTCTATGGATTACCCTTAGAATAGATAGTTGTAGAAATCTTTATCTTTTAAGTGATGCCATGGGTCTTATGATGGTTAACCTAGTGAAATTTCTCTAAATGTAAGAAGAAAAAGTCTCAGATGTTGTCCTTGGGTTTGATTGATGCTATTAGCAGTGTTTATGAGTCTCATATGTTGTTCTCGTGTTTCATTGATGCTATTAGCAGTGTTTATGAGTCTTAGATGTTGTTCTCGTGTTTCACTGATGCTAGTAGCAATGTTTATGAATCTCAGATGTTGTTCTCATGTTTCATTGATGCTATTAGTAGTGTTGATGTGTATTTAATGTCAATTCTTGTTGTTGTTATCTTCAATTTAATGTATTCAGATTTTAATCGCTATAAGAGTCCACCTCTAAAGCGGTGTAGTTATTATGAATATTTATAATGTATATCTATTGTTTTTTTGGAACTTCATGCCAGTTCTGACATACACCCCCTCCCCCTCTGTTGATTTGAATTTTTTCCTCCTAAATCCAGAGAGAATGTTTTGTGGTCAACTAGATTTTGTTTGTTGTATTCGTAATTCACATTGCATACTACTTTGTGAAAGGGATAAGTTTCGAATGAGAAGTAACATACATGATAATTATCTTTAATTTGGACTTGATGGAAATTTTATTCCTAGGCTTGTTTATGCTTTCAATTGAACTTATTTCCCTGCATCATGTTTATTATGCTGTAAATTGAACTGTTTATGCTATAAAGTTGTAATCCTTACATGATAAGCATCAATTCAAAAGCATGATTTGATTCCTACCTGAAAAGAATAAATATTTTTCCTAATCTATGCAACTTTCCCATCTATTAATCTATGAAGATCATAGCTTCTTTGAAGATGTGCTGTGGAGTAGTTGTTCCATTTTCCAAATACCATGCATGCATTACACTTTGGATATCGCCTCACATGATCTGTGTGTTGTATTGGTTATGACAACCTCCTTTTGTATTTTATCACTTTTTATAAGTAATCAAATTATATTATAAAAGTTCAAATCAATAGAGCAATGCACAAAGAACTGATCATATCTACTAGTTCGTGTGAACTGTTTTTTTTATAAGCTATAGTTTTCATTTAAAGCTGAGGTGAACCCACAAGTTGACCACAATTCGATGTAGAATTTTCAAAATTGTGTAAAATCAGAAAA
Source organism: Carya cathayensis (assembly GCA_011037825.1). Classification (NCBI taxonomy): domain Eukaryota; kingdom Viridiplantae; phylum Streptophyta; class Magnoliopsida; order Fagales; family Juglandaceae; genus Carya; species Carya cathayensis. The sequence continues at coordinate 69,917 of QGSO01000379.1, forward strand.
TGCATAAAAGTGCATTGTAGTCATATGCAATTGGATATGTTTGTCTTTCCATTTTGACTATATGTGTATCTTTTGATATGTGTGCATTTCCATGATGACCCAATCTATGTTAGAATGTCGTCGTCATCACTGTCTTCTGAATGTTCTACCAAACATAATTTGGGTCAGCCAATGTGCTTATGTGAGCAAGAAGCTATATTGAAATACTCAAATACCACAAGAAATCCAAGAAAACCCTTCTTTGGGTATCCAAAGTACAACACAAATGTAAGTTATTAACTTATAATCTCGAATTGGAAAATAATATGATTAATATTGCATAAATCTAACATTTTTTATATATGTCTAAAATAATCAGGGATTACTACATTGTAACTATTTCAAGTGGGCAGATAGTGATAAATGCGAAGAGTGTGATCTACGAGCAAGGAAAAATGAAATTGAAAGGAAGGAGAAAGAACTGGAGAAGAGAGTTGGTGATATTGAGAAGATGGAGTTTGGGCTTCGTATGAGAGTAGCCCAGGTTGAGAAGAGAGAGATGGAGCAATCCAGTAGAGATGGGGCATTTTTGAAAAAGGAGTTGGTGCTTTTTGAGCAAGAAGTAAGACTAAGACGTTCACGCATATTGCTCCGTGTTTATTGGGCTTTTGTAGTTGCTGTCTTTTGTTACTTAGTGATTTGGTAATGGTTTATATGGTGTTTGTAGTTTAAGTGTTAGAAGTTTATTCTGAATGTACGGTAAACAGTTCATAATAGTTGGACTTGATGTTTGGTAAGCTTTGTATCATGTAAACATATATCATTTAGTTGTATGTTTATTACCTTTTCCACCTAATCTGGACTATTTATGATGATTTTTTATTTATCTTGATAACTTGTCATGGATGGTTATACAGATAACAATCACCACCCAGCACTCAAAACCTATTTGAGTGTAATCCGAGCTGAACCTTTAGTGCCCAAGTCCATGCCTTGTACAAGCAGGTTTTGAAATTAACCTATAATTAAACCATGCACTGAAATCCATTTATTTTACAGTTCTTCTATGAAATCCATTAAACCAAGCAGGTTTTTTCACTTATCCTTATTGTGAGTACCAGCATACATGCATGGCTGTGAGAAGAGGCATATGAACCCAACCTTTTTGCATTTATTTGAGAAAAATAGCTCCAGCACGTGCACAACCATCCGAAATGAAAGTTAACTACATTGTAATTTTGCTGGAGGCTCTCCATTAATACAGTTCAATAACATGTTCCATGAATATAAAAAATATTTAGAAAACCATGGAAACGGGTAAAAAATTTTTTTGCCATCTTTGACTTTCTATCCACATACATTCATAATCTATCATCCCATCATATATTCAATACAAAAAAATATTCCTGCTAACCTGCTCCTTTCTATCCACATACATCAATGAATTACACAAAAAAATTTCCATCTTCCCATTTTCGGGAATTACATGAAATATACAAATATGTTAATTAAACCGGTACCCAAAAATCGGTACCCAATTTTCAGAAAATTGGATCCCACATTTTTACATTTTACATCCCATAACAAATAATCTCCTCTTGATATCCTTCATTAAACTCAACCTTTTTGCATCGATTGTGATCCATCACCACCCAGGAAGATCTGGTTGTGTGTCAGCCAACCCAAAAAGAATCTGTAATATGCGACAATAAATGTTGAATATGATATATTACAAAAATCCACAGAATTGTGCAAAGTTCAGAAATTTTACACTTTCTTGGCTACCAATCATTGATTCTCGGTGCTAGATTCCACTACTCTCAAAAGCTGAGCTGTCTAGGACAGGCTGCTTATAAATAAGAAATTTCATCGCAAAAAAATATAGACCAACCATTAAACTCTATAACACATGATAATCTAATAATCATACCGGCACTTGTCCAGGAGCATTGGTTTTATCTACATCTAATGGCCCAAAAAAATTGATGCACGTCCCCACGGCTGCTGTATCTCCTTCATCAAATAAATTCCTTCGCATGCCCGGGGTGCTTTTTCTCCTTCATTTCGCTAATAATAAAGTAAAAAGTTTTGTGAACTCAATGGAAATAAGTGAAAAAGTTACATCTAAAGTAACCGTGCATAAAAAGAAATTATAATTCACACAAATGTTGAAACATGCACCTCTTTGCGTTTTCCTCCTTGTTGTGATTTCTTTCGTTTGGCTTTAACCTTCCGCATGTCTGTCTCCATCCTAGAGGCTCTCCTAAGGGATGGAGGTCTTCCTTTTCCCCTGACAATCATTGGACTCTTGACTTGTTGTGAACTACCAACTGCAGTATTATCCAATGTCGTAAAACCAGCTTCTGGTCCTATTTGAGGCAAATAGATGTTAAATAGGATATTACATAAGTATAGAAATTGTAATTCCTCTTTTTTAGTTATAAAGAACAATTTAAAGTAATTATCGTCGCCTTCAAACCTGTTTGCATCATAGAAAAGGAGCTTTGGTTCTGATGATATAATTCAGTCATCTCTAGTATCCTCTTCTTTGCATCTTCAAATTGGTCATTAGAATCCACTGCATAATCTATCATCCCATAAGACATATTCAAAAGAATTGAATATCTATTACCAGTTGGCCTCTGATTCCCTGCGTCGTAGCTAGTCCGAATTAACGTGTATCTCCTCTTGATGTCCTTCCTCCATCGGTCTAAAATGTACCGGTCTGACAATGCTTTTATACTGTTACATTTGAATACCGCCAAAATATGCCTACATACTATCCCCCTTATTTGAAATAACCCACATGAACACTTCGCATTGCAATCATTCACATTAAAATCCACATAATATGGAACTTGTTTTGAATACTCTTGAATACGGACCTCATCTTCTACCAAATAACTCTTCATTACACCATCCGATGTTAGTAGAGATGGGTCCAAGTCAAGCACACAAATTACTTGTTGTTGAACTTCCTTAAATTTTGCGTTAGTGTACAACTCTTGAAATTTCTTTTCAATTGGAGATCTAGAAACGCAGGGAATGATGCCACTAAATGACTGAAATTCTGCCTGATTTTCATTCTCAATTTTTTTCTTCAGCGCACTGTCAAACTGGTCGACAAACTCCTTCAAGTTTGTCTTTGAATGGACATAACCATCAAAAAAAGCATTCATACTCTCGCTGCGTTGGATTGTACTCATTCTAGCCCAAAAGTGCTCTTTTAGAAAAATCGGTACCCAATGCTCACGCTCCGCATATAAACTTTTCAACCACAAATTCTCATGTAACTCGTATGTACTAATAAACTCTGCCCAACATTTTTCAAATACCTTAATAGTATGTGAGTCATACACACATTTCATCAACTGAGTTTTCAGTCCACTCTTGTAGGCTGCATATGACCTAAGCTTTTCAGGGACTTTCTTAAGTATATGCCATAGGCAAAATCTATGTCGAGTTTCCGAAAAGACAATAGCAATTGTATTTTTCATTGCTCTATCTTGATCAGTATTTATAGCCTTTGGAGCTATACCATCCATACACTGCAACCAGGTTTGGAATAGCCATGTAAAGGTCTCTGTGTGCTCATTAGAAATCAACTCAGCTCTCAAAAGAATCGATTGCCCGTGGTGGTTTACACCAACGAATGGTGCAAAAGGCATCCCATACCTATTAGTCAAGTATGTGGTGTCGAATGTGACCACGTCACCAAAATACTTATAGGCTGCACGACTACGTGGATCTGCCCAGAAAAACATTCTTTAACCTCCCCTCATTGTCTAAATCCATCAATCCAAAAAACCCGTTATTCTTATAATGCATCCTCAAAAAATAATCTCAAAGTGCTCCAGCACCACCTGCACCAAGTCGAAGATGACGGGCTTTGTTGATGTAATTGCGACAGTCCTTTTCCAAAAAGGGCAGGTTCTCGAAGCCACATGCGTCAACAACAAGAGATCTGTAACTCTTATTCAGCCGAATGCCAGCTAAGTCGTTTGTGTTTAGCACTCTTTTAACGATGTCACTCACTTCTCGGTTACATCGGAAAAAGCGAGATTTTTGTGGGCTGGTATGATGATTATGTGTATTATGGACTGTTGTCAACCGCATCTTTCTCTCGACTCTTAAGGCATTAATCATTACCTTACAGTCCGTCTTTCCCCGTCGGACGTGAGTTGGCGACATTGGAACTCTTAATCCGGGCCTTTCCTTCTCGTCCACAACCAAGAGTGACATATCTGACACTTTGATCATTTGACCTCTCACTCATTTGTGTCATCACTCCAAACCCGCATTGTTTTGCATAATGCTTATAATAGCTCAACAAATTTTCAAAAGAATTGAATTCCATCCCAGACTTTGGCTCCTGAATGATATTCTCACCATTTGATGATGACACTACTTGTGGTGTACTGGGAGTGCCATCGTCAGTTTCCCGTTAATCTAGACTATCCAACATAATTTCTTCATCAACTTGAGCGGAAGTACATTGCGCTTTAGTTTTCAGACAATCAGGTCTATCTTCTTGACCGGGTATTACGCTTGGTGCGGAGCTTGTAGCGATAAATGGCCTCAGAGGTCGCATCCCATATTGAAATAGGTAACCAACGTTTTGCTTAAGACAAAAAAATGAAACAAATTAAAAAGTAAATAATAATAAACTTATAACTAAAATAAAAGACAAGATAGAAGTTGAAGAAGCACCTAAATGTTGCTTGGATCTTTGTTGCCATCTGGATATGGCAGGAAAGCTGGTGACCATGCAGGCACTGGTCCAAAGTAACCGTGCATGTAATTTGAAAAGTTTGGCAAACTAGTTTGAGGGATGTCCTAACATAATAATAATAAAAAAAATTATAATTAGGGTCACAATCATTGAGTTGAAATAGTTTTTAAATTATGACATAACATACCGAGTTTTGGGGATTTGAGCTACATGTTAAGGGAGAAGCGTGTTCTTCTCATTTTCCCATGCCCTGTACAAGTTGTTCACTTTTATGTCCACATGTTATGTATGCATTTGGGAATCGCATAATAAATAAATAAATAGGAATGACATGATAAATAAATAAAGAAAAAGAATATTCTACCATGTTTATAAAATCATCTATATACATACATGACATATCTTAGTAATTAAATTCAGAAATTGTATTTATATAGTGAATTAATTTAAACATGACAGATCTTACTAATTATAGTAAGAAATTTTGTTTATATTATGAATTACTTTAAACCTCACACATCTTACTAATTATAGTTGTTCAATTGTTTTTATATTTTGGATTATTTTACCCAACCCAGTTGATTTAAAATTTGAACTATCACAAAAAAAATCATCTGATGTTTATAAAGTAATTATATATATATTCGTGGTGTAATTCTGGAAATTGGTCAATAAATAGATTTTCATGTCAATATCATCCTATGCGCATGAACTTATTGAGCTTACAAGTTACAGCAGTAAGATCTTAATAAAATGTACAGATCAAAGCTGACTATTATGCTCTACCAGATGAATACTGGCTAGCTCAATCATTCCATAAGAACAACTAGTACTATAACTCAAAACAAAAACCATCATGGAGTGTCACTGATCTTTTTCCAAATTAACTCCAACAACCAACCTCATTACCCATCACAAACAGGGGTAAATCCATAACATTCAACACAAAGAATCAAGATTTGAACCAAATATAATCAAAATCCCATAAAAATTATGCCTTTCTTGCTCAGCAAAAAATAGCTTCACTCAGACCGATCCTAACTAGAACTACTTGGCTACATTGAATTGAGTAATTCAGTCCTCATAAGCCTAACACAGAAAGTACATCTGAAATATATACATTGACATGCTATACGAGTTTTGTCAAACCAGACCAAAAACAAACCACAACCAGAACCTGAGAGGTGGTCGTGGTGGTGCCCTCGGTATGGGGACGAAGATGACCCACGAACAGACCCACGAGTAGCTCACCAACCCACCAACTGACCCACGAACTGCGTGGCGAACAGCTCACTGACCCACCAAACTGACCCACGAAAAGTGACCGACCCATTCGGCTGACCCACGTTGCGGACCCGAATGCTGGCCCACGAGCCTGACGCAAATAGCTGGCCGACGAGCCTGGCCCAAACCAAGCCCACCAGTGGCCAACTGACCCAAACGAAGTTTCGGCTTGACCCAAACCAACGCACCAACGAAACCTCTCCAACAATGAAATGAAGCTGTGAACCCAAATCTTTTGCACCCACATGAAATCTTCGGCCCGTGTTTCGTCCCTTCAGTCACGCGATTCTTCTCTCGCACACAGAAGCAGGAAATCACAAACATAAATGAATGACCTTTTCAATTTTCATATTCTTTCATTTTTGGTTTTTATTTTTTTTTAATATTATCGACTGACGTGGCGTCTGCATGATACGATTGTGCATAGGAGAATTGTAATTTTTATTACTTTTCATTACAGTTCTTCCCGTTGTAATATATATATATACTAGTAAGTGTAACGTCCTTTGGACGTTTGCCTAGTGGGGGGGAGAATTTATGTTGTCAAGTTTTATGTTTTTGATAAAATAAATTGTGAATTATACTGATGCATACAAATAGTAGATCAGAAGTTTTGAAAGTGATCAAAATTTACTTAAATCACTTGAAGCAAATTAGTCATAATATACCTATGTCCAAAAATTTTTTCTTTGAAAGTTGGTGCCAAAAATAATATAGATAAAATAGAATTCAAATTTATTCAAAAGTTGATCAACAACAACTAAATGCAATTAATAACACGCAAAATATATATATTATACATATATATATATATATATATATATATATATATATATAGTTTCTATGATATTAATTTGATGATTAGAACGCAAAGGACAACATGGAATTAATAAAAAGTTTGCTGTTATTATGATTAAATTATCATGGAACTTCCTTGATGGGTTCTTGGCACTTTGCGTGCAGGAACGTATGTATCATGTATATATGCGTAGATAATATTATTATAATGTAAGTTTTATAATATTATATAAATTTGTTCTAAGATTATGCATAATTGAATAATTATGTCACATGATAATCCAAAAGAGAGAACACAAGAGTCACAAAAATAAAGATCTTCTAGCTAATTTCATTTTACATCATCTGTTTTTCTCAAAAAGTTATAGAGATAAAGATCTTCTAGCTAGTTTCATTCTACATCGTCAGCTTTTCCCAAAAAGATAATGTAACAACATCATATGATCCTAAAACAAAGGAGCCTTTTCTGGAATAAATAAAGATTTTCTAGCTAGTTTGATTTTACGTTGTCTCCTTTTTCCAAAAAAATAATATAACAAGATCATATTATTTTAAAACAAAGGAGCCCTTCTCGGTATGCCTTTCCTACTTTTTTTGCGAAAAGATTTAACTGAGATAATGATCAATACCTTAGTTGTAGCACATTCATTTGCATTGGCTAAATCCATCATACTTTTGGTCTGCAATAAAGAATTATTTACGTAAATGATGAGATTACAAAAGTATGCAAATCTTTTTTGAAAATTAGTTTAAAAATATATAACAAGAAAGTAGTGAAAAATAATTAAAAACTGATGATCTTATGCATGTACTTTGCATGCGAGCGAACAAAATCTGAAAGAGTTTCTTTTGTTGCATGAAGTAGACTTGGATGCTTTCTGGAATTCATAGCTACATACTTCACACTTGTGAGCAGCCTTAGCGTGCATGACTTGCGTTTGGTTCTTTTTTCTTGAATTAAGAAAGACTATAGGGTGAGAATTAATGCTGTAAGGATAGATATTAGAGATTTTGAATAACAAACTAATGTCTTCAATCCGAACAGCAGCTTGATGCGAAGCTTTGTACACCTAAAAAAGTAAGAAATGCATAAAGAATTTAAATACAAAAGTTGAAGGGACAAGAAAATTATATATTTGATGAGAAAAATAAAAAGGAACTCTAATTTAATTACCTGTAGAACCACGTGATCTGCATGGATGTTGCATTGGGTTTTGCAACTTTTACATAACACTTTGCCATCACAATTTAAGCAGAATAGAGTATATTCTTTATCTTTGTGTTCTTTACATGGGCTATAGAAGTTGGCATCCAATATAGATATTAACCACCGTGGAAGTTGGGTTGCCATACTTGCATATGTTATGGATACTTCTGCTTCAAAAGTGGCCAATGCACTAATATTAAAATCTGTATTTGATCTCATGCTGATGAATTGATTATGTCTTCAAAGAAATATTACCTAGCTTAAGTACAACATATTTTTATTATATAAAAAAGAAAATATAATCTAAATATTTATTATATATACAAATGTAAATAATAGAGAATTAAGTAGGATAATAATATTTTTGAATAACATTTCAATTTAATTCGTTTACGAATTTTTTCTCATCTTCCCGTATTTCACAACTAATTTCAAACAATGCATCATCTTTTATATTTTTCCATAGGACATTAGTAAATTGGACATTTTTAATAAACATTTTTATTAAATTTTATTTTTTATATTTTTAATTCTTAATAGAATTGTATGTAAAATTGATATATTAAGTGAAAAAATTTAAAGGAACTATGTGTTAACAACTAAATTAACAAATGCAAGTATTAGAGGAAAAATATTTTTGCCTAATACTTTTATATGCCGTAATTATTTATAATAACATTTAATGTACAAAATTTTTTTAAACTATTTTTTTTCCTTCTCTATTTCAATTTGTTAAATAATCTTAAGTTAGTAAATTCAAGTTTGTTGTGGAGTAGTTGATTAAAAGTGAATGAATTTTTTTTTCATCATAGGCTTGTTAATTTAGTGTCATAAGTCTCCTGCACTCTATCAATCACTTTTCTATTGAAATTAAAGAAATTAATCAATTATATTTACTAAGATTAAATAAACTAATTAACAAGATAGTGGTTGGAACGATAGAAGTAAATCAGACTGTTGACTATGTAGAGATTAGCTTTGTTACCAACATTTACATTTTTTTAATCTTTATATCCTTATTAGTTCGTAGTAGATTTTTTTAAACCTTATAGATTTGAGGTTGCGGATCTGTACAATTTTTTATTTTTTTTATGTTTGAAAGATATTTCAAAATTATTCGAACATCATTTGAATAAGAACTGGAAATTATAAAAGGTCCTATATGCTAAATATAGTTGGTATGGATAACTCTTTGTAGATTTACAATGTAACTTTATATTTTCTTTAATTTCAGTTAAATTGATTTCATTAATAAATGTGCATTATTTTATGTTAAAATTTTTGTTTTATGCATAATTATTTAAAATAAGAAAAAGAAAAAGGAATGACATACCTATGAAAAAAATAAAAGTAAATGTCAAAAATAAAAGTACTTACCCCAAGAATATGGGCTTTGAGCCCAACGTGAAATTTAAGCTGATAAACAGTGGCTAATTGCAGCTTCCGCATTTGTATGGGCACGACCAGTGGAAGATTTTGAAGGATTCTGTCACATGATAAATGCATTTAAATGAATGTAAGTTCAAGGCAAATGTTTTTTGGAGATTTTTCTACAATGAGAATTTTTATTTTCCAGTTTTTTGTAGTTGCAATAATATCTTTCATTGATGTATAAATAGTTATTATATTTGTTGTGTCTACATATTAGAACATAGATAAGCATTACCATACATATTATAATTGTATAATATAATTAAAAAAATAATAGAATGTATAAATGATAACAATATTTGAAAAACATTAGTTGAGCAGAGTAAAGAAAATATTAAATATAACTATTTATATAACATTATAATGAATTTGTTATTTTTAAAAAATCTTTATACACAATATTTTTTGTACAATTTTTTTCATAGTTATCAATTGTAGTTGGTCTTATAAGAATTTTTATTGAATTGGCAGTTTTGGCTCTTGATAATGCTACATATAATTGTTCATGAGAAAATACTGGTTCAGGTAAATATATTCCGACAGAATTTAATGTTTGTACTTGTAATTTATTTATTGTCATTGCAAAACTTAATTTGATGGGAAATTGTGTTCGTTTAAATGGAAAACCGTTATTTTCATTTATATCTGGTAAGAATGGAATTTTGGGTATAAAAATTATTTTCCCTTTGTGATGGCCAACTAAAATTTTTGCATCAATAATACTACGGTTAAAATTACAACAAATTAATCGTGTGTCATTGCATAAACCTTCTAAAGTATTTATATTTCTAAATAACATGATGGGACAATTCTTTTTAAGCAATAATTCATGTGGCGGTAATCCATTTGGTGTTAAAGTGTTTAAAAAATCTTCCATTATATCTTGTTCAGATGCATCAATTGTTTCATCAAAATTATAATATCGCACCATATCACCAAGAAATTTTTCAATAATTATGGCATTTATTTCGTCAATTAAATGATTTTTTGGTGTTAATATAGCTCAATTTGTTATTTCAATTAAATTGTTTGAATAATTTGATATATCTTCAAAAATAGCTTCTAATAAGCAATTTAAAGATTCAACATCATTATTATATTGAATAAGCATTTCTATTGGAATTTTGATCATATCATTAACAGTAATTGGTTCATTACCATTACCAACTTCAATTAAATAACGAGAAAATTCAGGATCCGATTTGGCTCTCATATTTTCTGTTAATTTAATTTTAGTTAAATAAGGCCATAAATAAGAACATGCTAAGCTTGCATCAATTTGTTCTTCTTTTGTGCTTTTACGAATAACAGGTAATACTTGACGAAAATCTCCACAAAAACCAATAACTTTTCCACCGAAAGGAAGGTTTGTATCATTTATATCTTGTAACATTTTATCGACTGCCTCTATAGAATGTTTTCCAGACATAGGTGCTTCATCCCATATAATTAATTTTGCAAGACGTAATAATTTAGCAAGATTTCATTGTTTGCTAACATTGCATGTACTATTTTTTCTATATTTAATGGAATTTTAAATCGTGAATGTGCTATTCAACCTCTAGGTAAAATTGATGCAGCAACACCAGATGATGCAGTTGCAAGTGCTATCATATGTTTTGATCTAATTTCAGCAAGAAATGTTTTGTATAGAAATGTTTTTCCAGTACCAGCAAGACCATCAATGAAAAATGCAGCAGATTTGTTGAGAAGTAAGGTCTCAAGAATTAATTCATATGCGTGTTTTTGTTCAGAAGTTAAATGATTTGATGCAAGTAGATCTTCTTGTGGAATTGTAATAGTGAATTCATCATCAATTTGTTAATCTCCAAATTCTTCATTGTCAGGGAATATATCAATTGGAGCAAAATGATACATATTTATATTCTTTCCCATTGATCCAAGTGTAAAAGAAATGTTTTGTAATACCATTTTTTTAATATTTTCTGCTGTTGTATTTGTTAAATAAAAATCTGCAGACATATCTTTTTCAAATCGTTCCCAAAGTTCTTTTGGATTTGTAGGATTACAATATACTAAAATTGTTGCAAAAAGACGTCTTAAACTATTTGGCATTTGGTATAAAGAAGCTTCTTCTAAACATTCTTCTAAACTATTATCTTTGTTCAATAAACCATGTAAATTAGCTGCTTCACGAAATGTAGGCACAACAATACTATTTATTGTTTTTAAATCTTCAAATGATTTTGGTCCTCTGATGTGGTTCAGTAATATTCGCAAGTAATATCTTTCACCTTCAATTGGATTTGCAGTAACAATTCGGCCTATAACATTTCCTTTTTTTCTTGGAGTCCAAATTTTCTGTTGTTGATTCCAAACAAATTTTTCAGGAAATTCTCTGTACAATAAATTTCGTGCATTTTGATCAATTTGATTTGTTAAAAAGAATTCAGTCAACATTGATTTTGTTGACAAATCTGAATTTAAAATGTTGTTTAAGTTTTCATGTTTACGAAAAGCTACTAAATGTTGATTTTCAAGATGTAGATGTAAATTATAAACTGATGGATACATTTCGTTAAGTGCAAAACCATATATTCTCCATGTGGCTTCAGGTGGTGTAATCCATCTTCCTGATTGAAATTGTTCAATTTCATCAATTTGTTGGTTGTTTTCGTCGTTCATTAAATTGAAAGCGATACGATCATGTCCTTTGTAAATGTATTTATACAAATATTTGACAGCTTTAATTGTAGAACAAATTTCAACATTTATATGACAATTAAATTTTGAAACAAGGTATGGATTATATGGTACAACCCAGCGATTATCTAAATTTTGTCCTCTGACTTTCACAATTGTTCCGTCATTAGAACGTTTATATAATGGAAAACAATCAATTCCAACAGTTGTTTTAGATGTAAATTTTTTGGGATATTGAGTTTTGCAAATTCCATTTTTTTCATACATATATTAGTTGGATTCAATACTCCGCATGGACCATGTATCATATGTTTGACAATAGTTTTATATAAGTGCATTTTTTGTTTTATCAGGAATTTCTGCTGAAACAATTTCATCGAAAGATTCGGGTGCATAAATTCGCTAATCTTTTTGTAGTATTATTAAGAAATGAACATGTGGTAAGCTTCTTTTATGATGTTTAATTGTGTAAACGTATGCTGCAATTTTACCAAAAATTTCTCATTTAAATAATTCATTTTTTAAATCTTCTAATTTTGCTTTAAAGATTCATGCAATTAAATCAGGACGATTTTGAACTTCTTCATATGGTTTCAATTCATCTAAGATTTCTTTCCAACTTGAATTACATGTCATAGTTAAGAAAATATCAGGTTTGCCAAAACGTTGAAATAATGCCATTGCTTCCATATATCTCTTACGCATATCTCTTGGACCTCCAATAAAAGATGAAGGTAAGATAATTCGTCTTCCAATTTTGGAAGCATTAGTTTGTCCAATTGAAATACTATCAACAATATCTTGATATATATCTGATCTAATTTCTTGTTGTTTTGAACGGAAATAATTTAATCTTGATGTTTCAATTTTGATGTACATGTCAACAACCAATTGTTGTAGTAAACGACCAGATAATAACAAAATTGATTTATTATGTTGTCTTATTTGTAATTTAAAACAATAATATTCACGGCATGAAACTGTTGGTTGTTTCTTCTTCTTTTTCAAAACTACAAAAATTATGAGAGGAAATTTAGAAATATAAATATATAAAAGTTTAAGATAGAAAGATTAGAAGAATTAAAATTAGGTTTAAATACAGTTTGCGCCATCCAATTATCATTCAATTTATAATATGTCTCCAAAAATTATTGATTGCATCAAAGTGTCTTATTTTACTTTCAAAACAAATTGAAACGTTGAGGGCGTCTATTAATGATGAGATTGCTAGTTTTTATAGAGTAGTAGTGGTACTATGTTAAAATTTAGTTTTAAGGATCCAAAGTAATCATGTTTGTGTTATTTTTGAAATTTTTATGAAATTTCAGAAAGTGGATGAAAACGAATCTGTCAAGGAAACTAAATAGATTGGAACCTTGATGGCGCTTATTAATGATGACAACAAATTAGTTGCTGATATTAAGTGTTTCTTAATGTTGTATTGTAAAAGTATATCATAATCAATGACAAATGATAGAACTATGAAAAAGAACTTGTTGTTTATACCACTGACAAAGATTGTGCAGGGTAAAGGTTCAATGGGTGAATTCAGTAAAATTCTGGCAAATGTAAGTGTGATTGAAGTGGGATTTGTAGATAAACCAATAGTTTGAGAAGATAAGAATATATCATAACAAATACTACAGGCTTTAATATCGAAGAAAAGAGGTGATGGTGCTGATATATGCCCAGGTTTTGCATCCAAATTTAACAAGGCAACAGAGTTTGTTAATATAGATAAACTAACTGTGGTGAAAGATAAAACAGTATGAAAATAGGTAACGTACGTTTTTTTAGCAAAGAAATAAGGTAATAAAGCTGATATGCGACCTGGTTTACTCCAAAAAATAAAAAGGTTAAAGTAGAGAATCCTATTAAGGAAGATATATCACAAAATGAGGAGAAAAAATTTTATGGCACTCATGACAATTTAGATAAAGTGTCAATTGGTGATAATAAGTATTTTTTAAGCGAATCGCAAAATTTTTCAGTTTCAACAATTACTGGAATACTTAAAAAGGAGCCAATGATAAGATTAGTGGAAAAAATTGAAGATGAAGTTGTAATAGATAAGTTAGAAAAAGCTATAGAAGCTAAAATTAAAAGTAAGGCAGCAAGTTTGGTTTATGATGGGTTTAGCATTAATAAAAATGAAAGAAAAGCTAGTATTCATACAACTGAAATACCAGGATTGGAACTTGAAGCTTGAATTAATAGGCTGGGGAAAGTGGTTGTTGAGCTAAAAGCGGCAATATTTAGCAAGAAGTTTGAAAATATAGCTGCCAAAGAAGGTTGGCCCACCCTATAGCAGCAGAATAAAATTGGTTTGCTTAATTTATATTTGTAATTTTTACATCCGATGATAATTTAGTGCTTAAACCATTTACAGTTTTTGGGTTATTTGAAACTAATAACATATATTGTGCAATTTGATGCATAGTTAATGATGTTCATACAGTGTACTTGATGCTGGTGCTAAAATTTGTTAAGCAAAAAATAGCATTAACTATCATAAATACAGGTAGTAGAAGGTTAAAATAGAGAATGCTATCAACAAAAAATATATCACAAAATGAGGAGAAGAGATTTTATGGCAGCTATGACAATCTAGATAAAGTGCCAATTGATGTTTTTTGTTGTACTGATTAGCTCTTTGATTTTGTTGTATGAGACCAGTTGTAGATCTAGAAACTCATATTTGGGTGACCAAACTATGATAATAAGTGGTTTTTAACATATAAGCGATATTTTCAGTAAGTTTTTATTAACTTAAGGATATATGATACACTTTTGTAATAAAAGATCACAAATTATTGATAATTAAAAACTTAGTATATTTAGTGTTTTCTTTTCAAGTTGTGGATGTGGAGGAGAGAACACAAATAAGAGAAAGAACAAAATGTTGAACGAAATTCAAGAGAAAAAAGAGAAAAGCCACATAAAAAAAAGAAAGTGGAAGAGAAAATTAGAAATTTAAAAGGGACTGGAGTGAATAGGAAAAAGTGATGAGATTAATGAAGTAAAGAGTAATTTTGTTTTTGTATTAAAGAATATGTATGTAAAAAGCACGTAGATGATGCTGTAGATAGAAGGACGGGATTGAGATGTTTTAAAACTAAGAGAGTACACTTTGATGGAATCAATAGTTTTGAAAGCACATTATGAATACTCATACTGCATCGTGAGCCAAACTTGCCCAATAAGCCACTACCTTTGAAGGAAGTCACTCGATGTTTCTTCTTTAATGCTTCGTTGTTGTTGTTCAGTTGTGCGACCCCCAAGTTGAGGCTTTGTCGCATTTATTTTTGTTAGTAAATAGTTTTCGTTCACGTCGATTTCTGCCTCTTTGTTCGCTCATCTCTTTCATCACCAAGCATTTCCTCCTTCGTAAGCCCAAGGCTTGTAGCCCTTTTTTGTTCCTTTGCATAGACAGTCTTTGTCTTTAGATCTTTTTTCTCTTTTTTGTCCATCAAATTTACCATTGACAACTGCTCATAGTCATGTACATGCACGCCGGACGTTCATCCCTCTACCATACCATTATTCCTCAAGCAACGTCGACTTTTTTCTTTGCCTCATAGCCTGAACTACCCCACTATTGCCATTCTTGTCAAAGGTCAGATTTTTTCTTTTCAAAATTTTCGAAAGATTTATGTGTGATGGCTATCATGATGGATTTGAGTATTTTTAGTTGGTGTTTCTATATATGTAGACAAATTTTTTAAAGTCGAAGATGTGGGCTTATAGTTCACATGTTTTACATGAGACCTGGTTTCGGTAATGTGATGCAAGTTGTATGTGTACACAATGTGCAGCGTGATATTGTTACGGTGCATAAATGGTTGTTTACGTGATTTGGTGCAAGGTGTTGCATGAATTGGGCAGTGGTCAGAGAGGGGACACTTTGATGCAATCAATAATTTTGGGGGTATATTGTGAATTGACTAATAGTTGGAAGCGATAAAATGTATTTAACCCTTAAAATTATTGTTACCTTGTTATTCAGTTCGAAATAGTTCTTCTGCATTATTTGATTGGTGTAAATTATTTAGCGTTGATGTTTGATTGTTTAGTAATATTGTTCTTTTTTTTATTTTTTCGATTCCTTCATGCCAACCAAAATCGCCAAGAGGAAATAATAATGAATATTGAAGTGGATCATAACAATCAAAATAATATTGAACAATATGATTTTGACCTGTATGACTAAAAACAATAATATTTCGATTTGTTTCCTCCGCATAATTGTCAGATTCACTCCAAATAGCTGCAACTTGTGATACTGATGGACTATTAAAAACACGTTGATCTAATCCAACGTCTGATCTTATGTGAATTATATGATTTTGTAAGTTTGGAATGTTGCTCAAACTTTGAAAAAAACGACTATATGGATTAACTCTGAGTATATCCATTAATTGACTAATAATGGAAGCATCTAATCTTTCTGCATCATTAACACGATTTTCTAATTCATGTTCAGTATCATAGAAGTATAGTTGCAAGTATGAAGGACATCCATTTTCAGGAATCAAATCATTAATGTAATGATAAATTTGTCCTTGAACTCTAAATGTGTAAATTCCTCTATTTTTTCTACATAAGTTTCTATCAAACTTGACTCCAAATGATGTGAAGGCAAATTTATTATTATATGTACGTACATATGTACGAAAATTTTCAGATTCGTTTGAATTAGAAGTAAATAACTGATAAAGTTCATTAGGAATTTTACTAAAAGTTAACGATATGGTTCCATCAGCACAACAAAAACCGTTTGGTTCATGATAAAAATTTTTTGCTCCACAATATTTACATGGCGATACTAATGGAAAATAATTTGGTTCAAGAATTATAGTGTGTAATATTTGTCTAAAGAGAAATCCTTGGGACCGGTCGGGATGCTTTTACTCAAATAACAGCCGGCCAATAATGGTGGGACACGTAAGCCTTCCACATAAACAATGATGGACCAGCCAAACATCTGAACCGCTTACCCTTTTCCATTTCCCCCTTTGACATTTCACCCCCAAAACGTGATTTCTCCAACCAGACGCCCCACAGATTTCCAACCCTCACGATTCCTTACATCGGCGCCGGCGTATGTGATTCTGAAATCCATAAGCCTCACGATTTCACCCTTTCTGATTTCGCCCTAACTGATTCTCCAATTTCTCCAAGCCTTCACAGATTCGGGAGTACCTGCCTCCCGATTTCTCCATCAGAAATCATAAAGTAATCGCCCCACGCTTTGACCCTTCGCGATTTCACCCTCACGGTTTCTCCTCTCCGATTTCTCCAAGCCCTCGCGATTTCGGGAGTACCTGCCTTGCGAGTGGACTGATATTGTGGCGGTGCGAACAACGGCAGGGAGGAAGAGAAGGGCAGTGTAGACGATTTCGAAGAGATTAAAGCAGACGATTTCGGACAGAGATGGTTGACTCGGCGTCAGGCTGAGATGCTTGCGTCCGTCGGGCTGAGATGCTTGCGTCGGCGTTGGGCTGAGATGAGAATGTCCCTCGGCGTCGGGCTGAGATGAATGGGAGAAGGTTTTCTCGCGAAGGGGAGAAGGGCAGATGGAATGAGGGCTTCAGATGAGTGTTGTGATTCTCTGTGACTCGGTGCATTTGCCTTTTAGTGTTTTTTCCTACGTGGCATAAGATGAATGGTGGGCTGTTTTTGTGTGATTAACAGCCCGACCGGTGTGCAGCGGCTCTCTTGTCTAAAATAAGGAGATCTTCTTTGTCGTTTTCCTATATTTAAAAAAAAAACAAAAAGTAAAATTATTAATGATAAAATATTAAATATTCATGAAAAAATTAAAGAAAAAATGTGTCAGTTTGTACATTACCTAAATTGGAATTTGACGTCGTTTCAAAATTGAATTCATCTTCATTTAGATAATTAACCTATAAAAGTTTTGTTTTAATATTTGTTGAATAAAATGAGAAAAAAATTGAAAGAAATATTTTTTTTAGTATCAAATGGTTATGAATAAACCTGATCAGTTAATATTGAACTTGATGTATTGTTATGGATGTGAATTTCAGAAGAGTTCATATTCGAAGGCGATCCAATTTCTCTTATACAAATGCCTTCATCGTTATGTCGAAGATTTTTCAACTCAGCATATCTCTCTTTTTTTTGGACGAATCTCTTCTTTTTTTTCGTTTGATTGGGTACTATACCAACTTCTTCTTGGTGGATCGTTTTTATTTCGTTCCGGATTTATTCATAAAAGAGGTTAGATAAAATGAAAAGAAATGGTGTTAACAATGTTTAAGTATATTTTTGCATTTAATAATTTTGTCTTACCAGTCGACATAAAATTATGAGAAATTATAGATTCTGTGTCGATTTTGGAGCGTAATCTAAAAAAAATTTGAAAATATATCAAAGATCTAAATAGATAAATACATATGGCAATTTATATGCATAAGAAATATCATAAATATTTATAGGAAAAATGAAAGAAGAAAATAATTAATTCGAAATAATTTGCCACAAATTATATTAAAGAAATCAAACAAAATAATAAATCTTAAAATAAAACAAATGTATAAAAACAAATGAATATGATGAAAAAAGCAAATATTCACATAAGAATGATATAAAATTATCCATTTATCGTAATTATAAGTGCATTTATATGAACATTAAAAAATTAAATAATATTTTTTCAAATTAGATAGAAAAGAACATATCAGGAAGTGAAGAATAAAGAAAGGAAAAGTGTGAACACAGCAAATTGATACCAACCAAATTGATGAACAGCCAAATAAAAGCAATAGCAATAAATCTGTAAAAAAAATATTCATTAAAAAAAATATTCTAACAATAAAAAAAAGATGCTATAAATAAATTTTGTATTTACAAAAAAAAAAAAACAAATAAAAGGTTTACAACTTACAAGCAAAAAATTAATGTATTGAATAAAATTTATTATCAAACAAATTTTTAATAAAATGGTATTTTAGTATTTAATTCCAAACAAGTAGTTAATTATAAGAATTCAACAACTTTCTTATCATTTTTATTTCTTCATATAAATCTCTTCTTGATTTGCTTGGTCATTACTTTGTTAGTTAATTTAAAAAATGTTTATCATTTTTCGTTTACAAATAATTTGTAAAAATTTTCCATTTTATTTATAAACAATACAAATGATAGTATGATCAGTAACTAAAATAGTTTTTTGTTACTTCCTTCCAAATGAACAATTAATTATAAGAATTCACACAATTTTTTTCTTAACAACTTCAGGATTAAGTAAAAAAATATTTTAAATTTCATTTTTTTATATTTTTAATTCTTAATAAAATTTTATGTAAAATTGATATATGAAATGAAAAAATTGAAATAAACTATGTGTTAATAGTTAGCTAAGTAACAAAAACTTTTTATAAACATTATTATTAAATTTGCAATAATTATTAATGCATAAGTTAAAACAAATCAAATTAATATAATCAATTTATCCTAATTACAAGTGCACTTATTTGAATATAAAAAAAATTGAATAATATTTTTTCAAATGAGATAAAAATGAACGTACCAGGAAGTGGAGCACAAACAGATGAACAACGTGGACACAACGAATTGATACCAAGCAGATTGATGAACAACTAAATAAAAGCAAAAGTAACAAATCTGTAAAAAAAACATAGATACAACAAATCCAAGATGTTAAGAACTACATTGTTAATTAGTTTTTTTAATCTCAGTGAACATGATCTATTATTTTTATTAAATCTCAATAAAAAAGTGATCAATAATATGCAAGAAATTTATAACACTAAATTAACATGGAAAAATTTTATAATGAAAAAATACTTTAATTTATTGTTAATCAACTACTACACAACAAATTTTAATTCACTCTTATATTTGAAGATATTTACTCAAACAAGTATTATTTTTCTCTTTGTTATGAATAAACAAATATAAAGCTAACTTGTCCTCAAAACAAGAAAGATTTGGAATTGTTTTTTCATTTTTTATTATTTTTATTATTTTTTAATCATTTTTTTACCATCCTTAATTATTAAAAAAATTTAAAAAATATGCAATTTCAGTAATAGTTCTTTCAGCAAAACAATTTTTTAAAAACTTTAAAAAAATAGTTAAAAAGTGACAACAAGATAATAAATAGAATGAGAAAAAAATTGAATGAAATATTTTTTTAATAAGAAATAGTTATGAAAAAAACTAATCAGTTAATATTAAAATTGAAAATAAGGACAAATAAAATTAAAAAAACAAATATGAACAATGCTAAAATTAAATGATGTGCAAAATTGAAGTTGATATCTTTAAATATTTTTTTAAACAATTATATGAAAATTTAATATGTTTTCAAACAAAATTTTATAATTTTTTTTATAACATTTATAGAATGAAAAAGTTTCAAAGAAAAAAAGAATAAAAAATTTAACTGAACAAATTATTAGAATATTATGAATATCACATTTTTTTTTATTGATATAAATATACAATTTTGGCACACTTATTTTAAATAAGAAAATTATATTTGGAGATTTTAAGGATAAAAATGGATCATAATATTATTTTAAAAAATAATATTATTATAATTTCTATTTTTTTAAATATATTTGCATGGGTGTGCATAAGTAGTGTTTAAATATAGACTGTATGATGGAGATTATATGTAAACTAACTCAAAAAATAAAATGGGTTTACAACTTTCACAAAAATATTACTTCTTAAATTGAGTCACTTTTTAAATGAATTATGCCCTAATACAGAACTGACGAATTTTTTTTTAAAACATTATTATTAAATTTGCAATAGTTATTATTGAAAATATTGAAAAGAAACAATAAGATTTTATTTTCTCATTGCAAATTTTAAATTTATTATCATAGTAATTTCAAAAAAATTTCACAACATTATAGGTTAAGAATTAAGTTGAAATTATTTATTTCTGACATATTAGGCAAAATTTTTAATTAAATTGAATTAATACCCCAATTTATTACAACAGAACACATCCCCTATTTGTTAAGTTACTATAATTCATTTTTTTTTAATTATTTCTGCCTATCTTATGAATAAATAAATACAAACCTAACTTGTCTTGTAAACAAGAAAAATTTAGAATTATTTTTCCATTTTTTATTATTTTTATTATTTTTTTATTATTCTTTTAGTATGCTCAAAATAAAAAAATATTTTTCATACTCTAATACAGAAGTGATGAATTTTTTTTTTTAAAATCATTGTTAAATTTGCAATAGTTATTATTGAAAATATTGAAAACAAACAATAAGATTTTATTTTCTCATTGCAAATTTTAGATTTATTATCATAGTAATTTCAAAAAAATTTCAAAACATTATAGGTTAAGAATTAAGTTGAAAATTATTTATTTATGACATATTAGGCAAATTTTTTAATTAAATTGAATTAATACCCCAATTTATTACAACACAACACATCCTCTATTCGTTAACTTACTATAATTCGTTTTTTTGGATTATTTCTCCCTATTTTATGAATAAATAAATACAAACCTAACTTGTCTTGTAAACAAAAAAGATTTGGAATTATTTTTCCATTTTTTATTATTTTTTAATTATTCTTTTAGTATCCTCAAAATGTAAAACAAATAAAATTTTAAATTTTTTTTTTAGATTTTAAATTCTCAACAAAATGTATTAAATTTTACAGCATTTCAAAATTTTTTTTCACGTTTAAAATTCTTAATATAATTTTATGTAAAATTGATATGTTAAGTAGAAAAATTTCAAACCTAAATTGAAGAAAAAAAAACATTTTAAATTGTTAATAAAATTTTTATGCAAAATTAAGTAAAAAAAATTAAACACATTAATATACTAATTCATAAGCAATCAAAATTTAATATATAAATCAAGACAAATAAAATTTTACAACATTTTTAATTTATTTTTTCAGATTTTATATTGTCAATAGAACTATATCTAAAATTCAAACATTAAATGAAAAAATTTAGATGAACTATTTCCTAATATCTAAATAAACATACATATAAGAATTAATGTGATTTATTTATTATTAAAAAAAAATCGCACAACAAAAACGTCACCGTGTAAACACTTCAATCCACTCCCTCTATAACCAAAACGGCGCCGTTTTCACACCACCAAAACCCTAACTATAAAAGCATCTCTTCCCCTCTTACTTTCCAAATTTCTCTTCTCCGCCCCCCTTCTCTCTCTCTCTGTTTCGCCCCCGTTGCATTCTCTCTCTATGTTTCTTCTTCCCCGCCCCCCCTTCTTCTCCTCCTCTAACATTTCTTTTGCTTTTTTTTTTCCTTTTGCGTTCTCTCTCTCTCTTTCTTCTTCCTCGCCCCCCTTTCTTCTCCTACTCTTTACATTTTTTTTTTGTTTTTTTTTTTTCGTTTGCATTCTAATATGTGTTTGATTTGTTGTCGGTTTTCTTTGTGATTTCTTTTTCTTGTTATTTTCCACTTCTTTGCGTTCTAATCTGTATTTGATGTTGTTCTTCTGGCATGTTGGGTTTTTTTTTCCTCGCACAAACTTTTATATTTTTATTTTGGTTTTTTTTTTCCTTTGAGTTCTGATATGTGTTTCATTTGTTCTCGGTTTTCTTTGTGATTTTATTTTTCTTGTTATTTTCCATCTTCTTAGTGTTCTGATCTGTATCTGATGTTGTTCTTCTCGCAAGTTATGTTTTTTTTTTCTCGTACAAATTTTTTTTCTTTTCAGATCTGTATAAGAAAAGTATTTGTTTTTTTTTAGATATGTATTTCTAGGATCTTTTCGTTTTAGATTCAAGTTTTTCTTTTCCCTTTCATTTGATTCCTTCCGTTTGATTCCTTCTCAATTTTGTTTGTGATTTTTTTTTCTTCTTATTTTCGGTCTTGTTTGCGTTCTGATCTGTGTCTCATGTTGTTCTTGTCGGATGTTGTGTTCTTTTTTTCCTCACACAAATTATTTTTTTTCAGATATGTATAAGAAAAGTATTTGTTTTTTTTTTAGATATGTATTTCTAGGGTTTTTTCGTTTCAGATCTAAGGTTTTGTTTTCGCTTTTGTTTGATTCCTTCCGTTTGATTTCTTCTCGGTTTCATGTTGTGTTTTTTTTTTCCTCGCACATTTTTTTTTTAGATCTGTACAACAAAAGTATTTCTTTTTTTTTTCACATATCTATTCGCTTTCGTTTGATTCCTTCCACTTTCTTTTTCCTAGGGTTTCATTTCTGTAAATTTTTTTTCGTTGTTGTTCTGTGTTTGATCTATACTGCGTTTGATCTATACTTTGTTTTGATTTATATCACTTTTCTATTTTTCAGATCTATACAACAAAAATTTCACTTTTGATCTGTTTTCCTATACGTTTGTCTCCCACTTCCGTGCTTGCGTCGAACCAGAATCAACAACCCCATCAACGTATCTTCACTAAGGTTAGTTTTTTATATTCAAAAATTTTGGAACAACTCAGTTTTCCTTTTTCACGCTAACTCGGTGTTTTTTTTTTCTGTTTTCAGGACATAGGAGCAAATCAGAAGATGAATTTGTATCATGCGTTTGATTTTTTTGTTGGGTTTACTCTCTGTAAAATACACATGTAAATACGCAAATATAGTTTTTATTTTCTTTCATTTTTATTTTTGCTGTGATGCATATGCATAAAATCTAATTACATACTGTAACTAATTCATTCATACAATACTGACATACTGAGAAAAGAATAAGAACATACCTAAAATTGAAGATTCATGAGGAACTTCGTTAGATACTTATTTTTAGAAGTTGGAATACGGAGAGTAAAGAAGACGACAACATACGAAATGAAAGTAACATTTAAATTTAAATTTCAGTCGGTAGAACTTGTCAGACAAACTGATAACCTTTAATCGTAAAAAGACAATAAAATGAAGTCGGTGAAGCAAAACATCACCAAGAACAACGAACCATTAAGGGGCAAAATTAGAAATGAAATAAGAAAAAGTAAAATTGTCGGTGTGAAGGTAATAAGACCAAAATGTCTGTCGGTAAAACACATTTAAAACGCAAACTGCCGTAATTGTCAAATAAAGCGAATGGTAAAATTGGAAAAAAAAAAGTTAGATGAAAACACTGTTATTAAGCTATCGGCATTTTATATATACTTATAGATATATCTATTCTATTATAATAAGCGCCTATGCGCTTACTACAGTATTTTCTAATTCCGTTTCCGTACATTTCATTTCTCCACTTTCTTTTTTTAATTGTTGTGCGTACTGTCCGTGTAAATTGTGTCAGACCAGTGCATGTGTATCAAAATGGGTGGAGGGATGAAATGCACATTTCAATACGCACTCTCTCTCTCAAATACCACCCTCTCTCTCTCTCTCTCTCTCATGGAAAACAGATTCAAGCTCAGAATCTTTCTGCCACAGAACCACCAGAACTTCCACATGATCAAATATGACCAAAGGTGTAGGGCTTGAACTGATTCATTATATATATATAGATATTGTAATATTGCTTTTTGTTTCTATGGTTTTTCATGTCTGATCCTGTACAACCTTTAATATCACTAATTTTCCCATTGTTCAAGCTATCATCAGATAAGATCTCTCTGGCCATTCATGATTATTATGGAGGCTATAGACTCGTTCTGCTGTAGTTTCACTGAAAGTTTCTGACACGAAACCATGGGCAGAGAAGTAGGCATCCTTGTAGAGAAGGAAGGAAAAAAGAGAGAATAAAACCATGGGTAGAGTAGTAAAGCAGTGAGAAAAAAGAGAGAATAAATCCTCGCTGGTTCAGTGCTTTGTTTTTCTGTACCAGCAAAGAAATCCTTTTACATTTTCATTCGCTTTTTTCACCTTAAGCAGTTTTCTGAGTAGTGTTTTGTTTCTTGACGCCCATGTTTTTACATTTTGCAGATGCCGGTTCCGTAGGAGTAAACTATGGCCGAATCGCCAACAACCTTCCCCTCCCTCAGTCCAACCCTGATCCAGGTAACTTTGCACTTCTCTTGCTTTTACAACTTTTTTTTTTTTTACATTCCCATTTCCATTCACTCTTTTTACCACTTCTTCTTATTACTGGGTTTAAGGTCATGGGGAGGAGATGGAGCAAGATGGTGCAGTGCCGAGATTCAAGGAGTTCGGCCTGGCGGACCTTCGAACGACGACGAATGGGTTCAGCAGCGAGTTGATAGTCTCGGAGAGCGGAGAGAAAGCTCCAGTTTTGTCAGATAATGATCAGCGGAATAGTTCTTTAATTTCAAGATTTGCTTTCCTTTATGTTCATAGTTCCATTTTTTTCATATTTCTGGATATAAACTCTCTCTGTACTTCAAAAGTGTTGGAAATTCGATTAAGGACGAAGAAGAAGAAGAATGGCCGGGGAAAGAGGGGAACAACGATAGTCTACCAACCAACCAAAGAAGCTTTTTACATATAATATATATTTTTTTCTTTTCAATTATTATATCATATCGTTGGTTATTCATTGAAGGTTCCTTCAAGGATGAATGGTTTGAGGTAAGGCCCACGTGAGCTGCCATTATTGGTGTCTAATACTATTGTTGACAGATTGATTTCTCCCATGATGTCAAGCTTTCCACATGGCATTAGGCATTGCCAATCAAGGACCGACATCATCACATGGATCTTTAATACTTTTTTTCTTGTATATATATATATATGTATGATTAGCTAGCTGTTAATCATTCATGATTCCACATGCACTTTCGGCCGACAATATATGATAAAATATAGAGTTTTGTTATTTAAAAGTTGAATATTAATTTACGTATTAATATTAATTATTTTATATTTAAAATTTAAATTAATATTATTTTTAATAAAATTTAATTTTTAATCAATTATATTAAATTAATATACACATTAATATAATTATATTTACAACTAAATTTTTCTTAAAATATATAATAAGTGGAAGAATGACATGCATGATGATTTTTTGCATGTAAAAAATGTCCTCGCATCTTTTGCTTGTATAATATTATATATATATAACCATTTATTTGCATATCACATCATATAAAATTCCTAAAGCAGTTTGAAATATGTACACATTCGATCTCATCTCCCTCTTGATTGATTTCAGAAATCAACCACACAGCTGCACAAACAGTTAAAAAAAGTTTAAAATATGATGATTTATTAGCCTCGATTTTTATTAGCTTTACAGCTTTCGTTTGTGTCTCCTAGCACTTTCTTTCTTATACATATTATTGGATTTTTTTTCAAAAGTTATATGCAATAATCACGCAACTCATCAAGCGAAACCAACCATAATTCGCTGAAAATGGGGTCACGACCGGTGAGAATTGGAGGCACGAAGCAATCTCCGGCTACAAACCGATTCACTATCTTCGACTTCCTCGAAGCTGTATTAACAGAGACAGAAAAATATATCAGTTTTCCTTTTATCTAGCTCCTCCTATCTTTCTCTCACTCTTTTTTCTCTCCGCCTACTATGCGTTGCTCTCTGTAACCCTTTCTGTCCTCTCTCTTTGTGCGCTCAATCTCATCATCAAGTCGCTAATAACCCCACTGCAAAGCCTCGTGAACGGCCACGATTCAGACCCGACAGTACATTCTCCAATCTAAACCGTTGAATCCGAGACATATCGAGCGGTTCTAAATTGCGAAAACCAACATTTGCTGTGACATGGGTGGCCCATGGCACGTGCTCATACTCCAAGCCTGAATTTAAGCAAAAGAGCTTTTGGCAATGGTCCTGGACGTGACGTTTAGCTTTGAGACGAGCAACATTTTTCTCTCTTCCTTTGGTGGTAGGGCCATTTGGTCACAGTTTGAACTGATAATTGAAGGGAAGTTAAAGATAGATTTATTGGGCCAAATCATAGACTAATTCTTTAACACATGTTAAAATCCCATTTGATGGGCGCTAGCACTATGGCCCACAGGCCTCCTGTCCTGTCCTGTCCTTGTTCTTCTTTACCTCCTCCATTTCATGGCCCAACAACAACAAAGTAGTAATGGATATGGATATCCGCAAAATTAAAAAAATTATCTGAAACCCACGTTTAAACGTCTATCATTTGATTGAAAAGTTAAAACGGATTCAGCATTTCAAAAATATAATTCCTTTTAATTTGAAGAGATAAATATTGTTATTTTAAAATAAGAATATAATGTGATAATGTCACTTCCCAATAAAATCAGTAGGTAGTACCACTATAATCACCCACGAATGAATAACATGCATTTGCCCCCCCACCCCTGACGTAAGCATTGTGTACCACATATAAGACGACACCTGTTTCTACAATCCACAAAAGTAGATCCCACCCACGACTTCAAATAAGAAAAAAAAAATAATAATAATTTAAAAATAGATTCGCAAACATACACAAATTAATATATTAAGTCAAGACATTTTTATTTTAAAATTTAATATATTTTATAAAATTACATTAATTTATAAATTAATTTTTATAAAATTAATAAACTTCTGAAAAGAAATCAAATCGGAAATCGCCAAGGTTACGTACGCAGTTATAAAGTTTTGTACAGATCTGTATATTCTTAAATATTCTTAAATATTCGTAGCTTATATATGTTCCGAATAATATTCATCTAAGGAGTTAATTATTTTAACTTTCTTTTGTGCTTATCCAAACAATTAGTGGTACATACAGCATCTTAATCCATATAGAATTAATTGTCACACCCATTAATCATAATTATATACACCTAGCTAGGTAGCTGTTGAGCATGATTGTGTCATAACAAAGCTATCTGGTACAACATCCGTCTCCTCATACTTCATTAATACACATGTTTCAATAAATACAAATATATATTTATATATATATAATATTAGAATAAATTATAATTAATTTTTAATGGGCAATCGTCAATATATATAATGGGCAATCACGATCAAGATTAATATATCATCATTGTTTGTAAGATCATGATCATCCATTAAAGATGATTGTTGTGTGATCAAGAATACTAATTTTAGAGTTTAAAGATGATGAAATTTCATAATTTTTTTCATGATGCAATTAATCATGAAAACAAACATGGGGTGCAATTAGGCCTATTAAAAAAAAATTAACAACCCATACCCGCGCGATGACCCCAGTACCAGAAGATAAGATTAAGCTGTTTACTATATATTAGTAATACTACGTACTTATTCCAATTAATATATATGTAGTTTAAACAACAACAATAACAACAACAATAATAATAATAATATGCTTACTATTTTTTTACCACCTCTTTATTTTTATTTTTTAAATATTTTTTCTTAATAATTAAGAAAAAATTAAAAATTAATTTTTATTACATATTCATATTTATTTTTATTTTCTTTTTATTTTATTCTTCTTAAATTAATTAAATTCTATTCATCATTCTATATACTACATATTTAATAAAAAAAAATTAAAAAATTATGTATGACATGTTTGATATGAAGATGATTAGTAGAATTTTTTTTTTTAGCAAGCCAACTACCATGTAATGCATGTGGGACATGACATAAAAGATCTATATATATATATATAACATAGTCACGATTAATCTATATTATATGCGCATATACATATATATATATGTATGTATGTGTGTCCACATGATTGCCTGGCGAGAGACGATCATGATCTAATACATCAATTCATTATTACCATCAATCAAGGGGGTGAAAATAATTTATGTTTATATTGGGGTAACATCCAGTACGTACTATAGCTAGGGTCAAGGCTGTGTCCCTATCAATTTCAAGTTTTAGTTAACATGTTAAAAGTATGGCATTGCTTTAGCACTAAACACTACTAAAAGTCATGAATCGTAAGACAGCAAAAAAATGAGAGCATATCACAAATACTATTTGGAACGTCGGCAGTTGCTTGGAGAAACTAAGAAACTCATGCATATATGCATCACAGCTGGATATTGCTAGGTAGGTAGCTAGCATGCATCTGCAGTAGACTATTACCTTATGTAGTTGAAAACTTGAAAATTAATTAATTAATTAATGGTGGTGGGGATGATTAGGAGTGATGTAGTAGTGGTAGTGGATTAAGGTGAATGATTATCTATGCTTCGGTGAATTAGCTTTTGACACCATATCTATCTGTTCCTATTTTTTTAAAATATTAATTAATAATAATAATGGATGATCAGGTAGCCCAATTTGTAGACTTTGTTCCACGCTTTCCTTCTTCTTCCTTGTGATTTGACATCACAATTAACCCGAATTGAAGTGTGCGTCAAGTCCGCTTTCGTACTCTTAAAACCAGCCGTCCGGATCTCTCCGATTGGTGGACGCCAGCACCTTCTTCCAATCCAGTTTATTCAACCACGCGCACGAGCATGCTTTCACCGGATCGTCCGGTCACCTTACTCCTCACTTTTTTGATTTTTCAATGGAGTAGGCCATGCTTGACTAGGGCTGCTGCAACGTCGTCCGCATAACTTATCCCTAAAAATTATGCCTTTTCATCTCTCATTGATGGAACCTTACTCTCTATCCAGGCGTTATAGGACAAACGAAGTTGGGTTCATCTCTCTCCTTCTCACTCTACTGTCTCCCTCTCGCTCATCTCTCTCTCCATCTTCCTAGATATGCCCCTGCTAGCAACTCACCGTGACTGGTGGTCCGTAGAGTTGTGTGTGCGGCTGGCGTGGCAACGGTGCTCGGTTGAGAAACAAGTCTGAACACATCTACAAAGATATGAAGAAATTTGTTTTTGGTTGATTTTCTTGCGTTTATTTCAGATCTGTTTGTAAAAAATTTATTCAAGTTATTTTTTTCTTTCGTTTGATTTCTATTTTTCAGATCCACAAAACAATTTTTTCTTCTATCTGTGTTCAATTGTTTTTTTTCAGACTTTCATCTTCATTTTCTCTTTCCTCTTCTCTCCGAAAGTAAACTTTTTCTCTCTCTTATTTTCTTTTGTTCATGTTGAGGATCGACAACAAGATTAACACGCAGGTGACCTTTGCTAAGGGGAGGAAAGTTGTACGAGTTTTGCTGCAATTCAAGGTATTCACCAGAACAACAAAACCACTTTTGCACCCTCTAAGTCATCTTTATTTTATTTTCATCTCCGAGTTGATTTTTTGAAAGAGATCTATTAGTTTTCACTTTAAACGTAGAAGTTAATGCAACCCTCATCTGCTACCAAAAATAAAATGGAGCACATAGAATATCTACCAGAAAATAGAAACACAAATATGAATATTTCTGAAATATTATTTTATTATCTTGAAGAAAAAAATTACAGAAATTTGAGGCATTTCGCCTCATTCTTTAAACGATCTTGTTCTTCAAGAATCTGCATGGCATCCTTATCAAAAGCAGTAGGCAATCTAAAAGAAGACTTAAGCAGAGATTTTAATTTCCTATTCTCTTGCTTTATTGCTTCTATCTTCATGTTAGACTCGTGAAGAAGGCGCTGAAGGATAAAAATTTTCTCATTGAGTTTGTCCAAATCATAAGGTTTGGATTGTAGTCGCTGAGAAAATGCATAAATAGCTGATGAGTAATGGGTACCTAGATTTACAAGCTCGTAGATAGCTTCAACATCTGACTTATTAGCCAGATCATTATTGTATTGCACTACAGCACCAATAGCGGAAGCAGAAACAGCTGATGAAGAGGGTGTTGAATACCTCATGTATTGGTTACGAGAAGATTGTTGAGCCATTGCAGAGTCAGAATATAGAAAGAGATTACAGAGTAAGAATGCAGACTAATTACAGAAAAGTAAAGAAGATGGGATGCGAGTGAAGATGAGCTGAATATCTCTTTTATAGAGAAAATTATGAAAGGAAGGACGAATCACCTCTATTGCTTCACGGCGTCCATCGTGAAGCGTCTCTCTACAAGAGACAAGAGATGTAGTAGAATAGCCTTGCGGCGCCTGACAATTCCAGAAGATCTATAAAAATAATGCGGTGCTTGTCCGGTCTAAAAAGCTGGCCACCGTTTTTGTCTCTCTGGATCTGTGTTTTTCAAGCTCAGCTAAGTCTCTCCGTCTGTCTTTTTTTTCCATTTGTTTAATTTCTGGCACTTTTTTTCCTCCTTGTTGTGCGATTGATGTATATTAAATTTCTATTTCTCAGATCCACATAACAATTTTTTTTTCTATCTATGTTCATATGTTTTTTTTTTCTTTTTGATCCAAGTTTTTATTTAATTTTTTTATTATACTTTTGCTGTTAAAGAATAAGTTATGAGTAAGCACCTCTTAGTTTTGCAAGATCATGAAGAACTCCTTCTTTCAGCGATTAATCAATCATGTACTCTTTCCAAAATTGCTCTTAGTTGTTATACTGTTCGTATATTAATAAAAAATTAGTAATTTTTAGCGATAAGATCAACGCATGACTACGCGTTGATGAAATCTAATTGATGATATTCGTGGGGTCTACAAAAAAGATATGCACGCGTAAGAAGGCAGAAGATTTTCCCACGTTAGGTCCCACCTTCCTCAATCAAATTTGGATTCTTGCAATTATAATAACGTCCAAAAGATAAGGTAGCAAAAACCGAGAAATTTAGTCATCCATACGTCGAATTCAAACTGCAAGATCAATGAAATAAGATCACACCCACATCTTTAATCTGAATCCAGCACGGACCTGCGTATTCAAAATAAGTATATAAATATAATATAATATTATTATAATATAATAATATAAATCACCTGAGATCACGGAAAAATTATTTTTACCCCACGATCACATGGCCACCCACACTCCTCAATGTTATAATGCATGGTCCACTTATACAGGAGTGGGGGACGGATAAGGGGTGACCCCGCCCCGTAAGGGGCGGGTAACACCCCTAATATATATATATATATTAATATACGGAGAGAGAGCAGGAAAAAGGAAAGAAAGTGACAGGACATTATGAGATTGAAACAGTTTAGGCAGGTGGGATCAATGTAGGCAGCGATACGAATGAAACTCTGTGGTCTGTGAAATCTGTGGTCCATCACCATGTGATGTGGCTTTAGTGGTGTCATTGTCATCCTACATAGGTTCACAGTAGGCAAAAACCCATTTAAACAAACAAATTATCTCTTCCCCGTTCGGCACGTAACCCTACCTCGTACACTATTTATTTATATTTGCTTTTTAAAATTTTAAATATTTATTTTTTACATTAAAAATAAACTAAAATTTGTTTATTGACAAAGAAAAGAAAAAAGCTGTCATTGTCTACTGATAAGTACGATGTCTTATTGGCTTCTTGAATTGTGTTTACCACTTTTCTGACACAACTCTACTTTCCTTTTTTAATAATGTAATGGAAATCCTTCTCAATGGCTCTCAAATATATGATAAAAAAAAAGAAAGATAAATTGATTAATAAATTTTTTTATTTAAAATATCAAATTAAAATTAAATGATTTACTAAATAAAAATACTAAATAAATTATATAATTTTAATATATAATAGTATTATATATTATAGTTATATATTAAAAAAATATAATAATACATTAATCAAAATATATATAATTATAGACTTAGTACCAATATTATAACTAATAACTATAATAATAGCATTAATAATATACTATATGTTAGTGATAAATTGATAATATTATATTACATAATACTCTATGTAGTTACAGTAATTTAATACTAACATATTAAATTAACTATACTGATACTATTATAAATTTATACATATATTATATTTTATACTGTAACTCTTATAATATATTAATATATTAATATACACTAGTACTATATATTATAGTTATACATTAAAGAATATAATACTTATATATATTGTGATATATTAATAATTAATTATATACAATTATTTATATAAATAATATATAAATATCTTTTTTCTTTTTAAATTCGGTCCAGTTCGAGGCAAAAAACCCAGGACCAAATTCATTTGGTCCTATAAAATTTGGATCGAATTGGACCCAATTGAATTCGGTCAAAAAATAACCAGTTCAGTTGGTTTCTCTGGTCCAGACCGGCCGAATTTCACCTTTACAATTTTGTTCATAATTAGGTGATTTTAAATTACAGAACTGTTTCTAAGCGGCCAGCCATTTTTTCTCAAATAACAGCCTTCCAATTACATGCTGTCACCTTAGAAATTACACCAAGCTCAAGTTACACTCGTTCACATGGGAAAGAAAAGGGCAAACAAGAGATAGGAAACCAGAGGGTGCTTACGATAGGAACCAAGCTCTGCTTCCAGTTTCATCGTCGAGCAATCCTTCGCCCGCCAACAGTCCACCTCCACCAGTCCACCACCACCAGGCCACCACCATCATTCGTGGTCACTTCACTTTCACCGACAAAGAAAGAAAGAAAAAATCAAAACAAAAAACTACTAAAGAAGAAAAGGAACGTTAATAACGTTGTTAAAAATGTGAAAAAAAATCCCTTCCCCTCTCCCTCTTCCACCAAATCCCCCTAGAGGAGCAGCAGATCATATTGATTTCCTAGTTGGAAAATTTTGTGAAGGCTGGAATGGCCTTTTGTACCCCCTTTTTGGTTTTCTTAGTGTCCTCTCACGATCTGTCCTTTTGCACCCTATTCTCGCATGGAACCCCCCTCTCATAGCAATACAGATGCAGAAGAATGTTGGACAGTGCAAAACAAACAAAGGAGTTTGAAAGGAAACACCAGTAGCAAAATCAACAAGCAAATGATAAACAGTAAGAGAAAGCGGAGCAAAGATTGATGTGAAAACGAAACAATGAAAATGGTTTCTCTCATTTATTTTCATTATGTCTAGTATTTGGGGTTTGTCCTGTAAGATTCGCAAATCCCAACCACTCAATCTAGATACATTAAATAAATAAATAAACTCACATGAACAAACTACTTTCAATTACATTCCTTTCAATCCATCAACCCATATCAACCAAATCAATCCACATAACATTAGTCAAAAGATTTTGCATGAAGCAGTATAAACCCAAGTCATGGCGCCAGTTTGATTCTCAAGAGATTTGCAACATTTGAACTTCATTTTTTCAAAATTTTTAGCTATAAAATCTTTGCTTTCTAAAGAGAGTTCCAATCATCACTCTTCGGTTATAAACTTCTCATAAACTCCTCAATTGGTCTTGACACAAATTTTGAAAGATAATCCCTCTGTAGTTGAGTACGCTCTCACTTGTGTTGTTATTACTTGGAGGTAGCAGTCTTTTGTCCTCGTCTTGGAGATAGACAGAGTGGGTCACTGGATGAAGGGGTGTTCGCCTCTGTGTCGTGAGAGGAGACGAAGCCATGTGTAGGCAGTCGTGTGAGAGGGGGGTTCCGTGGGAGAAAGGGGGTGCAAAGGTAGCCATGTGAGAGGGGAAGGGCAAACCAGAGGGGTGTGAAAGGGAAAACCAGAGGGGGGGCAGCGAAATGGCAAATTTTATTCCAATTTGATGCAGTGCATCCACAAGATTGTTGTGGTAGAAAGCCCAGGTGTCATTACATTATTGGTGGGCAGTTATTTGGGTAACATAAGGCTTGGCCAATTTTAAGGATTTGTCTTTAAATTAAGAGACATCAAGAAATCAAGGATTTTTTGAGTCAAAATGCATTAAAATTAAAACCAATTAAGATGCTATAGGAGAGGGGGATTGCCAAAAAGTTAAAGCAATAGTGCCAAGGAATATGTTATGTCTCATGTGTGATTGTTGAAGTTGTAAAATCACGGTGGAACTTGGAGCTCATGCATGGCATGGATGGAGCATGAGGCTCACATGTTGATCACATGACAATTGTTCTTCACTCATTTTGTAGATCAACATGGAGGAAATGATGTGTGACACGTGTATTTATTTGGAAGCGAGAAAGCAAAATATTAAATATTTTCCTGCTTAGTAGAGAGAAGAAAAAAAGGAGAAATTATAAGGAAAAAAGACATCGATGACTTTGATTTTATAAAGAGAAATGAGAGAAAAGGGTTCCTAATCCTACTCCTAGGCATGTATTGCAACAATATGCTAATATCTAATTTGCTCATCGTATCAACATGATTTATTCTTGTTAATAACAAAATGCATTTCCCATTTGGTAATTTTCTAAAGCTTAATAAATTGAATGACAATCTAGAGAGACAAGTCTCATGCCTATACTTGGGGTATGTCTGGGAAGTGAGATAAGTTGAGACTATCTTATCTCAAAATTTTTTGTAATTTCATTTTCAAATATCACTCAAATATGAAATATTTTTCAATTTCAAATATTCAACTTTTTCATTTATTCATTACCTATTTATTACAACTTTTTCAAACTTCTCGACAAAAAAAAAAAAAGAATACAATTTTTTCAAATTTTAAAATAAAAATTATATTAAGAAATTTAGTTATGCTACATACAATCCTCTAAACATTGTCTATGCGCACTTCTGTATGGATCGCCATCTCAGCTTCAGTTAATGACCAGAAATCCCATGCTCACAATTTTACCAAACCCCGTTGCCACCAAATTCTATTTTTGTCTAGTTAACCTATCCCTCTCTTTGCCATTCGAGTTTCCTATGCATTTCCGTCCATCAACGTCGACCTGCTTAGCTCCTCCACCACCATCGGCCTATGGAGCTCCTCCACTATCGTCAACCAAACTGATAATAAGATCTTCTTCCGAGTGTGAGAAGATTCCTCTCTTTAAATCAGGTCTCGAGTAGTTTATCATCTCAATTTGCAACTCTTTACACACCTCTGCAATCCTGAAAGAATAAGAACATGGTTTAGATTTTGTGAAAACACCAAGAAGCCTTATCATTAGGTATCATTGAACAAGAAAAAAACACAAACGCGCGGTGATAGAGATTTGTATATATATAAATATATATACCAGCTAGTTTAGGAATTGAACTCTAGTAGCCAACATCTAACCTTGTTATATAATTGAAAAGTTTTTCATCTTCTTCAGGAGACCACAAACCTTTCCTTAATTTTTACTTCAAACTGCACAAATGACGTCCCATTCTTTAGAGGGCTATGATGAGGACAACATTGTTATGTTTATGCAGCTACTGCTAGCATGATCACTTGGACATGAGGATGGCGTATGTCAAATGCAATTGAAAATGATAAAATATAGAAATGTTTTTCTTTTTTCTTTTTCCTTTTATCTTTCCCTTATATATATATATATATATTTATATATATATATCAGTTTCCTTAGTTTATTTCATTTTCAATTATTTTGTTACTCATTTTTATGTGAAAATTAAATACGCACATTAATAAACAAAAGAGATATATTACGAGGTGCGATTCTCCAACAATTATCCCAAAACAATAGATAAAATGCATAAAATGAACCTAATATTTCATGAAATGATACGCCTTGTTTGGATTCGTAAAGTGTTTCATCTCATCTTATAATTATAATTTTACTAAATTCTGATATAAAATACAATAAACAATTTTATTTTTTTAAATTTTAAAATAATAATAATATTAAAAAATAATATTCTAACAATTTTTATTTTTTTTTAAAATTATTTTATCTCATCTTTGACTCCAAATGAATGAATGGTCCTATCCCATAATTGTCAGCTTTAGAAGTAGTAGTTGAAGTAATCCATTGACCAGATTGCTTTGAACCATGTATTGCAAGACAATGTCGTAATACGATCGGCATGCACGTACGTTGAGTTTGATTGTGTTGGGCCGGGTGACAATTGTAGAGTTCCTACCCAGCTTCATCTGCAATCTTAGATAAGGTTGGGCTGATAGAAGTAGGTGCATTGATATGTACGATGCGTTAGGGAAGGAGTCGTGGTGTGGGGTAGATACCAGAGAAGTGAGATGGATGGAGGTGCGTGAACTACGCCATGCAAACTTGGGAAACAGGTTGCTCCAAAAAGAGGGTGAGAAGGAGAAACTACTGCAAGGACACACGTTTGTTGGATATTTGTGAAATGAAAAATTTAGTTGCAAGCATAACTGTATACTAATATATGTACTAATGTAATGTGATTGGTAAAAAAGTAACTTTTATTCAAACTAATGTTAATTTAAATTTTAAATATGAAATAATTAGTATTGGTACGTAAATTTATACGTAGCAAAACTCAAATTTTTAATACATGAGGACTGTGAGAGATTGATGCAGCATTAGTGCCTTTTTGGTGGTCGTTGTGTAGTTGTAAGATGCATTGGAAGTCCCCAATCTATGTTTCTAAGACTTCAGGAACCAAAAAAATTGAGAGAAGAAAACGACGAAGTTAATGAAAAAACTAGTGAGGATGCAAGGGGTAGTATATACTTTGGAGGAAGAGAGGTAATGATTTTATAAGAAGGGAGAGTGAGCTTATGAAGTGATGTGGTGGTGGTGGGGAAGGGTATATCTAGGGGTGTAAATTGATCGGTCTGGATAGAAAAAATCAATCTGATTGGACTGAACTTTAGATCGGTTAGTCTCGGTCCCATAAATTGTGGGTCAAGACCATTCGATCCGGTTTCGGAGTCTATAAATTTTGGACCGGACTGAATGGACCAAACTTCTATATATATTTTTAAAATATTTGTAATAATTTAGTATATTATTTTATATAGTAATTATATAAGTTAATGGTGTAATTTTTATATAATTTATTATTATTGACCATATACAATATTTTTTAATGAATTAGTTACATAATCTATATTAATAATTCACTTAATTTTATTTAGTAATTTAAATAATTTTTATATTAATTTATTTGAAAAAAAAAATTAGGTTGTACCGAATGGACCGAACTGATAGCTACTGGTTCAGTCCAGTCCCTATGGATGTTCAATCTGGTCTGGAAAAAATGATTTTCAATCCATCACCTCTCGGACCGGAC
The DNA here is from genome assembly GCA_011037825.1 of Carya cathayensis. Classification (NCBI taxonomy): domain Eukaryota; kingdom Viridiplantae; phylum Streptophyta; class Magnoliopsida; order Fagales; family Juglandaceae; genus Carya; species Carya cathayensis. Next base: position 107,806 of record QGSO01000379.1, read on the forward strand.
TAGACTGATTTACACCCCTAGGTGTATGAATGTGAAATTCAAAACAAAATTTCATTATTATTTTGATAAAATTCAATACAAATTAGAAAGCACTTCTTCAATATGTTTACCCAAACAAATTTTAAGGGCGGGTATGGGGCCTAAGATAAGACACAAAATTATCATATGATTTCATTTCATGTCATCCCATCATATTCCTAAACATAATTCAAATACAAAATTTTCAAACTAATCATTACAACTTTTTCAAAATAATTATTACAACTTTTTCAAACTTTCAAATAAAAATAATTACAATTTTTTCAAATCCCTAAACAAAATTAATATTATAACAATATTTTAATTTTATAATATTTTTTATTCAACTTTTTTTATTTCATTTCTCAAAATTTTAAAAATATTTAACTCAAACTATATCACTACTATTCATAAAATTCTCATATGTTATTACTCATCAAACTTTTCCTAAATTTATCTCAATCACAAAGTTGAATATATAAAAGAGATTTTCAAAACTCCTTTAAAAAGTTGTTTAAAACTTAGGCCAATGTTTTAACAAAAAAATTATATGTATATATTTTTTTATATATTTTATTAATATTATTGAATGTATTATTTTTTAATATATAATAATTATTTTAACTAATTATTTTAAGGGCTGGTATGGGGCCTAAGATAAGACACAAAATTATCATACGATTTCATTTCATGTCATCCCATCATATTCATAAACATAATTCAAATACAAAATTTTCAAACTAATCATTACAACTTTTTCAAAATAATTATTACAACCTTTTCAAACTTTCAAATAAAAATAATTACAATTTTTGTAAATCCCTAAACAAAATTAATATTATAACAATATTTTAATTTTATAATATTTTTTATTCAACCTTTTTTTATTTCATTTCTCAAAATTTTAAAAATACTCAACTCAAATTATATCACTACTATTCATAAAATTCTCATATGATATTACTCATCAAACTTTTCCTAAATTTATCTCAATCACAAAGTTGAATATATAAAAGAGATTGTCAAAATTCCTTTAAAAAGTTGTTTAAAACTTAGGCCAATTGTTTTAACAAAAAAATTATATGTATATATTTTTTATATATTTTATTAATATTATTGACTGTATTATTTTTTTAATATATAATAATTATTTTAACTAATTATATTAGTAAAATGTATTAAAAAAAAACACTTGAAAACGGCTTTAGCATAATTCTTTTCTTAGAGCATCCTCATTGGAATATCTAAACATAAAAAACCATCTTCAAATAGTTAATAGAACATAAAAAACCATCACATTGGATTAGTCAAATCCTAACTACAGTAACTTTTAACTACAGTAAATCCAAATCTAATACCAAATTTAATAAGTATTATATACCCATCAAATTTTTATTTTATTATTTTTTTATAACTCTTTCTCTTCTCTGCATCTACTTCCACAATAATCACGGGAGTTTTTTTAAATTAAATAGTAAAATATGATAAAATAAAATAAATTAATAATAACAAAATTAAATATTTTTAAATTATTAATTACTCATTATTATATAATAAATAAATAAATAATTTAATGTGGAGATTTGATGTGAATAGTTAAAGATAAATTTATCTTATATTATTTTATAGTTATATAATAAAAAAAACTATTCCAATATAAATATTTATGTACTATAGTTTTTTTTTATAATATAAAAATAATATAAATTTATCTTAATATTATTTTATATATACATAATTTACTAATACTACTCTTAAATATGATAATTTTAATTACTTTTCTTCCCTTTCATATATATATATATATATATGGAGAGAGAGCAGGAAAAAGGAAAGAAAGTGACAGGACATTCTGAGATTGAGACAGTTTAGGCAGGTGGGATCAATGTAGGCAGCGATACGTATGAAACTCTGTGGTCTGTGAAATCTGTGGTCCATCACCATGTGATGTGGCTTTAGTGGTGTCATTGTCATCCTATATAGGTTCACAGTAGGCAAAAACCCATTTAAACAAACAAATTATCTCTTCCCCGTTCGGCACGTAACCCTACCTCGTACACTATTTATTTATTTTTGTTTTTTTAAATTTTAAATATTTATTTTTTACATTAAAAATAAACTAAAATTTGTTTATTGACAAAGAAAAGAAAAAAGCTGTCATTGTCTACTGATAAGTACGATGTCTTATTGGCTTCTTGCATTGTGTTTACCACTTTTCTGACACAACTCTACTTTCCTTTTTTAATAATGTAATGGAAATCCTTCTCAATGACGCTCAAATATATGATAAAAAAATGGATAACTCGATTAATAAATTTTTTTTATTTAAAATATTAAATTAAAATTAAATAACTTGTTAAATGAAAATTATTTAATAAAGTATATAATTTTAATATATAATAGTATTATATATTATAGTTATATATTAAAAAATATAATAATACATTTATCAAAATATATATAATTATAGACTTAGTACCAATACTATAACTAATAACTATACTAATGATATTTCTGATATACTATATGTTAGTGATAAATTGGTAATATTATATTAAATAATACTCTATGTAGTTATAGTGATTTAATACTAAAATATTAAATTAATTATACTAATACTATTGTAAATTTATAAATATATTATAATTTATACTATAACTCTTATAATATGTTAATATATTAATATATACTAGTATTATATATTATAGTTATACATAAGAATATAATACTTATATAATATTGTGATATATTAATAATTAATTATATACAATTATTTATATAAATAATTTTTTTTTTCATTCGGTCTAGTTCGGGGATAAAAACCTTGGACCGGGATTGGACCGAATTCATTCGGTCCTATAAAATTTGGACCTAATTAAATTCGATCAAAAAATGGCCAGTCCGATCGCTTTCTCCAGTCCCGACCAACCGAATTTCACCCTTACATTTTTGTTTATAATTAGGTGATTTTAAATTACAGAACCACTTCTAAGTGGTCAACCATTTTTCCTCAAATAACAGCCTTCCAATTACATGCTGCCACCTCTGAAATTACACAAAGCTCAAGTTACACTCGTTCACATGGGAAAGAAAGGAGCAAACAAGAGATAGGAAACAGATGGTGCTCACGATAGGAACCAAGCTCTGCTTCCAGTTTCACTGTCGAGCAGTCCTTTGCCCGCCAGCAGTCCATCTCCACTAGTCCACCACCACTAGTCTGTCGCCATCATTCCCGACCACTTCACTTTCACCGACAAAGAAAGAAAGAAAAAATCAAAATAAAAAACTACTAAATAAGAAAAGGAACGTTGATAACGTTGTTAAAAATGTCAAAAAATTTCCTTCCCCTCTCCCTCTTCCACCGAATCCCCCTAACCTCACCTTGCCTCTAGAGAAGCAGCAAATCATATTGATTTATTGGTTGGAAAATTTTGTGAAGTCTGAAATGCCCTTTCGCACCACCCTTATAGTTTTCTTAGTGTCCTCCCGCAATATGCCCTTTTGCACCCTATTCTTGCACGACAACCCCCTCTCATAGCAATATAGATGGAGAGGAATGTTGGACAGTGCAAAACAAACAAAGAAGTTTGAAAGGAACAATAGAAGCAAAATCAACAAGCAAACGATAAACAACAAGAGAAAGCAAAGCAAAGATTGATGTGAAAATGAAACAGGAAAAATGATCTCTCTCATTTATTTTCATTATGTTTAGTATTTGGGATTTCTCTTGTAAGATTCCTAAATCCCAACCACTCAGTCTGGATACATTAAAAAAAAAAAAAAACTCACATGAAGGAACTACTTTCAATTACATTCCTTTCAACCCATCAACCCATTATCCACCAAATCAATCCACATAACATTAGTCAAAAGATTTTGCATGAAGCAGTATAAACCCAAGTCATGGCGCCAGTTTGATTCTCAAGAGATTTGCAACATCTGAAATATATCTACTAGCTAGTTTAGGAACTAAACTCTAGTAGCCAACACCAAACCTTGTTATATAATTGAACAGTTTTTCATCTTCTTCACAAGACCACAAACCTTTCCTTAATTTTTGCTTCAAACTGCACAAATGACGTCCCATTCTTTAGAGGGCTATGATGAGGACAACATTGTTATGTTTATGCAGCTATTGCTAGCATGATCACTTGGACATGGGATGTTTAAGGAGCCCTAAGAGCATTGGCAATGGCTAAGAGTCTAAAATGGAACTCAAATATGATCTTTTAGCTATAATATAAACTTCTAACTAAATTAGTCCACATTGGATTAGTTATCTTAAACTCCAAATAATAATATAATATTATTTATTTTAATAATATTTGATTTTTTTTTTACGCTTCGGCTAAGTAAAGATTGCAAGAACAATAAAAACAACACCATATGTCATTTACATTACTATTCTTATCAGCGGGACAAAACACAAAATTTCATTTCCAAACACATAAAAGACACAGCAAGCTACAAATCAAATCCAACCCACTTCATAACGAACAGGTAAAACACAGGAAATTGATACGCCAGAAAACTCACGTAGAAGAAGAAGGTCCAAAGAGATGGTTCTCCTTGAGAGGTTGGAACGAGAACCTGCCAAGAAACTTGGCCACGCAACCCCCTTCAAAACCTAGATTGTTCTTTGGGCAGTTGTTGACATACATGGCCACAACGAAGACAACAACATTGGCCACCACAAAGATTGGTATTAACCAAGAAGTCCATTTGTGATCCGAGTTATCAACATAGAAATTGTCATTCGCCCTCCTAGCCTTTGCCCATTCTCTCTCCAAATCAGCGCTAGTCATTGTGTGTCTCTTTCTTTCTCTCCCTCTCTTTCTCCAAAACTCTTTCTCGACACAGGAAGTGTATAGATATGGAATGTTATAGAACGGAGGATGCGTTTATATTCAGTAGAGAGACTCGAGAGCCAAATAATATAATAAGTAGGAACAGAGAGATTGAGAAGTGGCTTGGAAGGAAGTGAAACGCAGTGTTGGAGTTCGATGAGGTAGTAGTTAGTGGGGCTAACGTGCAGTACTCGGCGGCATCTTCTGAGGTGATGTGGAGGTGCAGCGGCGTAGGTAGGCTCCGGTTGTGCAACGGGTTGAGAGAGTACAATATTCTGCTCTATTTTTCTTTCCTAAAAATAGAGGTCATTGGTCAATGACAGCACGATGTGTTCCATAGAGCTCTGAGGTAGAGAAGAAGAAGAGAGAAATGAAAGAAAGAGAGAAATGAAAGAAAGAGAGAAATGAAAGAAATGGAAAGGTAGAGCAGATTGAGGGAGAAGAAGGAGCGGAAATAATAAAATAACATTTGGCTGGGCTACAGTTGCTAGCCAAGTTTGGAGGAAGGGATACAATAACTGTAGCAGTTATGTTAAACTTCAAAGTTTTAGTTAGGTCGTTGCAGATGAATTTCTGCAGATTTGTGCTCTATTTTGGACTTGCATTGGGCAATGGCATTGCCAATGCTCTACCTCACAGCACTCAAGTTAGGGCTCTTCTTCGCACTATTTCACTCTAAGCAAACAAAAAGCCCATTCCTTTTAATGAAACACTTCGTTTCATCACCCTAATAGACAAATAATTTCAAACAAGTTCCGTCCATTCATTTTGATGAAACGCTTCGTTTCATCACCCCGTTTCATAGTAAAATTTGGCCTCCTCCCTATCAAGTAGTGTGCAAGGCTCCTCCTTGACAGGGGAATGCGTTTATAACTTTTCAAAAAAATTATATTCAAATAATTTTTTAATATTATAATATTTTGATTTAACCTTTTTTTTCTATTTTTTAAAATCCAATGAAACATCTCAACTCAAACTGTTTTATTAATATTTACAAACTATTTTATAACTATTCACAAAATTCTCATATAATCTCATTGCCTAAGCATTCCCTTAGACTCCATAGACCAAAGTATAGTATGAACAAATCAAATGTGTTGAAGTACGTGGGTTTAATCTCTATTTCACTACAAATGAATAATATTCGTTTATTAGAAATGAGTAAATATTCAGTATATTTTAATAATTTATTTTTAATATTGAGATTGATAAGAAAAATGAATAAATAAATATTATTAGTTTTAGATTAAATTAAAAATACTATTTTTTTTCTTCCAGATTTTGCCAATTAGGACTATATCTAATTTTTTTGAGCCCAAACTCGGCTTTTGGACTTCTTTGTTTTAACTAGATCCATCTCAATTGATTTCACGTCCAAAGTCCTAAACCCAGCGGTATGGTTTCTTCTCAGTCAATTATCAGCCCAGTTCCAGTAAAATCCTAGGCTCCTAGCTTGTATTTTCTTCAAATCTTTTGTACAACTAGCCCTGTCAACTGTCAAGCTCTAGTTTCTGGTGTTTGATATATTTTCTCAGCAACCAAACACGGGTACGAGCAAGGAGGAAGAAGGGGAAAAAAAGGAAATATCGATTACGTGGCAAAATACGGAGTAATAAACGAATGGCCCGATCAAAGGAATTGCACGCCCTGCAGTACTCTAGCTATTGCTGGAAGATGTTGTTCACTTGTTCTGTAATGTCAAACCACGTGGCAAAAGGCTAGTGGCCGATGACCCAAGTAAACCTTAGCCCGTCCCCATTCGATCTGCCGCTCTTATCTCTCAACCCCATCTAGCCCTCACTCGACTCGCATCGACACCACTTCTTCGCCGTCTCCACCGCTGTCCCTTGTCTTGCATAGCAAACTCTTTCTGGGTCGGTTTAAATTTTACAACTTTATAATGGTTATTTGAAAATTTGCACCGATTTTTCTTCAACTTCAATGTTTATCATGTCGAGCAGGTGGTGGATGGTCTTGATGGAGACGCCAGCAGATGAAAATTCTCAGAACTTAACAACTGCTGCCAATGAAGCTGTTCATGAACAGGATAATACGGTCCCGGCTGCTATAAATCGGTATATACCACTTTCCTCACATTTGGCTGATTAACAGTTCATTTACCCTGTTGTGTTTTATTATTGTTTTTCAAAATCTTGGGGTTTCAATATTTTGGAGCTGAGGGTGGAGTGATTCGTTCAATAACTTGATACAACTATTTGACTTCACTGAGTGTCACCACCTTCCTGATAGAAAATAAAATATAATAAACAAGAAGATGGAGAGGAGAAAGAGGGCAAGAGACTTTTGAGGGCTACATCTTTGCTTTCTCAATTGTTATTGAATACAGCACATACATCCCTATTTATAGGAAAAATACATTGAGATAAGATAAAGTAAATATTTTAAACATTATGAAAATAAAATCAAGATAATATCAAATCAACTTGATATTAACCCCAAGAGGTTAGTCCAAGTGGTGAAGGTCTTGGTCTTGGGGTATTCCTCCCCTTAAGGTCCAAGGTTCGACACTTCATAGGTACAAACAATCATTTGAGGCCACACTCTTAGTAAAAAGCCAGTGATTTAACCAGTTCTGTGTTGGGAAACTTCCGAGGGTGCGGTGCATGGGACCGGGGTTTACTCTACAAGGATGGGTCCGAAGGGCCATTGCCTTGGAAAGGTTCTGTGGCATAAAAAATAAAAATTATTGATTTGATATTATCTTGAACATCCCCTCTCAAACTCAAGGTGGAGAACTTTAGATTCTTGAGTTTGAAATTTGAAAGTAGCTTCATATTCATTAATTGATCGTCGATGAGATGATGGTGTTGGTTAGGGGTGAAAACCAACCTCATCGGCGGGGTTTTTGGGTAAAACCGACGCCGACCGAAGATGTGAGATTTGCCGGAGCAACCGACCGTAACCGGTCGATGGGGAGGAGGAAAACCGTCCGTATCTACTCCGGCGGTTCTTTGGCGGTTTACGGTCGGTTCTCGGTTCCTCTAGCAGTGCTGGTTCTCTGAGAGAGTAGAGAGAGAGAGAGTTACAGAGGAGAGAGAGAGATGATGAGAAACTCAGAAACGGATGAATTGGGGAAGAAGAAGAAGAAGGTAGAAGAAGATCTAAACGACGCCGTTTGGTTCTAAATCCAACGGCGTTGTTCTACTTATTTTTTTTTTCTTTTGGCATTGATAAAACGACGCCGTTTGCTTTAATAGAAACAGATTCGTTTAGATGTATTTTAAACATAGATGAAAGCATCAAACGACGCCGTTCCACTTAAACTTAAGTGGAACGGCATCGTTTTATATAGGTATAAATTAAAAAAAAAAATATGTATATGTGGTCGGCTGGTTCAGCGGCTTGAGCTGGCCTCAAACCGCGACCGAACCGACGAATGTCGGTTTTGTTAAATCTCTGCCGCCTGCCGACCGGTTCCCTGGCGGTTCCGGCCGGTCTGTGTCGGTCATGACTGGTTTGTCAGTTTCTTGTACACCCCCAGTGTTGGTGATGAAATGGTTGGCAACTGGAACTTCAAATTTGGAACTATGGTCAACAATGGCCTATATATAGCCTTGATCAACTATTGGACCAAAATTGGATCTGGGGCTTCAAACAATGCTCACAATAGATCAAAACCCAATAAAAAAGGTCTCACAGCTAATAGTGATACTCCAAATGTATTGATTTGAGATGATACATAATTTAACGGCAATGAAAATTTTGTGAGAGGTAAAGTTAGTGGAAGAATAAAAATTTCATAGGATCAAGCCTAGTATTAGCTAGGGCTTCTAATACCATGATAGAAAATAAAATATAATAAACAAGAAGATGGAGAGGAGAAAGAGGGCAAGAGACTTTTGAGGGCTACATCTTTGCTTTCTCAATTGTTATTGAATACAAGACATACATCCCTATTTATAGAAAAATCACATTGAGATAAGATAAAGTAAATATACTAAGCATTATGAAAAGCAAATCAAGATAATATAATTATGAAAATCAAATCAAGATAATATCAAATCAATATCGATCAAACTATAAGATTTGGGCGACTAACTTGCCACGACCCTGGGCTTGTATCGCATGGGCCTTGTCCATCATCGGGCCCATTCTGTTGGGGCTGGAAAGCTCCCTCCAGTATGGTTGAAATGAATGAGGACGATACTTCAAGTGAAGTATCTGTCACCTCAATAAAGACTGCTGTATGCAAGTTCTTTTTGTCTTCATATGCTTTTATGCAACAGAGGGTTCCATGACCAGCCCTTTTTTTTGGGGGTGGGGGGGGGCGGGGGGGAGGGTTTGGAGGGTGGGGTGTTTATGGAATTTTGATGTTTCTCTGTTCTACGATTTTCATTTTATTAAAGCATGATATTGCACTTGAGATTGTAGAGGCACGGAACTGGAATTGGAACCGGAACCGGAACCGGAACCGGAACCTGAGATTGCTGAAGAAGAAGTGAAAGGCATACTTGAAATTATTGCATCCACTGGGAAATTCTGGTATGCTTTCATATAAGATTTCCCTTCTTTAGGTCTTGTATGGCTAGCTATTGTGCTTTCTTTATCGTATTATGTGCCATGGTTGGAGTATTTTTCATTATACTTCCAGATTAGCTGCTAATTATAACTCTTAAAGCTTGTTTTCTGAAGTTGGTGATTATAAAAATAAAATGAATAATATCTACAGTAAGCAAGTTATTCTTGCCGATCAAAATAACGGAGGAAAGAAGAGCATGTTTAAAAAGGTTCAGTTAACAACACAAATAATATTTGTGGTCACTGTTTTTAACTTCTTATGTTTTCTTAGAATGGTTTGCAGAAATTCACCTTTTACTGATTAAAAAAAAAGAAAAAGAAATTCACCTTTCAAAAGACTTGATAGAATTGGAGTTTTTATTTATCTATTTTTGATATAAAACTCTTGCATGCACTTGCGATAGCATGAAGTAATCTTTCGACCCAGTGCATGACAATTCTTTTGCTTTGATACAGTGTGACTTGTCGGCATGGTTATGACATCTTAGTTCCTTGTAGCTAGCTAAAGGATAAAAAAACCATGTAGTTTGGGAAGTATGAATATGACTTGCTTACACACTTGTAAATAACTACTTATATGGCCACCATAGCAGTCCCACCATTCTGGTAATTTTGCAATTTTCGTTGTGTGAATCATCATTGGTCCCTTCATGTCCTCTGCCACTGTGATGGAGATCCGAGAAGAGCCGTTCGCAATGCCACTAGTAGGGCTAGGCGTGCCGAGGCTAGGAAGGTTGTATTGGGTAGCATGCATGGCTTGGGTGGTGAGGCGTTGGGCATCTAAGGCAAGTGCAACTTGAGGAGATTCATGTGTGGCCAATTCCTTGATTTTAGGGGTTGGATGACAAGAAAGTTGCATGAGAAGATGACAAGATCCTAAAGAATAGAGGTGGTGACACCAATCATGGTGGTGGCCGGCCATGATCCTTATATATAGGGATTTATTTCATTTTAATATGTTTTGTTATTTCCTATTTTAATTCCTAGTTTATTTCCTAGATAATTTCTTTATTTTAGAGATTTGATTCTATTTCCTCTAATTTAGGAATTGATGTATGTTGGGATGGGATCTAGATCTAGATGAGATCTAGATCTATTGTGGCCGAAACCCTAGAGGTGTCTATATATAGGATTCGGCCATGCATGTTTATTCAATCAATGGTTATGTTATTCAATGAATGAGAATTTTCTCTTCAATTCTTTTGAGAGTTAAGTACTAGCCCGAGTTAGTCTTAATTTTCGCCATCAAACCTAATTGGATCTTTGTGTTGCCTTGAGGTAACCCTAGATCTAATCACCCAAAACGCCAATTACAAGTGAGTGAGAGTGAGGCTTCCATCACACTGCCACAACCAAATTTATGGCCCCTGTATCTGACATTGCAAGTCAGTGATCAGTGCTAATGCTATGATTGGTGCCCATTGTTCTGTTACCCGTAGTGCTGGCAACCACCACTTTTTCCATCTCTTTCAATATAGTGATTTAGGCACCGATACTTGGTGGGTGTGATAACCATTTAATGTTTTCCACTACCAGGACTCCTAATGCTGCAATGACTTTTAGAATATCACCATCATTTTTTGCCATCACCCAGTCCTCCCAGGCCACTGTTACAATTACTGCCCCCACTGCCAGCAGGCATCGATAATGCACTACAGCTGCTGCTATGCCATTGCCACCTTTGGAACACCAACTGTATTGAAGCACCACCAATGCCATTACAATCACACCACCAGTGGCACTGCTACTTCATGTGCTATTCTTCTACAAAAAACTGTTTCTGCAATCATTGGCATTGTATTTTGCTCTTGCAACGCTCTCCGGTGGGCCCATTGTTGCTGTTGTTGCCATTATGGGCACTTTTTTTTTTTATTCTCTAGTTCTTTATGCACTATTTTATTTTACTTTATTTTTATCCTAGGAGTTTTTCCATTTGACTGGTGCGCCAATTGATTATCACTTATTTGACAAATGCTACTAGTCTACATATGGTCTCTTTTTGGCTTCTTTTGTTGTTATGACAATGGATTCTTTAAGAGTAGGTGCTAAAATGACCAAAATTAATTTAACAACCTCTTTTTTTCTTTCTAACAATGAAGTACGATAGCCTATAGTGCATAGCAGATTCATTCCTGTTCATGTTATTATATAGTTATTTAATTGTTTAGGCTATTGCAGTTAACGATGGCAATCAAGAGCCTAGGAACTTACTTATAAAAAAAAACAATGGCAATCAAGCCCCTTTTTTCTCTCATCTTGCATGTTACAATTGTAGGGAATGTGAAAGTGAATGTGGTTGTGGTGCTTGATATAACTGCTTTTTTGCTCTTGATAATTTTTTCTTGTTTATTTGATACCTCAGGCATGCTTGGTACAAATTGAAGAGAATGCTATCCTTTCAGCTGAAGCAGGTATGGGGAGGTATACATGCGTATGGGTCTTAGTTATTTTCATCATTGCATCTTTATCTTTGCTTCCCTAAATGACCTTTACCTTTTTCTCTGTCTGTGATTTATGATGAAGGTCTTGTCGGAGTATCCTGAGTCAAAAATGACAAGTGAGCAGCAAAATGCTTCTTTAGGAGAAACCTACCCTGAGCTTGTAAAAAGGTTGGATGAAGGTATCTTCCTAATCATTTTTGGTTATTCAAGTATATAGCTTGGTTAGGAAGCTACTCAGGCCTCTTATTCTGCCGGCCCAATGAATCATTTGATATTGCTCACCTTGCAGTGCTTGCGACACCGACCATGAGGTGTCCACAACTGGTGCTGTAGTTGTTATTTTTAGGTTTAGTCAATAATTGCTTCTGTTCCAAAAAAGTTCTTAGTTCCATTCCAAATCCTCAGGTTTTGTTTAGTTTGTTCATGAAATTATTTGTGTGTGGATTTGATTATTGAGCCCCTCCATGATACAGTAAAAAAAAAGTTTAATGACCTTTTATTTATTTACTTTTTCTATGATGCAGCTCTTGTTAACTTTGTTGAAGGTCCACCGTTTACCCTGCAGAGGCTCTGTGAGGTGGTTTACTTCATTCCATTAGTACATAATATGCTGTTCTAGTCGTATGACTTATGATAATAGCATACATTTGTTTGCCGACTCTTCATGTATCCTCATTTCTAGTATAATTGGTGATGCGTTCCAAGTTGTTTTGGAACTGTCATCCTAAGCCGTCCCCCCCACCCCCCAAAAAAAAGGGAAAGAAAAGAGGGAAAAAAAGGAAAAAGAAAAAAGAAAAAAGAAAAAACAAAACAAATGGATTTCTTTGGGGCTGGATAGATGGGGATAATTGTGCATCTTTAAGTAATTTCTGACTTGTTAGATCGGAAGATCTTCACATTAATTGTGTCTCATTGGGGTTACGTATTTAATTTTCTTTCAATATATCTTAGTTTATCATCTTATTTATCTGTATTGGACAGATCCTGTTGGAAGCTCGAAGTGTTTATCCAAATATCTCAAAACTTGCTTTAGCACTAGAAAAGGTATGCTAGTCAATACTCTCCCCAACATCGTGTTTTTTCTGTTTTCCCTTTTGTTATGTCATTATGGAGTTGTCTTTGCCCAGTGCGCAGCAATCGAGTCTTAGGACCCTATTTTTAATGCTTATTGTTACAACCTGTTTTATCTCATCTGTTTGTAGAATTTATTGGTGACAACTATGTTGACCATCTCTACCGATCCGTATCCACAAGCAACGATGCAAAAGACAGATGAACCAGAGAAGGCAAGGGAAGAACCTGAACCTCACCCCAGTTCAGCACAAAATGGGGTTGAACCTGTGGTAGGAGACAGGGATGAAGTAATGACAGATGTGGAAGAGGCTGATATAGATGATGAAATGACCATCGACATGGAAGCCTTTGAAGAAATAGTTGGATCTGCAGAAACAAAAGCCGAACCTACTGCTAATTCTTAGTATTTAGGGATTAGTTTTCTGTTAATTGAATGGCTCAGTTCTTACTGATGATCTGTTCATGGCTCCACATATACATGTTTTCTCATTGTCAGTTGCACCTGAGATCCGGAATTCCAGATGAATGGTGCAACTGGCCCAGTTTATTATTATAATGATGATGATGATGATGATCATCATTATCGATGATCATCATAATGTATGGGAAATGATTTGTACACTAGAGTCTGCAAGTCTCGCACACTTTCTTTAAAAGAAGTACAAACGTGAAATTCAAGCAAAAAAATCCAATTTACGCTCTCACAAAGTCTATCTTCAAAAGTCTATTTTTCTGTTTAAAATATATAAATTGTATTAATAAAAAAATGTACATGAAGCTCAGTCACAAAACAAAATCTTTGGCCCTGTAAGGTTGATTTGTTCTCAAAATTTTTCAAAAGTTTGTTGAACTTCAATCCAAACACCTTTTAAATCTTTAAAAGTTAAAAGGATTTTGACATGCAAACTATAGAATAGACATTGCGTAATTTGTACATGAAAAGTTTAATTTTCCCAAAAAATTATTGATCTGTTTTGATGGACTTTAAGAGAAATATAGAGTGCCTTGTTTATAAATGGACAGAAATAACCTTACTGAACTTTTGTAATTAAATAAATAAATTATTTTATTTATATCAGGATTTTACATGTTACCCATACATCTCACTTTCAATATCTGATCACTTTTATTTTAATGCTTGTATACGCATCATTTATTTTCGTAGGGAGCTAGATATTACACTACCATGACCATCTCTATATTGGTACATGCATTGCCCCATGATCCATCCTTGCAAGGTTCAATGCGATCTCAATATACGTTTTTGAGAAGGGTAAAGTAACAATGCGTTATTTTTATTTAAACTTCCTCCAAGTTGCACTAATCAAAGACTTTATGTACTCCTGAGCATCTTCTTCAGTAACATTGCTATCATTCATGTAATATTGGATTGATTTAGGAACATCACCTCTTTCTAGCTCGTCTTGATCAGATAAAAAACACGAACATGTACACACAAACACATATGTAGATTGAGGTTAATCTATATATGTTTATAATGTCAGGTGGTAAAAAAATTCATGATGAAATTCTTAAGATAGTCTATATGGTTTGCATACCGTAGATGTTCCAGATCATTCACGAGTTGCAGAATCATTGATAAGCAAGGAATTATATTCATTGTATATTCGTTGTAATGCCACTTTGCCTCCAAAAAATAAGATTTACATACATCTATCCATTGAAATATTCATAGTAGAGTAATGAACTAGAGGAAGTATATGTAATACTTGGAAAAAAAGTTAGAGAAGAAATGATTATGAATTTAGAAATCAAGGTCTTATCTTTTTTTAAGACATCGAACGTCATTGAATCCTTTCTACTTGAGAGAGTTAAAAGTCATTTCATTGACAATGTGTTGTAGGAGGATCTAGGCCCTATAATGAGTATTCTTAATATTTGGGCCAGAGGCAGTAGATTTGGGTAAGGAACGACTTATCCCTCGATTGGGAGATAAGAGTGCAATGAGACTTATCCCTCGGATGGGCGATGAGACTTATTCTTCGGTTGGATGAAGAAAAGTGGTAATATCAATATTTTAACGACAAATTTGGTTATAGGTGTTGGAATTATGTATTTGACCCCAATCCAGAAAGTTCTTTTCGGCATGCACGTTGTGGTCACCATGCTTTGCCTGGTGGGGCCTTTTCTCAACTCTAAAATCAGCCCTTTTTACCTCCCAATCGTCAATTTTAGTTAACTCTTTCATTTTTGGTTAATTTTCTTTTATGGTAATATTTATCTTTAGTAACTATTTTATTATGGATTCTTTGGCTAGATTTTAACCATAGTTATCTTATTCCGTATTATATTGTTTGGCCTTAATTATAACTTTGCCATTTAATTTGGTTAGCTATTTAAGCTAGGTTTTGGGCTTTAGAGAATGATATTTGATTTATGATTATCTTGAACCTTAATCTTAGAGTTTCTCTTTATTTGTGATTTTTCTCAATCTCAGTCTCTAACTTCTGTTGTCTAGCTAGTTGCTAGAATAATCTTCTATTCTGATCCGACGTCATAATGTTGCCCGATGACTAACTCAAGGGGGGGTGAATTAGGTTGGTCTAAAAAATTAATAATGACAAATCAATACACAATATAAAATGTGAATAAATTACTAAGCAGTAGTAAATAGAAAGAGTAAGAGTAAGAGAAATGCAAACTCAGTATTTTAACGAGGTTCAACCCCATTGCCTATGTATTTGCCTCAAGCTACCCCTTGAAAATTCCTAAACTCACTATTCAACCTTTTTCAAGTGGAACTAAAAACCTATTACACATTTGAGCAATATCACTTCAAAGAATTTGTGTAGAACGCATTCTACATTTACAATCACCTTACAAGTGATGATTAAACTATTCCCCATATAGAACTCATACACTCATAAGTGTTACGCACACCCTTTTACTATTTATACTAGAGCTGATAGTGGGTAAGTTATCAGAATACACTTTTCAATGAGTGAAATGAAAATAGTACAATGCAAATTATATCTCTATCAAAATGAACAAGTGATAAAGCTCAGTGATAAGAAAAGAGAGATTGAAAGCTTTTGATGAATGAATGTTGTAAAACTTGTAGTTGATGTATTTTTGAATATATCAAATGAGCTATTTATAGACATATGATACTTCATTTTCAAATTTAAAAAGATTCAAATGTAAAAAAAGAGGACACTCATTTTTCAAAGATTTTAAATTAAAGTTTTTCCCTTTTACAATTGTCAAAGACAAAATCATTCACTTTTTAAATTTATCAAACAAAAGCTTATACTTTTTGCATATGTCAAAAAGAGCATAATTTAGTTTTCAAAACTTTCAAATAAAAACATCTACTTTTTACATATGCATGTCAAAAAGAATATCAATCATTTTTCAAAAATTTCAAACAAAAGTTTCTACTTTTTGCATATGTAAAAAAGAGTATCAATCACTGTTCACATTTTCAAACATATCATACACATGTGAAAGATCAATTAATCATCTTTTAAAAATTCAAAATTCAAACTTTCAATTTTCAAATATATCATGCATATGTGAAAAATGTAACTTGATGATTTATGAGAAAAGATTTTTTTTGAGCCTTAAACCTTTTTTCAAATTTTAAAAAAGATGTACAAAATTACTCTAAGAGTATTATTTGTATGTTTGTTCATTTTCTTGCTATGCTTGATTCATTGATGTGTTTGGCTCATTATGTGGATAACTTGATTTTGAGACTCTTTTATGCTTGAACTCGTTTGTTATTATCAAAATCCATGTATAAATATATAATTATATGATGCTTGAAATCTTGTGTTAAACAATCCTTCCTTTTTTTGATGATGGCAAATACTTAGTAAAACTTTGATATCCATAGTAATGCTCAAGCTCTGCTGAGAATGTGCATTAGTTTTTTAAGCAATGGATAAATATAATTCAAAGCATATCTATATCAAGCTTAACCATTCAAGGGACATTAAATCAAATAAAGCACCTGAAAAAATATGTTAATGTTCTATTCTAAACTTCTCTATCTTTTGGCATCATTAAAAAAGGACTACAGTAACCATCACACAGATGAAACAATGTGTTAGTAGAAATTGTGGAGAGTTGAATAATTGGAGTTGCTTAGGCAAGACAAGTGTTGTAGAGCTATAAGGCTAGCCCTGGTGAGTTTGTGCAGAAAGAGCTTCAATTCCGCGTGATATTTTTGACAAATGAGATTTTGTAAAGATTTGAAAGTTCTGATTTTCTACGTGAAGAATCATCTATACCCATTAGATTCTCACAAGAAAAACTTCTCAAATCATTCCTCAACCTAGTTTCTATTTATCCAAGACAGTTTTTATGGCCAAGCAGTTTTCTTTCACTACTAAAGTTCCATATTTGAATCATGAACCATTCTAGCCTCAACCACTTGTTTTCTCTACAGAGGCTATTAAATCTATGATAGGAGCATAAATGCATTTGACTTACATGACTGATTCTAAGGTCATTGCAGAATCAAGGACTCTTAGTGCGCAACATGTTGCCGTTGTTACAACCATGTCTTGGACATTAAGAGTGAGAGTGAGTGAGGTTGATTAGTTTAACAATCAAATTTCTGAATTGCATCAAAAGCTTACTAATAAATACATAAAGAATAAGAGATTAAAATAGAAAAATAAGGAGTTGAAAAAGTTGATGAACTGGTATGCTCGTGACCCTTAACCACAAGTAGAGGAGTTGGAAAGAGAGAGTTCAAATTCAAGACCAACAACAGCGGATAACGATAGAAGTTCAATGTTTATGATTAAATAACTTTTGAGAACATTGAAAAAGCTCAGGGGACAAGCTGTATTTAATCCAATTGCCTTAATAAAATATTGACGAAATTAGTCTAACATATCTTGTAATGTTGAACACGTAAGATATGAATAAATATGATGTTTTGTCTTGTGCTCATGTTTATCTCTATAAAGGTAGTCTTCAGCTTATCCAATTCGCCTTTAATCTTTTTCGCATATCTATAATCAATCTGCATTCTTACTCTGTAAATTTTATCTGTTAGCAATGTGATTGAGCTGAAATATTGGATATTTTATATATTTAAAACTAATGTATTTTAATTGCTTTGTGACATTATTATTGGTTTTAGATGAAAAAATGGTTGATAGATATAAATTTAAGTTGTGATTTAAATTGATTAATATCATGGTTTATACTTAAAGTTATAACTTCTGATTTAATTGGGTAATATTTTCTCACATTTATAAAATATTTTTGATATTTTATTTTTACCTTTTTTATTTATTTTTAATTTTCTATCTATATTATTTCTCTTTCTTGTTTTTATTGCTTTTTAAATAATACTTCTAGCTGTGACCTCTACGTAGATGTTTTGACAGCATGGGGCACCTGGTTACTCATGCATGCACTAGCTTGCTAGCTAGCTAGCAAGAGTTGTGATCAATTATACTCTCTCGGTTAAAGAAGACAAATGTTGTTTTTGATCTTTGACTTTTCAATGGGACACATGTAGACAAAGAAGAAAAGCAATACTTTTTGCACATGGATGTCACTTACTTTTTCTTTTTTGTTTCTATAAGTTTACATGCAGGAAATTGAAAGGCAAATCTTATGCGGGACCCATGCATGGAATAAAGAAAAATTGTTTTGGAAGCACAAGCATACACAGAAACTACATTTCAACCATCATGTAGTGGACTTTGCAACAAGAAAAGAAAAGAAAAGGCAAGAAAAGAAAAGAAAAGGCTAACCTTTTCATGTGCTGAGGATAGACTTACGGGGTGTCACGTAGCAGTTTTTGGAGAGATTAGAGGAGTGATTCACGGATAGGGCAGCATAGAAAACGGAAAATAAAAAGAGAGCTTTGGTGAGAGAAAGAGGAGAACTGACTTACCGGGACTGAACGAAAAAGCTTACAGAGAGTAAGAAAAAGAAAGAGGAGATGCTGAATCCTGGAGAAAGAAAGGACGTGAGAGGTTCGGGTTTTTCGATGGGGCTTGAGAAACGAAACTGCCAAAGTGCAGGTTTTCACTTTCGTTTGGAGGACGAAAAAGACACAAAACGGAGACGAGAAGCTGGACGTCGGGAGTTTTTCTTTTGAGGATCTATTTTCTCTCACCTTTGCTCTCTTGTTCAGATTATTTTTTAGTATTATTTTGTGTTTTATTTTAGTTTACTGATGGAGAATATCTATTTAATTTCCATGACTCTTGTGATGAACATGGTTGGCTAAATCTTTTGTACTAATTTTAGAGTTGAAGTCTAATGAGTTATATATTGTTTCCAATCAACAATAGTGTTTTTATTGTGAGTTTGATTGATTGAATAGTTTTATTATTAGAAACTTTGATTATCTATATATTCATTGTGATTTTCGGATATATTGGATGCTTGAAAAATCCCTGTGATTTTCAAATTGATTTGTGAATGTTTTAATCATCAATTATTTATTTTTAATATTTAGTGATAAATTTTCTTGATCTTAAATGCTAAATCTTCCATTTAAATAGAATTATTATTCTAGTTTAATTGAAGTAAATCGATCGAAAACAATATTCTAAATTATTAGACTGATCTTCGAAACCTTAGTCATTCTCCATATCAATTTATTTTATCATTTTAGTTTTATTCTGTTACGTTAAAAATCTTCATCTCAGTAATTTTCTTATATACTTCATTTTAGTAATTTATTTTCTTTGTTTGAGTTTATTTTCTTCATCACATAAGTCAATCGTTGTGCATTCGACCTGTTAGATACTACAACACCTGTATACTTGCAGGTAAAACTGCACTAAATTTTTGGTTCACTAGTTTGAGTCAAATTTTAGGCGCAACAAGTTTTTAGGGTTTTCTATTGAAAATGTGTTAGTATATATATATATATATATATTATATATTAAAAAAAAACACAAAAAAAATGTTGTGATGTGCATTGAAACACAAATGATTAACACACACTCATTCTGGCATTTTTGTGAAATTTGAGCACCTTGGTGGAGTAATTGAGCGGAATTATTTTATGAAAATTTATCTTCAACCCTAAGCATAGAGCATAACTTATGATGCATCATATTTTGTTGAAGAGTGACTTGAAACACCGGGATGCGATATTTATTGAGATGAGAATTAGTATGATTTATATAAAAGGAAGGGCAAGTTTTGAAAGAACATTTTGCACATGCTTACACTTGTAGTGTCCCTCATTAATGTTCATTGATTTAAAATAGGAGAAGTAAACTGCAGGACTACCGAGCCTTATATAATAATAATAAAAATGAAGAAATTGAAAAAAAAGAAAAGAAAAAGAAGATGAAGAAGTGTTTGTTTTCCTGAATAAGGGCTAGAAATAGTTACCCATAATTTTGGGGGTTGAGTGTTCAACCTTTAAATAGAGTTGGCGTGAAAACTGTTAGTCCCTTAGGCTTTGAGGTAGTTAGGATCAATAATGATTAATCTTAAGGTTGAAAAATCGTATGATAAAAGATGCTTGTTAATGAGGAATACACAGAAGTTTAGCCACACACACATATCCGAGTTCTAAGACATTTGTTCCACTTCTATATAAACAATTGTTGAGACTTTCCTTGTGGATACAAATCCTGGTGTTGAGTAGTCACAAATCGATTTTTTTTATGAAAATTCAGAATTATGTTTGATTGCTTTTGTTTGAATTTCGAGCTTTATGTAATTTTCATCTCAATTAATTTTTTCTATTTTGCTCAAGGATTAGCAAAAAGGTAGTCGGGGGGTGTGATTAAGTTGAAATATTACATATTTTATATATTTAAAACCAATGTATTTTAATTTCTTTGTGACATTATGATTGGTTATAGATGGAAAAATGGTTAATATGTATAAATTTAAGTTGTGATTTAAATTGGTTAATATCATAGTTTATATTTAAAGTTATAACCTCTGATTTAATTGGATAATATTTTCTCACATGTATAATATATTTTTGATATTTTATTTTTACTTTTTTTATTTATTTTTAATTTTCTATCTATATTATTTCTCCTTCTTGTTTTTATTGCTTTTTAAATAATACTTCTAGCTGTAACCTCTATGCTGATGTTTTGACAGCATGGGGCACCTGGTTACTCATGCATGCGCTAACTTGCTAGCTAGCTAGCAAGATTTATGATCAATTATACTCTCTTAGTTAAAGAAGACAAGTATTGTTTCTGATCTTTGACTTTTCAATGGGACACATGTAGACAAAGAAGAAAAGCAATACTTTTTGCACATGGATGTCACTTACTTTTACTTTTTTGTTTCTATATGTTTACATGCATGAAATTGAAAGGCAAATCTTATGCGGGACCCATGCATGGAATAAAGAAAAGAAAAGTTGTTTTGGAAGCACTACTCCTTATGTGCCTCCACATAAGAAAACTATTGAGGAGACATTACAAATATTTATGCAGGGGCAAGCCAATATTAACACTCATACAATGCAGGCCATTAATGAGATGAGAAGTTCCATTAGCGACTTGACCTCTGCATTGCACGCTTAAGAAATGGGTAAGTTTCCCGCTCAATCTCAGCCGAATCCCAAAGGGAAATTTGAGGTAAGAAATTCAAATTCTTCTAGTTCAGTTTTCAAGCCCCAGACGAAAAACCTGAACCTCTCACGCCCTTTCTTTCTCCAGGAATCAGCGTTTCCTCCTTTTTTTTTCCTTACTCTCTGTAAGCTTTTTCGTTCAATTCGATAAGTCAGTTCTCCTCTTTCTCTCACCAAAACTCTCTTTTTGTTTTCCGTTTCCTGTGCTGCCCTCTCCGTGAATCACTCGTCTAATCTCTCCAAAACCTACTACGTGACACCCCGTAAGTCCATCCTCAGCACATGAAAAGGTTAGCCTTTTCTTTTCTTGTTGCAAAGTCCACTACACGATGGTTGAAATGTAGTTGCCGCGTGTGCTTGTGCTTCCAAAACAACTTTTCTTTTCTTTATTCCATGCATGGCTCCCACATAAGATTTGTCTTTCAATTTCCTGCATGTAAACGTATAGAAATAAAAAAGAAAAAGTAAGTGCCATCCATGTGCAAAAAGTATTGTTTTTTTTCTTTGTCTACATGTGTCCCATTGAAAAGTTAAAGATAAAAAATAACACTTGTCTGTTTTAACCGAGAGAGTATAATTGATCACAAATCTTGCTAGCTAGCTAGCAAGCTAGCGCATGCATGCATGAGTAACTAGGTGCCCCATGTTGTCAAGACATCTGCGTAGAGGTCACAGCTAGAAGTATTATTTAAAAAGCAATAAAAACGAGAAAGAGAAATAATATAGATAGAAAATTAAAAATAAATAAAAAATATCAAAAATATATTGTACATGTGAGAAAATATTACCCAATTAAATCAGAGGGTATAACTTTAAGTATAAACCATGATATTAACCAATTTAAATCACAACTCAAATTTATACCTATCAACCATTTTTTCATCTAAAACCAATAATAATGTCACAAAGCGATTAACATACATTGGTTTTAAATATATAAAATATGCAATATTTCAGCTCAATCACAATGAATCAACAATCTTATTCCAACAATCATTTTGATCAAAATATGAGGTATTCTACATCTTAGTTACCAGTTTTCTCAGTATCTACTATAGGTGCCACGGTGCAAAATGAAAGAGATTTGGATAATAAGTTAAATGATGCTATTTATGAACTAGTGAGTCTTGACACTCAGTACTCATCATCCATTGTCGCATTTTCTCGGTGTTGCATTCTAGAGCACGCGAGGTTGAAAATCTTAATGAGAAGATTTCTATACCCTTACGGTTTATTCAGGAGTCTAACATAAAGATAGGAGCCTTAAAACAATATAATAAGGATTTGAATCCTTGCGCTTAAAAAATTAGGCTAAGAGTCTTAAGTTTTTGTTAGTCATTTGAGATAAAATAAAAATATTTAACAAATATCCATAGCATGCATTCTTCTTATTTTGTTTCTAATCATGCATAATCTATTTTCTGGTAGAGGTTTTGTAAAAATATCTATTAAATGGTCATTTGTGCTTGTGAAATCTAGTACAATGTCACCCTTTTGAATATGAACTTATAGAAAATGATATTTAATCTCAATATACGTAGTCCTAAAATGTTGTCTCGGGTTCTTTAAAAGATTTATAACATTAGCATTATCACATTTGATTGGAATGTGATTATACATGAGTTTAAAATTCTCAAGTTGTTGATTCATGTATAGAATTTGAGTACAATAGCTATCCACAACAACATATTCTATCTCAGTAGTAGATAATGCAACATAATTTTTCTTTTTACTAAATCATGAAATAAATGCATGACTTAAGAAATGATATGTTCTACTAATGGCTTTTTGATCAATTTTGTAACCAACATGATCTGCATCCAAGTAGCTAATTAGATCAAAAGAAGTATGCTTTGGATACCATAATCCTAAATCAATTGTACCAATAAGATATCTAAGAATACACTTAATTGTAGTAAAAAAAGATTCTTTTGGAGATGATTGAAAACGTGCACATAAGCATACACTGAACATAATATTCAGATCGGGAGGTTGCTCTATACATACCTCATCATTTGTTTAAAGACTATTTAAGAAAACACTTTAACATCCATTTGAAAAAGTTTGAAATCTTTATAACAAACATATGCAAGTAGTATTCAAATAGTTTCTAATCTTGTAACCGGTGCATATATTTCACCATAATCAATTCATTCTTTTTGATTGAAACTTTGGGCTACTAGTTGAGTCTTGTTTCTAGTTATGACTACAGAATCATTTTTCTTGTTTCTAAAAGCCCATTTTGTTCTAGTAATAATATGATTTTTGGGTCTAGTAACAAATGTCCAAACATTATTCCTACTATGAGACTTGCCATCATAGCCTCCAGCTTTTTACAAAGTGGTCACGCATTTAATGATTATATCAACCAACTTTTTCCCAAACCCTAGCTTAGTTATAACAGTCTCTAAGAAATGCCATTCAACACGGTCATAAGTTTTACTCATATATAATTTAAGAGACATATAACCTTGTTTACCATATTTCTTATGCTTCAAATAATGAATTAATTCATAGACAATAAGAATATTGTCTGTGATAAGACGAACATGTACAAAAGCACTTTGAGATTATGAAATTATGTCAGGAAGTACTCTCTTCAATCTATTTATAATCATCTTAGAAATAAGCTTATAAATAACATTGCATAAGTTAATAGGCCTAAAATCAACAATCTTTTCAGATTTTATTTTATTTATTTTTTTGGGATAAGAGTAATAAAAGTATGGTTCAAGGCATTTGGAAACTCATCAGTTTGCAAAACTTTTAGTACCGCTGCTATGTCTGACCTGCCAACTACAAGCCAATATTTTTCTAAAAAAAGTGGGGCCATCCCATCTAGACTAGGGGCCTTCGAATGTTCATTTCCTTAAGGGCATTAGCAATCTCTCTTTCAATATAGGGACAATTCAACATTCATTGAGACTGTAACCTTGCCAGCTAAGTTTTCCAAAAAATCTGTACTACCCCTCTCTCTAGCAGCTGAAAACAGATCTTGAAAATAACCCAAAATAATTCTATCCCTTGCTTCTCCTTTCTGCTAACCACCATTTGCATCTTTCTGCTTCTTGATACAGTTCATTCTTCTTCTATGTGAAGTTTTTTTGTGAAACAATCTGGAATTTTGGTCACATTCTTTCAACAATAGAGCTTTTGAACATTGCTTCCACATAATCTCCTCTCTTTCCAGCCATGTTTGTACCTCTGCCCTTGCTAAGCAATGTGCCTCTTATCAGCATAGGTTAGATCTCTATCTTGAACATTCTTGAGATTCTGTTTTGCTTTCTTTAGTTGATTCTGAACCCTGCCAAAATTAGTGCGATTCCAAATTTATAATATCTGACTACAATCTAAGATCCATGCCATCACCTCTGCCATATCATGTCTTTGAAACATATGACCCCGTGAACTCTCTACAATCTTCTCATTGTCTTTTTGCCCCAAATGAACGCATTTTTAAGTAATGCTTGAATGTTCTTAAGTAATTTTTTATTGTATAAAATACGTTGGAATGTATTTAAAACAAGCAAAAGTTTGTTTGAACTTTAATAATAATATATTTGAATGTATTTCACAATTTTCATATGACAAAAAAACATGTGAGAATTTCTTGTGGCGGAAAAAGCATCACAAAAAGTATTATTCGAATGAATTTTTAAAATGTTCAAACTTCAGAGAAAATTTTCCAATATTCTTTGATAGTTTCTACAAACCGTCACATAAAAACACTTTTAGTGATGATTTAATTATTAACTGTCACAAATTTTAGACCGTCACAAATAACTAAATATGTTATAGTGTTCCAACTTCTCCCATGGCCTCAAGCTAGCGGCTCCCTAAAGTTATGGTACGTTCAATGTAAGTAAATTAATTAGTGTCCAATATTACAAGTAACCTCAAGCTAGGACTTCTTAATCAGAAAGTACTACAAAAAAAAAATGCTTATTTTGAATATTATTTTTTGTAGTTAAAATGTCATTTTGAGTGATGCATGCATTTTTGTCACAAAAAGTTATTTTCACACCCCCCCACCCAAAAAAAAAAATCATTTTCTCCCTCTACACCTTCCAAGTCGTAGCTAGCGATGTGTCACTGCCACCGTTCAACCCCAAGGCCACACTAGTAAGCCTATGCAAGAGAGAGATGTTAAGAAAACCTTTACTACCCTATCTTAAGAAGCCAACTCAAAAGAGAAAAGAAGACCAAACTCGAATTAAAAAAAAAATTATCACTTTCAACGATTGAACTACACTTTTATATTAAGATTGTGTCACACTTCTTCAGAGGACCAAGTGTGGGAAGACTTATAGTGAAGAGGAGAAGTGGTATTTTGTCTTATGTCGGTCATAAATTAGGGTCTTTAGACCAGTTGGGTAGAAGTTTTACGCATCAGTCGAGTTAATAAAAGGTTAGCCAGACTGGGTAGGCTGTAGACTCATTTGTCTTTTCTTATGTTTATCTTAAGTCGAGTCCAGTGGGCTTGTAAAGCCCAGTTACAGTTGTTTATTTGTTACTTCCATGTTTATCCTATGTTGGTTTAGAAAAAGGAATTAGGTTGTTAGATTGCCAGAGGTCAGCTCCGATTTCACTGTAGTGTTTGGTACGGATTTGGCAAGTAAAAACTTAATACAAATTTTGTTACTGTGTGTGTGCGCGTGCATGAACTCACCCTTGCAGTGAACTTGTGCCCATTTTATGAAACTTTCTATGGTAATTGGATCATGCTGGACCAGAATATAACAATTTGGTATCAGAGATTGATCCCAAGTGACAACCATGGCAGGTGGTACTCGCCTTAATCAGCTACAGGATGGTCTCACGTCCTTCTAGAAGTTGACGGACTCCCAACTTAAGAAGTTGGAAATGGAAATGATGGCCCTTAAACGATAATTGGATTCGATCATGCAACATTTGACCTCTTTGACTTTGGAGTTACAGAAACCGAACAAGAGCACCTCTCACGGGGAATCTTCCTTAGACATCCATGTCCATCGAAATGAAAATCTTTAGCAAGTAGGAGAGCCTTACACTTGACCAGTAAGAATTGATTTCCCTATTTTCATGGAGAAGATCCTAATGTTTGGTAATATAGGACCAACCATTTTTTTGCATACCATAACACACCGCCCTAGCATAGACTTAGCCTAGCCTCTTTCTAGACAAAGGGACAAGTCTTAGTTTGATTTCAAGCTTTAGAAGAATCTAGGACAATAAAGGATCAGGAGGGATTCACAAAGGCTCTTTTGGTAAGGTTCAGACCCACTTCCTACGATGATCTTATGGATTCCTTAACTAGGCTCAAGTAAACTGGGTTGAAGCACTATCCAATAGACTAATGTTGTTTTCAGAGGCTTAAATATTGTGTTGCTTCCTTAGTGAATTTAAAGTAGAAATTAGATTACCAGTATGGATGTTCAACCCCAATAATTTATTGATACCTTATAGTCTTTCCAAGATTCTAGAGGAGAATGTAGGTGTTCGCCGAAAAAACCACAGAATCCTAAACCCTCACCGTGAGACTGGAATCTAGGGCTGTACAAATTACCGAAAAACCGATCGGAACCGACTCAGACCGGCCGCTGGAGATCGGAACCGGCCGGAACCGGAGTAGAACCGGTCGGCGCATGGTAGATTTTATGAAAAACCGATGTCCAGCGGTTCGGTCCCGGTTTGAACCTGGGCCGGACCGCTGAACCGACCGATGGTTTAAATCTATTTTTTTTTAATTATACATATATGAAACGACGCCGTTTCACTTAAGTGAAACGGCTTCGTTTTAGGACTTAGTATTTGAAAAAAATAATAAAAGGAACGGCGCCGTTTAACCCTAGGGTTAACACAGCGCACGTCCCTTCTTCCCCGTCCATTCTTTTTACTCAGGCATTTTGCCGCCGCCGCTCCCTCCTCTCTCTCTCGCTCTCTGTCGCTTTCTCTCTCTCTCTCTCTCTCTCTCACGGCGCACACAGCAACCGATGACGCCGACAAACAAACCGGAGTTACGCCGAGATCGAGGACGACGGTTTCTCCCCATTCTCCGGCCGGTTTCGGTCGAGATTTCTCTCATTTTCCCCGATCGGTGCGGTTTCGGTTTTGGACGAAAAACCACGCCGATAGGTCGGTTTTCACCCCTACTGGAATCCTCAAACATGCCCCTATGACCACCTCAAACAGCCCTAAAAATTGCCCAAAGTCATTATCCCAGTTCAAAAAATCAAACCACGCCAAAAGAAGGAGAGGAGGGACAAGGGTCCTTATTGTTACATTGATTCCAAGTGGAATCTTGACCATAAGTGTCAACAACCCAAGTTATTCTGAATGGAAAAAGTAGAAGAGAAACCAGTTGAGATTCCTAAAATAGAGGAAGAATCAGTTAGTTAAGAAATATTGGATTTTTTCAATAACCGACCAACCCAATCCAAGATTTCCCTCCATGCACTCATCGGTTCCATAAGCCCTAAAAATATGAAGGTCAAGGTAGAGTGGGAAACCAAGAAGTGATGGTGTTTTTAGTGATCCCAAGGGAATTCCCCTACACAGATGTCATGATCATGCTATTATATTATATTCAAATACCAATCCTGTCTCAATATGACCATACCAATACCCTTATTTTTAGAATGATGAAATTGAAAAGATTATGAGGGAATTGCTAAACTTAGGTGTGACACGTCTCAGCCAGAGCTCCTACTCTTCTCCTATTTTGTTAGTAAGGAAAGTTGATGGTACATGGATAACATGTTTAGATTACCAAGCTCTGAACAATGTGATAGTCAAGGATAAGTTCCCAATTTGTGTGGTTGAGGAACTATTACATGAGCTAAGTGCTTTTTTCCAAGTTGGATTTACTTTCAGGTTATCATCAAATTAGGGTTAAGCCTAAGGATGTCAAATAAAATTGCATTTAGAACTCATGAGGGGCATTATGAGTTCTTAGTTATGCCATTTGGGCTAACTAATGCACCCTCTACTTCAAAGCTTGATGAATGAGGTTTTTAGGTCATATTTACGGAAGTTTTTCTTAGTATTTTTTTTTACAATATTCTATTGTATAGCAGGTCAATGAAGGAGCATGTCAAACATTTGCAACTGACTTGGAGGTTCTCAAACAACGTACTTTGTTGGCTAAATTGTCTAAGTGTGGGTTTTCTACCCGTGAGGTAGCCTATTTAGGGTATTTGGTCTCTACTGATGGGGTGAGTGCTAACCTTGATAAGTTGAAGGCAATGTGGGATGGCCTTTTCCAAGTTCCCTAAAGTCACTAAGGGGTTTCTTAGGTTTGACTGGCTATTATAAAAGGTTCATAAAGAGGTATGGCAGCACGGCAACTCCTGTTACTCAATTATTGAAGAATGATCAATTTATGTGGAGAAAGGAAGCTAAGAAAGCATTTCAAAATTTGAAGGGGGCAATGACCCAACCTCTCATTTTATCATTTCTAGATTCTTCCCTAACCTTTCTCAATGAATATGATGCCTCAATGAGTGCTATTGGAGTTGTTCTCAAGCCTAAAACATTCTATAATCAAGCCTTGAAGGGAAGAGTATTAGCCTTGTCAACCTACAAAAAGGAACTCTATGCTTTGGTAAGAGCAGTGCAAAAATGAAGGCCTTATTTACTAGGGCACCCCTTTGTGTTTAGGACAAACCATGAGAGCCTAAAGTACTTGCTAGAGTAGAAAATGGGAACCCTTATGCAGCAAAAATAGATCTCTAAATTGATGGGATATGACCTTCTAGTTGAATACAAAATGGGGTGAGACAACAATGTAGCAAATCCTTTGTCTAGGAGGTTTGAAGAGCTACACAAGGTGGAGGCAACCCTTCTAGTCATCTCCCTTCCTACACTTGATTGGTTGGAATAGGTCAAATAGGGTTACACTACTAAGGACTCCAAAGCTCAAGAATTATTTTTGAGATTTCACAGTGGAGATTTACCCCTATCTTATACTGTTAAGGATGAGCTCATGTTCTATAAACAAAGTTTGTTGGTTACTGATGATAGTGACTTTAGGCAAAATTTTTCACTTGTTACATACCAGTCCTATGGGAGGTAATTCAGGTTATGATATGACTATGTATAGAGTCAGAAGGGAATTTTTTTTTTGGCTTGAATTAAAGGTTGATGTGAAACAACCAAGTAGGAAATGTGACATTTGCCAAAGTGTCAAAGCTGATCAAACCAACCCCAATGGCTTGTTGGACTTAGATTACTATTTATTAATTGAAGGGCTACCTATTTCACAAAGGTTCAACAGTTTGTTGCTGGTAGTGGATAGACTCACTAAGTATGGTCATTTTACTTTAAAACAATGTCTCACTAAGGATGCGTAATTCAATTGTTTCCAATAGAGACAATACTTTCACATGCCACTTTTGTCAGGAATTGTTTAAGCTTGCATTTAGTACTGTTTATCATCCACCATCCGATGGACAATCGAAAACAGTTAATAAGTATTTAGAGAATTATTTGAGGTCTTTTGAGGGAGATAGACCAAATGATTGGGCTTAGTGGGTTCCCTTGGTTGAATAGTGGTATAACACAACTCAACACTTCTCAATCCATACTACCCATTTTGAAGCCCTATATGTCCCCCTCAAATTACTAACCTACACGCCAAGGATGTCCAAGGCAAGGTGGAAGTTGTGGAAGAGACTTTACAGTCCCAGAATCACATGCTCCAACTCTTGAAACACAACTTGCAAAACGTACATGATCGAATGAAAAAAATATGATAATTTAAAGTGTAAGGAGTAGAGTTTTCAAATCGATGATTAGGTTTACCTCCACCTTCAGCCTTACAGGCAACTAATAGTGGCACATCGCAGGACTCTGAAGCTTGTGACACAGTATTATGGGCCTTTTCAGATTGCCCATAAAGTGGGTTTAGTGGCCTATGCTCTACAGCTTCCTCCAGCTTTCTCTATCACGCCCCAAACTCCCACGTACGGACACGTGGAAATCGAGACGTCGGGATGATGACAACACGGGTCACACATCCCATTGCCAAGTGCCAAGTGTGTGTACATGCAATATGTGTATGAATAAAACACGCAGCGGATAATAAATGTCTTACAACTAAGTACCAGAATTTTTGTTTAAATACAAACTAGTTTAAAACACACATAAATAAAATATTACATGTTCAACACTTTCAAATCCAAATACATAACATCAAAACAAATACAAATAAAGTCCATAGATAAGCACTCCAAATCAATACTCTGGCGGAGCCGCCTCCTCGGGCTCAGCCTCCTCCTCCTCAACCTCTGCATCAAAATCTACGGTACCAAAAATGATGCCGCAGGTAAGTAATAATCAAAATGTCATAAGATATAAATATATTAAACTCTACAACAATATGCATAAAAGATGTCCAATGTACATGTCCCATAAACATATTTTTCCACACACGCCAAAAGTCCCATTTGGCCCAAAATATTTCCTTTAAACTTTTCCTCGCCATTATCCTAGATAATGGCCCAAAATCCAGGTCTTAAAACCATTTTCCACTTTTCCTTAACCGAATGCACCATGACCTCCCCTAGGGGTCATCTGCAAGCCCTGGCTCCTTCGTCACACCACGGGTAACGAGCGATGCCCAGTTCTACGCCCCACGCATTCGTAGCCAAGCATCCTTTAGCCCCTGCCAGCAAAGGGGCCACGGAGTCGGTACGAGAGCGTTACCATCCTGCCCGCTCTCGTTGTCGCCTAGCGACAATTCAGGGGACGTCACTTAGTATATTATGATCCCGAGTGACCAGAGGGGCTCCACCGAGATAATGCCCCATCTCGGCTTGGGGTCGTGATACACACGCATCCAAAAATCTATTTAACTCGCGAAAACCCAGTTTCCAATATTTAACATATGCATATGCATGCACAATGCAATGCAAATGATACGACACCAATTAACCAACAACTTCTAAACATTCATAATAACCAAACAAGTAACTCCGTCCTTAAATCTATCCGACCCCCGACTCCTCGGACTCAGTCCGGAATAACCAACCAGTCACAAATAATTATTGTAAAAGTAATAATATATTTAAATCTAAAATGAAGTTTGGAAAATATTTACAGCGCTATATAGTAATTTTTGAAGGATTGGCGAGTAGCAAATGACGAAGAGAAAGCAACGTAACAGTGTAAAAACACTGTGGCCGTGGGTTGTAAAATACCCACTTTTGATTGGGGACAAACCAAGACTTGGGATTGGTAGGGAATGACTTAGATGTGTTTATGAAGTTAGTGGCAGTGAAGGTTGGCCGTGGGTGGCGGCGAAAACGGTGGTAGGAGGCCGAAATACCCAAATTGGAGAGTTAGTTCGTGGGGGCTATTCCGGCGACGGATCGAGGCCGAAAATGGGTGGTTTAGGATGGCAAGGAGTCGGTGATGAAGTGGTGAAGAGGTGGTGGCCGGAGGTGGAGCGACGGCGGCAGATCGGTGCAAAAGTCGTTCGGCTTGGAGTGGCTTTTCTGGCTAAACAGCAGCTCGGATGGCGGTGAAACTTGGTGGGGATGATCACTAGCCGGGGGGGAAGAAAACTGGGTGGGTGGTGTGCCGCATGATGGCTGGCAGCGGCGGGTCTGTGCTGCACTATGAAAATGAACGAAAATGGGAAGAGAGAGAGAGAGGTTCAAACGTGTAGAGGGAAAGCACGGGGAGGAAGGAAGAAAAGAAAGAAAAGAAGAAGAAAAAAGAGAAAGAAGAAAAAGAAAAAGAGAAAAGAAAAGATGGAGGAAAAGAAATGAGGTCCAATCCTCACCTCTAGAGTCCAAAAACTGATCCAACGAAAACAGCTTTAAAAGCAATAAAACCAAGAAAATAATTTAAACACACATAAAACTAAAATATAATAAATAACTAATAAAAACTAACAACTAAATTTTGAATCCAAAGACAAGCTAAAATAAATTAAACAGCAATTTAAACTCAAATAACAACTAAAATCCAATTAAAATCTGATAATTTAAAATAAAAGAACTATTATTTTAATTAAATTAAAATATTCATTCAGTGAAAATACACGTAAAAACGGGGTATCACATTCTTCACCATCCATCTAGTTTTCCATGGCTTACTAGCTAAAGAAGAAGCTTGGTCAACAGATCTTGGCCCTTCCAACACTTCCTACAATCAATTTTGCAGGGGTCCTTAAGCTAGAATCCTAAAAAGGGTTAGCTTGATGCTTCAAAAATTTTAAGAACCAATCTCTCACCGAGTTATTGGTACAATGGCATTGACAATAGGTAGATGATGCAACCTAGGAGGCCAACGAACAAATGAGGATCGCCTACCAGTATGTTATTGGCAAGGTGCTCTAAAGGACGGGGCTTTGTCACACTTTACACAGGACGAAGAGTGAGAAGAGTTAGAGTGAAGAGGAGAAGTGATATTCTATCGTATTTCGATTAGAAATTAGGGTCTTTGGGCTAGTTGAGGCAAATTTATTATGTATGGTTCCAGTTAAAAAAAGGTTAGCCAGTTTGGGTAGGCTGTAGACGAGGTACTCATTTATCTATCCTTAGGTTTATCTTAAGCCAAGTCTAGTGGGCCTGTTAAGCCCAATAGCAGTTGTCTATTCGCTACTTCCACTTTTACCTTGTGTTGGTTTAGAAAAGGGAATTTGAGGTTGTTAGATTGCCAGATATCAACTCATATTTCACTGTAGCATCTAGTATGGATTAGGCAAGCAAAACTTAATACAAATTTTTTTACTCTCTCTCTGTCTCTCTATGTTTCTAAAGGTACTCACCATCGAAGTGAACTTGTGCACATTTTATGAAACTTTATATAGTAATTGGTTTGTACTTGAATGTCTTTTAATACTGCTTATAGCTAGCTTTGACTCCACTTTAACTTTCATATCAGTAGCGTCAATCTACACTTACAATATCAAATTTAATAGTCTATCTGTCTCTCTCTCATCTCTGTCTCCCTCTACCATTTCCCTCTCACCAAACCATGTCATTTAGCCACTGTGGAGTCATGGTCAACGTTGCACCCCACTATGTCCCCCACCGTGTCGCCATTGTGACTAGATGGCGATGCCACCACACAAGCCCCAAAACAATGAACCCCACTCCATCGTCCTTGTTGTCGTGAACTGGCCACATAATGCTGCACCTCCATCTATATCGCTTGAAAGAATCTCTATTTCTTTCTCAGTCTCTATCTATTCATCTCTCTCAATAAACTTTCTCCCATACACAATAGTGCCACAAGACAATGATGTCGGCACTACACCACCACTTTGAGAGTCCCTCAACCACCATTTATATCAGCGTGAAACCACCATCATCAAGCATTAGGTAAATTCTTACAACCTTGATTATATTTTTTTTATTGGCACCGGGTGTCCAAGAACAATATCATGACTAATCCTGAGGGTGTACAGACCCTCGACAAGGAATTTCTCGCAAGTGCACTTCGGGTAATTCAAAGAGAAAATCTTTCAGTCTGATAGGCCTTAGAGATTATTTACACATAAGGGAACCTTAGACCTGGGGGAGCATACCTCCAAGCCCAAAGCTTTTACCACTTGAGCCAACCCTTAGTGTTTACAACCTTGATTATATTGGATTGAGGATAGTTAGACCAATATCAAGAATTGACCAGGTTGTTAATGGTATTGATAGAAGTTATGGGCGTGTTTCGGCTTGAGTGACTAATTAATTAGGTTATGGTTAGGCTTAGACTAGATGGTTATTGGGTCTTTGAAGTTAAAACGAGGCAGGCTAGTTTTGAGCATGTAATTTCGGGTTGGCCCTTTGTCATGTCATTTTGGAAAAGGATCGTGGGTTTTATGCAATGGTTAGTGTGTCACTTTTGGGCTAAGCGAAGGCGCTCGAAAGAGAAATAAATGAAAAATGGGGTCCTACATGAATCGGCCTTCAAGTATCTTGTGCATTTTGGGCCAGAAGTGAAGCTATTTATTATGCTTCGTCTTAATTTAAGTTAGTGTTGGAGGTTTAAATTTATGAACGTAAAAATATTGTTAATTTGGTTTAGGTTTCGACTGATTTTGGTCGATTTGTTGGGAGACAAGTTTGGTTGTGCTAGCCCGTCAGATGAGCGGTACTCCGATATTAGACCAAAAATTAGCTGAGGTTGAATTTTTAGAAAACTTGCATATGTTTTTGTTATGAAAACAATCTCCATTTATTTTTGCGCCGTATCTTAACAATGAAATTAAATGAGATATTTTACGAGGACTAGTGTAGACATAAGCATTTTTTATATTCAGTTTCTCTACTGCATAAAATGGGAATATGACTTTTAAAATCTTAATTTATCTGATAATAGTTTAATTTATGCCCACAACCAAGACCTTAGCATTAAAAGTGGCTTACGTGCCACACTCTTTCAATATATTATATATATATATATATATTTATTTTAATATTTTTATATTTATATTAAAAATTCTAGGTAATTAAAATAAAGACACTGCTAACTTAAAATCTAAGCAACACTTATAAAATAGTGGATAAAGGTCTTGGCCTATTTATATATAAAAATATGTGATTCTCCATCAGTCACATTCATTAACGTACATAAATAAAAATATGTTAAAAATCCCTATCCAATATTCTTCATATAGAAATCTGTGAGGGTTCATAATTAAAAAACAATCGATTCCTGTGAATACTTGACCAACGATGGCAAGAGATTAGTGTTCTAACAATTATTTTATTATTAGATATTTTCTCAAATCTTACAATAGTAATATTAGAGCAAACTCTTGTACCATGTAGTTTAGTATGGATTTTGATTGTTACGCGGATTGTTGGTTGGTAGAATACATGTTTGGATATCTAGATTATTTTGATATTTGAGTTATGGTTAGAGTTCATTTATGTGATTTAAAAAAGGTATGTTTGGGCATATGCGGAAAAACACATGAAATCGAAATACATGTTAGAGTTCATCTTCGTTTCTGAGTCTTTGACCCAAAGATTTTTTGTACGTACGTTGCCAATTTCCGTACGTCGAATTATCATAATTGTTAGTTCTTAACTGAGTATTTATAAAAATAAATGCTAAAAATATTTTAGAAACCTAGCTAGAGTGCAAATAAAAAACCAGGCGGTAGTTTGTTAATGAAAATTTTAATTTTCCCATGATTTACTATACATGAACTTTGAGTACACATGCATGCTTGTAAAAAATTGATGAGTTGAAAGATATTTGTTCACTTTATTTTATTTTATAAGAAACTTTAACTTATTATATAAAAATTAATATTTTATTATAGATATTTTCAAAATACTATTTTAATTAATTATTTTTTTTCATATTGTGAGGCCGGGATTTCTTATCACGTATAGATCAATCTAAAAAATTCTGCCCTCTAATTAATTTCTCCTACCACGTCTCGGCATTTCCCATATTTCTCAAGACATTTTTTTTCCTCTATATATCGATAGTGAATCTATGGTTTGCGCTGTTCGGCATGTTTTTAAAGAGGAAACTGGTTGGCTCGGAGTGGTGCAGCTGGTCTTACCACGAAATGGAATATTATTGGAGATGTGCCTCAACTCTTTCAAGTGGGCCTCGTTGCTTTGCTGGTTTGGTAAGTGTCCTTTTAGCTTATATTTGTTGTTTAGTGCTAACGTTCTTTTTCGCAGGTCTGTTTTGTCTTCTTGTGGTTTTATGTATTCATTGATTTCTGTATGTTTGGTTTTAGGCCTTTAGTTTCTTTTGACACCTTGTTTTGGGTTTTTTTTTTGATTATTTTGTAATTTTAGGTGTTGATTTGTAATCACGATTTTCTTCTACCATAAATAATAATTATTAATAAAATTGAGTAAAAGTCACCCTGGACATGTAACATTTTCTCTTCTAAGTATATATATATATATATATACACTCATATACATATGTATCACCATACAAAGTTTTACAACAAACAAAGTTTAATTTATTACTCTTTTTTTTTCCAACCATGTTTCTAACACATCATCATATTTGCAATTCACAACACAATGGAATTTCTTTTTTCTAACACAAGTTTCATCAACACAACAAACAAAAAACAAAATAATCATCTTTTCTAACACATGTTTCATCAACACAGTAACCTCCAACAAACTCCAACACCTTTTCTAACTCTTGTTCACTCACCACTCAAACAAACAAAACACAAATATTTTTCTAACACATGTTTAATCACCACTCACACAAAACCCATGCAAATCTTTTAAAAATAAATATAAAATAGATTCAAAACAAATTCCAAATAATTTGTTTAGAAATATACCTAGTCAAGCAAAATTTTCCTCTATATACCCTTTCAAAAGCTCAAAGTAGTAATTGAAAAAACAAAAATACACACCAAGATTTGAGTTACTTGGTAACTCTCTCTCTCTCTCTCTAGCAAGAGCAAAATGATAAATGCCCTCTATCACAAGCTCTCCCACTCTCTCTCTCTCTCTCTCTCTCCTAAGTAAAATGAAAATCATTCCCCTTGACTTAAACACACCCCAGACTTCATATTCAAAATTTAAATTAGCATTGTTTTTAATAAAATCTATTTTTTGACTAATCACATTAGATTGGTGCACATATTAGTGCGCAATTATACTTGCAACTAGATTTTTTCCAAAAAGAAATATATAGCATACAATATATCTATAATATTTCCAAGAAAAAGAAGCCGATTTCGATTTGAGTACTCGTACACCATTAATTTTTGCAGGGAGCAGTGTTACCTTTTAGTACACATGATCTAGTTTGATCCAAATATAATAAATTATAAAGAGCCAAATATAAGAAATTATAAAGAGGAAAAAGCAGAGATCTAGATATTTGTATGTAATTTACTAACGCTAACAATCATTCATCCATTCTTTGTTATAGGAATGGGATGACTAAACAATGCTTGCAAGCAATTGTTAGTACTCTCGCACTAAAAGATTTATGGTGGATAAATAAATTAGAAGAGTTATAATAGATAATAAACTCCATCTAGTGTAAATAGTGATGAATAAAAAAGTCCGGCCTTTCCTGCCTTTTTCATTACCAAATGATGATGCATCTATTTTCCTTGAGAGTGTCAGAAGTCATTTCATTAACCGTGTTAAAGACAAAAAGGAACCAAATATGTAGATAGTATGGAAGTTGTTCCATAGCATTGACATCCCATTTAGACCACAAGAAAGAATTACATGATGTAAGTAATTGCATCAAAGATAAGCAGCCATATTTGAAGTACTGGAGGTGTGCTGCCATTAATACAAACCTCTCAATAGCATTCGTGAAGAGCTCAAATTCTTCTAAAGTGTTTAGATATTATAGATATAATGATCTATTACTGTTATTGAGACTTGTTAACATTCTCCTCTCATATCCAAATTGAGGTTTAAATAATTCTCTCGCTGCCCATAGAAAATTCTCCACCAGCCTATCCCTTGCAAAGCTCAAATCTCCAATGCCAGTGCTCTTCCACCATCTTTTGTATGAGGCAAGGAAATAATATTAGTTTTAGAACTATAGCATATATTGCAAGCCTCATATCCAAGTTACAAAATGAGGATAAACATGCCTTTTATCTTGATAATTCTTTTAGATCTTCTTGGTGGACTACTTGTACCATATTAAAATCTAGTTTTGCAAGCTCAAGCAAGGTAGGGTTCATATCTTCTTTGCTCCTATATGCATCAATGAACCACCAGGTTTCCAACCTTATCACTCTCCAAGTGAAAGCTCTAGGGCTTGATTCACCATCATACAAAGATATTGATCTTTGCTCTAATCCATGTACTCTTTAAGATGTTTGGTTGCAAAATCTCTTGTTTCCTCCAAAATACTTTCACCTTGTCTCAAGTGGAACGAAGCTTTATACAAAGCTAGAATTCCTTCGATATCAACACAAAAACATTATTTGAAATCCCCCTTTTCATTGATAAAACTTTTGGAAGTCTATGCAATCAGCAAAACTCACCAATTGTTAAGAATAAATGAGGGGTTATGAATCCAATATTTATTTATTTTTGTTAAAGCATTAATAGAAGGTTTCTTACCTTGAGTTACAATATCATATCCATGTTGTCTCAACAGTCTAAACTCATTAGTTGTGGCATTTAAACTTTGCTTCTTACAAACATCACCGCTATGATGAGCATTGTGTTTATTTTCCAATATCCTCCTTATTTCATCCTCAAAGTGATAAGATACTCCAAGTCTTTGCAAGATATCAATAAGCTCGAGTGGCTCCATCACTTTATGAAACATCATTACTACTTTTCCTTTCAACTTACCAATCTCTCGTGTGAATAACTCTCCCTACAAATTAAACCAATTTTAGGATAATCCAATAACAATTATACAAACTACCGAGACAAACAATAAAAAACAGAATGGTACACCTTACTCCATACTTGCTTTTTAACGATTAGATGTAATCATAATGCGAATTGGTAGAATGGTAATATGCTGATCGTCAAATAATAATAGAGTCAATACTTGAGTTTTCTTTAAAAGCCATATTTTAGATGGGAGCAATGTAGAGAGTTTACAATCTAAATTGTAGACCCTCTACATTGTTCCCATCTAAAAAACCCATCTCAGATTTAACAAGAGGGAAAGGAGGCGATATACCACATCCTTTCCAAACACACATTGTGTAAGCCATCAAGGAAGCTTTGCTTTCCTGATTAAATGGATTGTCTTAGAACATAAGCTTAACTTTTAAAGCATATGACCTTTTTATATCGATCCTTGGGTGGCTATCATCTCTTTGTGACAATATTAATGGCACATTTTGTACAAGTTTCAAAGAATCTCGTGATCAAGCAGTCAAAGGAGGCGCCGTATTCATTAAGAGTTTTTAAAAGCATGTACTGGCCGCTATGATAAGACTAGTACCAAATAAATTATGTAATTAGAAATGGCGTACCAAATTTAATGTGGAGCAGGTGTTATTCGATAATATCATGGATACCAAATCAATGGAAAACTTAATGGAAAATCAATGGAAAACTTAATGGAAAATTCGATCATACCATGAAGATCAAATACAATTAATTTGTTTCTAGCCGCCTAACCTATTTCTCTAGATTAGGTTGTAAGAAATTTTTTTCTAGCCGCCCATATGACCAATCCATATGGTTGAACCAGGTTCAACCTCTCTCTCCAATATATATAAAAAAGAAAAAAAATCTATGACATGACATGCAAGACATGCCATAATCGTTTTGGACTGTTACCCCTAAGACAATTATGCTTCGGCGGTTTCTAAAAGTTATAACTTCTACACTTTTTAAGATACCATAAAACTAAAAGTTATAAAAGATATTATAAAACACTTTTTAAATTTTTATAAATTTAAAAATAAAACATAAATATGAATACAATTTTTATAAATTTTAAAATAAAAATAATATTAAAAAAGTTATAATTAAACATTTTTTTAATTTTATAATATCTTTATTCAAAATTTTTTTTATCTCATTTTTTTAAATGTAATACAATATTTTAACTCAAACAATTTAATATATTTGATTACAATTCATATAATTTTGAGCTCGATGCTCCAAGTGTCCAACTACTTAATTTAATGGAAATTACTTATGATGTGACATATATCAAATTATTCAAATGTGAATGGAGATAATAAAATCTAAAAGCATTTGTCTCTTTTCTAAATAAATAATATTCATTTTAGATTAAATTAAAATTACCATTTTTTTTTTCAGATTTTGCCGCTGGCTATATCTACAGTACTAAGCAAGTTATTCTTCCCAATCAAACTAACGGAGAAAAGAACAATATCATTGTTTAAGGTTGCGTTTGGACGTAGAAAATTTCTGAGATAATCTTATATATATATATATATATATATATATATATATATATATATATTTTCTTACCACTGAGAATATTCCATCCCAAGCACACATAATTTATTTCATCTGAACTAGCTACAAGAGAAGTGAGTTTTTGTGATCAAAATTTAATGACCAAAATGATTATTTCCTACGGTTTTGATTGGAAATAGTCATTTTGGTCACTAAATTTTGATCATAAAAGCTCATTTCTCTTGTAGAGACGTACTGATCTTAGTGTTCATCTTTATTTCATCACTGTTCAAGGACACAAGACATTGGGGCATGGCAAGGGTCTAAAAGATGAATAAAAATTGGAGAGGGGCATGGCACTGGGACGAGACTAATAACAAGAATAAAAATTGTTATGAAAATGAAGTTGCATTAGGGGACAAAAACTTTACATGAGGATAATTGATAATATTTACTATTTTTAAAAAAATAAAATTAAATTCTGGAGACAAAAAATGTGCGAAATTGATTTTTAAATACGTTGGGAGAATTGCCTCGTAAGATTTGTGTTAGATTAGTAAAACATATAAATAAAATAATTATTCCATCACTACAATAAAAAATTAATCATTAATGGGATCTGGTCATTACTTCTTAAACTTTCCATAAAATGTTAAAAGTTCTGCTATATACAATCTCTTTTACGTATTCCATTAATATGATTGTTTAAAGTAGTTACTTTATATTAAAAAAAGTGATGCAATTAATCACATTAATAAAGTGCACAAAGAATACGCAAAATGGGACTCAACTAATCAATATAAATAAAATAATTATTCCATCACTACACCAACAAACCAATCATTAATGGGACTCGGCCACTACTTTTTGTTTTTTTCCATAAAAAGTTAAACATATATCAACTTATTTTATACATCTAAACACATCTCAATGGGACGCATACTCTTCCACAAAACTCACTTAAAGATCTTAACTCACAACTATATATGTACACATATTCTTATATATTTTTATATACTCTTTATATCCAACGGAATCTAATAGTACTAATTGTTTTGCTTTGACCGTCTGTGATGACTTGTCGACATGGTTATGACACCTTAATTCCTTGTAGCTAAAGGAGAAAAAAAGCACGTAGTTTGGGATCGAAGTATGAATATGACTTGCTTACACACAAGTAAATAACTACTTGTATGGCCACCATATATAGCTAGCAATCCCACAATTCTGGTAATTTTGCAATTTTCGTTGTGTGAAATATATCATAATTGGTCCCTTCATTTTCTCTGCCACTACCACCATAAAGAGTTTTGTATGGGAGAAAAATAAAGTTTTTTTCAAACAAGTTTGATCATGTCATTCATGCATACATCTCATGTTTATTATTAATCATGCTATTGTAAATTGTTTGTATGTTTTTAGCCTAACTAACTAAGATTTATAAAAATTTCACTGTGATACTAGTCCATCATTCTCACCTTGGAATGGTAGAATTTGTGATAGGTTATGAAGAGTCGAGTCTTAATTAAGAAGAGACCACAAGATTGGATGAAGTTGATTGAAAATAATTTTTGCTTGGATGGAGGAATGTTCTTGTACGTACATATGTTATCAGTTATATATGGTCTTGGTATTAGGTTTGTGTTATAGAAACAATGAGATGGTTCAAGTTTATAATGAAGGAGTAAGCTACTCCAAGACTATGTTGTGTTTTTGGTTCTATATTGTATTGACTACCTTGTTTGTTTTCGCAGATGAGATAAGATTAGTTGAGATAAAAGTTGAAAATTGAATAAAATATTATTAAAATATATATTTTTAATATTATTTTTGTTTTGAGATTTAAGAAAGTTGAATTATTTATTTTATTTTGTATGAAAATTTGAAAAAGTTGTAATTATTAAATGAGATAAGATGAAATGAGATGAAAAGTTTTTATGAAAGTGAAAAGCTTTATGTTCAAACAAGTTGTTATGTAAGGTTACTATTAAATGTTTGGGATTTTAGTTTATTTTGGTATAAATTATAAATTAAAAAAAATAATCAGTGCGATTATTGAATACTGCAAGAAGCATGCTATGTACATTGCATATTAATTGTCATGTATGAAGGTATGTAACTTTGCGTTGAATGTTCTGATTTGACACTTTAGTCTCAATTAAATCCCAACCAGGGGATGGGGTTGTCACAGAAATGTTTGAGGACAAATGATTATGAATCTTGAATACAAGGTCTTACCATTTTTTTAAGGTATCGAAAGTTGTTAAATCCTTTCATTTCAAGAGTGTCAAAAACCATTTCATTGACAGTATTATGAAGAGAAAAGAAACATGTTTGCATGTAATAAATTCATTGGCATCCCATTTGGAACCACAAACAGTACACCTAACTGTAATTTATACCAACGGCAAATCGTATATATGATGTATATGAAGCATTAGATTTGCAATGCCATGAATAAATAAATACAAACCTCTCAACAACATCCGTCTAAAACTCAAGTTTATCCAAAGTGTCATATACATGATATATTGTTGTTATTAGTGCATTGACTTTTGTTAAAACTCTCCTATTATATCCAAGGCCGGGCTAAAATGATACTTCCACCATCTATACGAAATTCGCCATCAATCTATCCCTCGTAAAGCTCAAGTCTTCAAGATCAGTGTGTCTCCACCACCTTTATATAATGAATCAAAGAGATCTGTATCAGTTTTATATTTCAAGAAATACATTTTACTATCTTTTGAATCGAATATCAAGTAAAGATC
Source organism: Carya cathayensis (assembly GCA_011037825.1). Classification (NCBI taxonomy): domain Eukaryota; kingdom Viridiplantae; phylum Streptophyta; class Magnoliopsida; order Fagales; family Juglandaceae; genus Carya; species Carya cathayensis. The sequence goes on from QGSO01000379.1 coordinate 150,850, forward strand.
TTCATAATTAATCTTGTTGAGATGCAAATCAAAAAATGAGGATAAAAATGATTCATACTTTGACTGATCTTCTTTTAGCTCGAGGCGGCCCTATACAAAATAAGGCCTATGGCTTAGATTTAAAATGGATCTTTTATCTTTAACATGGTGGGATAAAATAAATTTGGAATGGATGATTGTTATCAAGTTTTCATTATCAACATTGGTTAATACATTATTCCCTATCATGTTTTACTCAATTTGACAAATCTTGGATCTAATATGTCATATTTCCTATCTTGGTACTTGATCTTAATGTTAAGAACTTAAGAAAATACGAAATAAAAAAAATTAATTAATTCTCTAAAAGGATCTATTGATAAAATTATTTTCAAGTATAAAAAAATTATAACATCCAGTTGATCTATCAAAGAATTAACAACTAAATCAATAATCATTGTAACCGACCTGTTACATGATATTGAAATAGTTAAACAATGTGTTATTGATAACAAGATTCATAACAATACTCAAATGTGTAATCATTAAGTACTCCTAATAATACATTGCACAAGAATTAATAAGAAAGATATGAGATAAGCAAAGAACGTGCATATTCTAATAAAGAAAATCCCTATTTATCATCATTTTTTTCCATGGTCCTTTTGACATTCCTTAATATAGTATTAAATGATTGGCTCACAAGTAGAACATAACAAATAGTCTCAAATTATTAAATGTCATATCATAAGATAATAGGAGGATGATAGTAAATTGTAAAAGGGATGGTTGGTAGCAATACTATTTAATAATATATCAAATTATATTCATAAAAATATGATATTAATTAAACATCTTGTAAAGAAAATCCATTATTCTTTAGGAGTTTTGGTTGGTTAGAAATGGAGAAAATCTGAAGAGATGCATATATTGGGGCAAGTTGTTATCTATAACATCACGAGATGGGGCTTGGGGGTGCTACCTGCACCTCTCGGGTGGGTAGCCCTTGTCTCCGCACCTCACCCAGGCTTTTGGAGCACCCTCGAGGGGGGAGGGGGGGTGGGGGGCACTGGCTTTGGCCCTATCGCTCATGGGTGGGTGCTCTCGTCAGGATGTTGGGGGCGGATTGACCCCATCAAGGCGTTCTCCTACCCATGAGATTTGGCTAGATTTGAAGGAGTGTTTTTGTCAAAAAAAATGGTCCTCATATTTTCCAGTTACAGAAATATATTTCTACCCCATTTCAAGGGCCACTCTCCATTAGCACTTATTTTACTCTCTATTAGCTAATTAACAGCTTGTTACTGCTTGTTATTGTGGAGCCGTGCGTATGTTGAACTACTGTGTTCAACAAGAGCATGTTTTATAGTTTTTAATGGGATTGAATGAATCTTTTGCATCTGCTCGTGCTAAGATATTTCTTATGGAGCCTTTGCCTAATTTGAACAAGGTTTTTTCACTTGTTTTACAAGAAGAACAACAACGAGAAATTTCTGTTGTTCCTCTTCAACGTGTTGATTCTCATGTTTTCATTTCTAAAACTGATGGATCCAGATTTGTAAAATCCTTCTCTAAGAAGGAAAGACCAATATGTAGACAACGAGATTTTATGGAATCACTGGTCATGTAATTGAAAAATGTCATAAACTCCATGGTTTCCCACCAAGCTACAAATCGAAACCTAAGCAACAGTCTATGGTCAATCAAGTTGCCTTATTAAAAATAAATATGAGGTTTCTCTTCTTATTAATTTTTTTTAGGATGATAAAAAATCAATTTCATTTTAAAATAAAAACATTTCGCACTGATCATGGTATAGAGTTTTCACTTTCTCATTTTTTTCATTTTAAAGAAATTATACATCAACAAAGCTGCTGTGAAGAGAAAACATCAGCACATACTTAATGTAGCCTGAGCCTTCATGTTTCAATCTCACTTGCTTATTCAATTTTGGGGTGATGCTATTTTAACAGCCACCTACATTATTAATAGATTACCTACTCCTCTCTTAAGCCATAAGTCTCATTTTGAGATTTTGTTTAAAACATCTCCATCCTATACTCATTTAAGTACTTTAGGTTGCTTATGTTTTACTTCTACACTGCAAAGATCTTGGACCAAATTTGAACCTAAAGCTCATGCTTGTGTTTTCCTTGGATATCCTTTGAAATCAAAGGATATAAATTCCTTGATCTTAAAACAAATAAGTGTTTTACTTCTAGACATGTTGTTTTTAATGAATATGCTTTTCCTTTCAATTTTTGAAACCTTTTAACCAATTTCTTCTACAAATTGTTTTTTTTTTCTTTGTGCATCTTCAACATTAGATTCCTTAATTTTCTCCTGTGCCTTCAACACTGCCCTCCTCTATTGATTCTTCTTCTACTTCACTTGATAATTCCTCATTAACTTCTATTCCTTCAAATACTAAAATTCCAACCCCTCGAAGATCCAATAGAATCAGAAGATGTCTTGGTTACTTGCAGAATTTCCAATGTAACTCCTTTACCTCTGCCCACTCTTCATCAGTTTCTCCAGCAGGTTCTTCTTCTTCCCTTTCTCTATCATAGACCAAATATGATATCTCACAATTTCTTTCTTATGCTTGTCTTTGTTCTGCTCATAAATCATTTGCCTTGTCCATCACTGTTGATACTGAACCTGAGTTCTATCATCAAACAATTAAGCACTCTCGTTGGAGAGATGCTATGACTGTTGAGATCTCAACCTTGAAAACTAATGATACATGGACTGTTACTTCATTAACTTCTGATAAAAAAACCTATAGGCTGTAAATGGGTCTTGAAAATTAAGTATCATGCTGATTGTTCAATTGAAAAATACAAGGGAAGGTTGGTTGCTGCAAGAAGGTTTGGATTATTTTGAGACCTCTATAGTAGCTAAAATGGCTACTGTTCGAACTCTACTAGCTATTGCTGCTATCAAAAGTTGGCATCTTACTCAACTTAGTTAATGTTAATAATGCCTTTTTAGATGGGGATTTATCTAAATAAGTGTATATGAAATTGCCTCCTGGTTTTTATGTTAAAGGGGGGTCCAAGGTTTGTAAGTTCGACAAATCTTTTTATGGTATGAAACAAGCTTCCAGACAATGGTTTTCCAATTTCTCATGTTCTATTCTTGATTTGGGCATTGTACAATCCAAAACTGATTATTCTCTTTTCACCAAGTCAGGTTCTTCATTTATTGCACTTCTTGTTTATGTTGATGATATTCGCATAGCTAGTAATGATGTGAATTCTGTGGAGTACTTTAAATCCTTACTTGATGATAAATTCAAGCTTAAGGACCTTGGCTAGCTCAAATACTTTCTTGGTTTGGAAGTGGTTAGATCTCTTGTAAGCATTTCTTTATGAAGGAAGGAGTTTTACTCCTTGATCCAACTGTCTATCGTAGACTTATTGGGAGACTTCTTTACCTTACATTGAATTGACCTGATCTATCTTACTTAGTGCATAGACTCAGTCAGTATATGGCTCAGCCCAGCGTACAACATCTTATAGGGTTTTGCAGTATATTAAGAGTACCCCTAATCATGATCTCTTCTTTCCAGTTGCTAACTCTTTGTCCATCAAAGCCTTTGTAGATTCAGATTGGGTTTCTTGCCCTGACAGTCTTTGTTCTACCAGTGGTTATTGTATTTTTCTTGGAGATTCTCTAGTTTCCTAGAAGACCAAGAAACAATCAACTGTTTCTCATTCTTAAGCAGAAGTTGATCAATATCGTTCAATGTCATCCACCACTTGTAAAATCATTTAGTTTCTTACCATTCTTTTTGATTTTGGAATATCACAATCTAAAAGTGTTCAACTTTTTTGTGATAGTTAGGCTGCTTTACACATTGCTGCCAACCCTATCTTTTATGAATGAACAAAGCATATTGAAATGGACTGCCACTTCATCCGTGACAAAATCAAAGTTGGAATTATCAAGACTTTACATTCGGCTTCTCATCATCAACTTGTTGATGTTTTAACCAAATCCCTTGGACACCAATAGTTTCAGACTTTAGTCACCAAGATGGGAGTTCATTCCATCTACTCTCCATCTTAAGGGGGGGGGGGGGGGATATTACAAATATATATTTTATAGACCTTTTACACGTTTCAATGTAACTTGTAGTATTCTCTTTTGTTAAGTGTAATTCCTACTATTTGTATAAGTGTAAAGCTGATAGTTTTGTACACAACATAAATAGGGCTTGTATTATTTCACTTCATTAATTCAGACTATTGCATTTTTACAAAAATAAGAATCACTTTTTCCCCCAGAACTTCGAGACTCTTCTTCTTCCCTTAGGGCTCTGCCCCTTCATCTCCTCGATCTAGGGTTTCGTTCTTTACAATTCTTGTGCTATGTATTAGAATTGATTGATTACACATTTGAGTATTGTTATGATTCTTGTTATCGATAATACTTTTTTTTAATATTTCAAATACATTAACGTGATAATTAAGTCCGTTCCAAGGACTAGCTAGTTAGTTAGTTATTAATTCTTCAATACAACTGGATGTTATAATGTCTTTTATACTTAAAGATCTAAGTTTATCGAGAAATTCTTTTCGAGATTGAATTAATTTTTATTTCGAATTTTTTTAATTAAGATTAAGTACCAATTAATTTGCTATTTCCAATGTCAATTCTTTCAATCCCCAGTTAATATTGGAGGTCGTTGGTTAATTTGTGTGTAGCTGGGTATGTTTCTAGGTGGTATTTAGCTTATGAAGATATATTAGGTAGCGACGTGGAAGCACGTACATGCACCAACAATTAGCTGGTGGCCGCTTTTAATGAGTAGGGAGTACACGTTGATAAAATGCATAAGGGCTGGCCACCTACGAGCGGTATCTTGATTGTGTTAGGTTGTGCATGAAGGAGATCATCATTTGGAATTCAAAGAGATGTCTGCTTCCAATTAATTAAGTAGCAGCGGTGCAATTAATAGATCAGTACATTCTACCATTGTGTATCCAAGTCATCTTGAATATATGTATACAGCTAGGGGATAGTTAAACAAAAGAGAAGGAATTGTTGGGAGTTTATTTTTATGAAATTTTTTATATATGATGATTAAAGTATTTTTAAAAATAGATAGAGAGCTTGTATCTTTGGATTTTCCACTAAAGTAACTATCTAGGTTATAATGATCATGTCTTATTCTAAGGTTTCCGTGTGCAGAGTGACATTCTTTTAATTCTTGTGTGAGGCTCTACTGGCCTGCCTGATAAATGCATGGGAAGCAAGGGAAAGTGAATATATATATATATAGTTGTTCCAAAGTAACTCATTCGATATTCCAAAAGAAAAAACAGCTACTCACGTAAGGGATCGAATTCGAAGCATGGCATCTAGAGATCAAAATTCAAGTGACTCTACAATTGTTCGAAGATCTGCAAATTACAAACCTACCATTTGGCACTATGATTATATCCAGTCATTGAAAACTGAATATGTGGTACATTTAATTTGCTGTTTATATTGTTTATTACTGGCCTTAGAATTTATTGTGTATATATATATATATATTTGAATTATCAGTAATAATTAAACCGATATGAAAATTGGATTCTCAGGGAGTTTCATATACCAAAAAACTTGCTGAGCTGAAGGGAGAAATGACGATGATGTTTCATAAAGTGTTGGAGCCTCCGAAGCAACTTGATCTTGTTGATATCTTGCAAAGACTTGGAGTGTCTTACCACTTTGAGGATGACATAAGGAGGATATTGAAGGAAATATGCAATACTAGTACTCACGATGGTGATGTGTGCAAAAAGGAGAGTTTATATACCACAGCTCTTGAATTTAGACTGCTAAGGCAAAACGGATATAATGCTCCTCAAGGTAAAGTAGTAAACAACATACGTAGATTTTTCAATATATAAAAGAAAGAGATCTTACACTCCATAGTCCTCGAACCGTGATGATAATATTGCTTTTTTCAATCTTTTTTCTATGTATATATATGGAACCGTCACCCATCATTTAAAGTTAACAACGGGTGTGATTTGTTTATTGCAGAGATTTTTAGTAATTTAATGAATGAAAAGGGAAATTTCAAAGAATATCTTTGTGATGATATCGAGGGAATGTTGGCTTTGTATGAAGCCTCATTCCTTTTGATAGAAGGTGAAAGCATCATGGAGGAAGCAAGAGAGTTTGCAACTAAACATCTCAAAGAATACGTGAACAAAAGTAATGATCAAAATCTTTGTGCAAGGGTGAACCATGCCCTGGAGCTTCCATTGCATTGGAGGATGCCAAGATTAGAAGCGAGGTGGTTCATTGATGTATATAGGAGCAAGGAAGATATGAACTCAATCTTGCTTGAGCTTGCGGAATTAGATTTTAACATGGTACAAGCAGTCCATCAAGATGACCTAAAAGAAGGGTCAAAGTAATAATCATTATTATCCTCATTTTTGTTCATTTGCATCACAACAATATTAACTATGAAGATCTTTACTTGATATACAATTCAAAAGATAATAAAATGCATTGCTTGAGTTCTAAAACTGATATGATTTTCTTTGGTTCATATAAAGTTGGTGGAGACACACTGGTCTTGGAGACTTGAGCTTTGCAAGGGATAGATTGATGGGGAATTTCCTATGGACGGTGGGAGTATCATTTCAACCTTGGCTTGGATATAATAGGAGAGTGTTAACAAAAGTCAATGCACTAATAACAACAATAGATGACGTGTATGATGTATATGGCACTTTGGATGAACTTGAGCTTTTCACAGATGCTGTTGAGAGGTTTGTATGAATCATTAATGGTATTGCAAATCTAATGCTTAATATATATATATATATATATATATATATATATATATATATATATGATTTACCTTTGGTGTAATGTTTGTGGTTCCAGATGGGATGCCAATGCAACGGAAAAACTTCCTTATTATATGCAACAATGTTTCCTTTCTCTTCATAATACCATTAATGAAATGGCTTTTGAAACTCTCAAGGAGAAAGGATTCAACAACATTCGATACCTAAAAAAAGCAGTAAGACCTTAATTTCTAAATTGATAATCATTTCTTCACTAATATACACTTCCTCTAGTTCATTGCTCTACTATGAATATTTCAGTGGGTAGATTTATGCAAATCTTTTCTGTTGGAGGCAAAGTGGTATTACAATAGTTATACTCCAAGCTTTCAAGAATATACTGAAAATGCATGGGTTTCAGCATCGGTACCAGTTATACTAGTGCACGCTTATTTTGCTGTCACAAATCCAATAACTAAAGAATCATGTGATTTCTTGGAAGAGTATCCAAATATAATTCGTTGCTCATCAATGATTCTACGACTTGCGGATGATCTTGTAACATCTACGGTAAGCAAACCATATATACCATCTTAAGAATTTCATCAAGAGTTGTTTTACCACATGACATAAACATATATTGATCAACATCAATCCATATATATGTGCATATATATATATATGTACATAAGAGTGTATATGTTTGTGTTTCTTATCTCATCAGGATGAGCAAGAAAGAGGTGATGCTCCTAAATCAATCCAATGTTACATGAATGATACCGGTGTTAGTGAAGAAGATGCTCGGAAGTACATAAGGTCTTTGATTAGTGCAACTTGGAAGAAGTTTAATAAAGAACGCACTGTTACTTCACCCTTCTCAAAAATGTATATTGAGATCGCAATGAACCTTGCAAGGATGGCCCAATGCATGTACCAATATGGAGATGGTCATGGTAGTGCAGAAAATGAAACTAAGGATCGCGTGTTAGCATTACTGATTCATCCCATTCCTCTACCTAAGAATATTGATGGATGATCATTGATACAAGAAATAATACGTGATTGAAGCTTTAAGTTCACAATTATTAATCATAATAAATCACATAAAATTTTTTCCTTTTCTTTTTAAATTTGGAGACTAGATGCATCAAAGATTAGCAGCTCAGCTGTACTTCACCAATAATACCTAGCTGCATACAAAAATAAATGATGTACAAGTATTAAATAAAACTGAGATATATGGGTGACATATATGTAGAATTCTCCAATAAATAAAATCATTTGTTTAATTAGAAAAGCTCATTAATGTTGTTTTTGTTCATTTATAAACAAGGTATTCTAAGAGAGGTGGAAATGTGGATTGGACAATGCTAGGGTGCACACTAAATGTGCACCCCCACTACAAGAGATATGATTTTTTGAGACAAAAAATTTTGTCTCAAAAAATGGGAATTTCATCCCTAAAAATTTTGGGAGATGAAAAATTTTCGTCTCTATTTTGTCTCAAAAAGGCTGTCTCAGAAAGTTTTCAGAGACTAAAGTCTCTGAAAAGTATTTTTAGGGACGAAATTGGGCGGAACCGGTCGAAACCGTTTGAACGGGAAATTTTTTCTGAGACAAAAAAATGTCGTCTCAGAATCAAGTTCGAACTAAAATATTTTTGTTCGAACAACATGAAATGTTAATTCGAACCAATAACCATATCTGACCAAGTCCGTTTGAACAAAAAAGTTGGTAAGTGACTTTAGTTCGAATAAAAATATTAACTGTTCGAACAAACAATCTATTTACAGAAAGCTTCTGTTCGAACGGACTTTTAGAAATGAATTTATTCGAATGAGTATTTAATTGTTCGAACGAACGCATGGATTGTATTTCCCGGTAAGTTCGAATGGGTATTTTTTTGTTCGAATGGAAACTTTTTGGTTCGAATGGATATGTTTTTTGTTCGAATGTATGCATGAATGGTAATTTGCCATTCGAACGGAATTGATCAAATAAAATGAAATTGATACTAATACAAATTGTAATCTATATACATCAAATTGTAATCTATATACATCAATTGTTCAAATGTTTACAAACATCATAAATATTAAAGGCAATTAAAAAAACCAAATGAATTATCTCAAGTGCAGCTTCCTCCTTTTTTTAGTCTTGTCGTCATTCGATATGGCTTTAGAAGAGGAAGAAGATGTTGAAGATGGCTTCACGCAATGTCCTAAGCCCCTCAAGTATCCAGAACGTGATCCAAGAACTTGAGAAAAGATTTGACCATCGTTGACAGATGATTCATCAGATGGATCCGCAACAGTGTCTTTAAGAGATATCATCCTGTCCTGGAAAAAGAAAAACATTAAAATTAGTATATGTAACAAAAATATATTTAGACAATGAAATTAAATAAACTTAAACTTACATAATTTGCCTCTGCTTCAGGATTGCTCCAAACACCATCACGATTTTTATGTGCTTTAGCATACAATTGGGTCAGATCATAATCTGTAGGATTTTCTTCTTGCTGCAAAATGAAAATTAATATCATAATTTATACGAAAAAAGTGTATATATTAAGATTTAATGGAGACAATAATAACTAACCATTTTTTTTGACAAGCGATGAAAAGATCGAGAATCCGCGTGATGGTGTATCGTTAAATTTGATCTATTTGCTTTGTTCACTGTACTCCGTTTCTAAAAAAAGTATTCTAATTTTTATTTAATACATCTATTATATATTATTAAAAAAAAGATAGTAGCGAAATTACCTGATAAACAGAATCTTCATGATTGAGATCGAAATTACCTGATAGGAGGCATAATATCTGTTTGAAATTATAATAAATTATTATTCGAACAAGATACATGATATATTTTTATAAGAATTTTACCTACACAAAGATCTGTTTGAAAATCATTCGGTATCAGTTTTGCTGGACCAATCGCTCTCATCCTCAGTAGACACTTCAGTTGATTCATGTTCTTCCGACATGTCACCTTCAATTACTTCGGGTTGAACATCTTCTTTGCGCAATGAGACCATGTCATAATGGCTTAGATCAACAAATAGATTGATGCCTGATTCATTTTCTTGATATGCTTCTTCATGGTCTGGACTATCAACTTCTTCATGTGGTTTGTCTGCCTCTGGAATATAATCATATACATTTCTTGGCACAAACTTCTCGACTATTCGCCATGGATTTCCGAACTCCGGATCATCTAAATAAAAAACTTGATTTGCTTGGCATGCGAGAACGAACGGATCGTCCTCATACCATTTGCGAGATGTATTGACACTTACAAAATATTCATCCTTACGCACTCCCAACCTAGGATTTGAGACATCCCACCAATTACATTTAAATAACCAGACCATATATCCCCCCACATACTTTAATGCTATGATATCTTCCACAATTCCATAAAAATCAATATTATCATCCCCATAGCTTCCTTCGACAACAACCTCACAATTTTGAGTTTTCCTATATCGTTCTCTGTTTGCTGTGTGAAATCTATATCCACGCACCAAACATCCTGAATATTGGATAGCCCGCTTAGACGGGCCACATGCCAAAGCATATACTTCTGGTGAGATTTCACCTGAATGTTCATTATATTTCGATGCAACCTACATAAATAAATATAATTCTACTTATATCAATATCATATATAAATATGATGACACCTACAAATTGTATAAAGTTTAAAATACGTGTGCATAATTTTTTCCCGAATAATACCGTATGTTCAAATCATGAGGCAAATTCTTCTTCGTGCGTCTTTTCTACGTCAGTTACACCATTCGTGCGAAGTAGTTGTATATGTTCACTGCGTATATTAATGTGAGTTATTTTCTTGTATCAATATATACTATATTATTAGAAATGCACTTAATACTACTGCCAAATTAGATGATCATCACTAACCTCAAATACTGTTCAATCTCTTCACAATTATTTAAGACATACCAACGAACTCTTTCAAACTCTCGCCCACATAGGTCATAGCCCCCTTGCGCACTTATAGGACATACTTTCTGGGAAAACACCGTAAATGCTGACGAAACTCCCATTTGTCCATCTTCATAATTTCGATCAGGTCTCGTAAATCTAGTATCAACCCCACGAAAATACATTGAACAAAATGTATGCCACTCATTATGAATATATGACTCTGCGATCGATCCTTCCGGATGAGCCTTATTCCCCACAGATCGCTTAAGTTTTCCCAAAAACCGTTCAATAGGATACATCCATCTATATTGAACGGGGCCAGCAACTAAAGCCTCACGAGGGAGATGCACAGCCAAATGAACCATTACATCAAAGAATGAAGGCTGGTACAAACTCTCCAATTTACACAATATCAATGCAATGTCAGCTTCCATTTTTAATAAGGCATCAACTTTCAACGTTCTACTACAAATATTTCTAAAAAATCGCCCTAATTCTGTGATAGCTGTACGAACATCTGGAGTAAGCTTTCCGCGCACACTAACTGGCAACAATCGCTGTAAAAATATATGGCAGTCGTGACTTTTTAGATGAGTTATCTTCCAATCATGAGGTCGGACACATCTTGACATGTTTGAAGCATAACCATCGGGTAATTTGATTGTCATGAACTAATCACAGAATGTCTTTCTCTCATTACTTGAAAGTGTATACCATCCAATGGGCATATAAGCTGATGATCCAGTATCTTGCAAATGCAACTCCGATCTGATTCCCAACTCTTTCAAATCTTTACGAGAGTTGACTGTATCTTTTGTTTTCCCTTGTATTGACATCAGGGTACTCAAAATATTCTCACATATATTTTTTTCAATGTGCATTACATCTAAATTGTGACGCAGTGTTAAGGTAGACCAGTATGACAACTTAAAAAAAAAACTTTTTTTGGTCCAATTCAATTCCACTGCTTGTCTTTTCCTCTTTCGGCATCTTGCATTCTTTCCAAATCTGTTGTCTGGAACATCTGCCAATTGAGTGAGAATATCACTGCCAGAATACTCTGGCGGTGATGACCTACGATCAACCGTTCCATCAAACATTACTCTATTGTTTCGCCATCTATGATCATTAGGTAGATATCGACAGTGTCCCATGAAACATAATTTCCGGCCATTCGTTAACCACTGAGACTGTGTATCTTTGTTACAAACAGGACAAGCCATTTTTCCCTTTGTGCTCCACTTAGACAAGTTCCCGTATGCCGAAAAATCATTTATTGTCCAAAGTACTACAGCATGCATCTTGAATTCACGCGAAGCGGCCACATCATATGTATTGACACCCTGTTCCCACAACTCTTTCAACTCTTCCATTATTGGCTGCAAATATACGTCTATTTCATTTCCTTGTGACCTTGGCCCTAGAATCAATAGAGTCATCATAAAATAAGGATCCTTCATACACTTCCATGGTGGCAAATTATAAGGCATTACTATGACAGGCCAGGTGCTATGAGAAGTGCTCATGTTGCCAAATGGATTAAAGCCATAAGTTGCTAAACCAAGATGTACATTGCGAGGTTCTTCAGCAAACCATGGATACTTGTCATCAAATTTCTTCCATTGTAAGGAATCTGCAGGATGAGTGAGAAATTGATCATTTTGAACTCTTTCTGTGTGATGCCAAGTCATATCTTTCGCAGTCATCCGGGAAGTAAATAATCTTTGAAGTCGAGGAATAAGCGGAAAATGTCTTAGCACTTTCTGGGGTACATTACGCTTATCTGATGTCCATCTTGACTCAAGACACACCGGACATGATTCACATTCTGCATATTGCTTCCAGAAGAGAACACAATCATTCTTACATGCATGGATGATATTATAATCAAATCCTAACCCTCGCTTCAATTTCTTCGCTTCATAAAAATTTCAAGGTACTACATTATCCTCTGGCAGAGCCTCTTTAAATAATTCAAGCAGCATATCGATAGCCTTTGCAGAAATACGACAAATAGACTTTATATGGAGCAACCTGACAGTGAATGACAACTTGCTATGACGGGTGCACCCTTCGTACAATTCTCGTTGTGCATCCTCCCACAATGATCCAAAGTCTTCATTTCCCTCAAATGATTGGGTAGATGTTCCTTCTCCAACCCTGGTACCAAATATGCCTGCGCCAAGATCCCCTAACATTTCAGTCATATCTTATCCATTATCATAACTATCATCAGAAACATCAACATTTATGTCCTACTTGTCGATCTCGTTACATTCATCCATCTGGTTGAGATGACTACCAAATCTAACTCCTTGGGGAAATGGTTCTCCATGTAAAACCCAATGTGAATATTTAGAATCAATTCCATTTACGAATAAATGATCCTCCACAGCCGTCATATTATATGAACTAAGGTTTTTGCACTTCTTGCATGGGCATCTTATAAATCCTCGACTATCAACACTCCCACAAGCAAATTCTAAGAAAGACTTCACCCCTTGTGCATATTGCTTATAGTTTTGACCAAGTCTATCTCCCAACAACATCTAACTCTTATCCATCTATAAAAAAAAATCCAAATCATGGGATAAACACTATCATTCAACTATTACAATACATGTGTTTAATTACCCTATACTTTTAAGGTAGTTGGTCCTATCCCATTCGAGAGACTATAATCTATATCGCATATATACTCAGTCTAAAACTCGTATGTTAGTAAAAATTTTGGCAGCATTTCCCTACAATTCTTCAAGTATGCTAGTCACGATAAGTCGTCGACCCTATTCATGGGTCGAGAAACTTATGAACTACATACTCGAAGAATGTAGGAAAATGCTAAACCAAAATTTAAATTGACTAACACAGGAGTTTTAACTAAGTATATATGCCATATGGATGATAGAATCCCAAACTGTCCACTTTGGACAATTCAAGAGTTATACCCAAATATTCTTTAAGAGAATATTTGGCCATAACTCTCGAACGGGTCTAAGGTTTAACTGCATGTAAAATAACTACAAAATCCAAACACTCAGTAGTAAACATAACAAGCATACATTACAAATACATGGGAAGATTACATTACAAGTATACATGATGGGCCCTTAAAGATTTTGAAATATTTAATACTTGAGTACTTACTTATGTTCAAATATTTAATTATAATTTTTTAATTAAATATCTTATTATTATATTTGGAGTATTAAGCTATTTAATTAAACAATATCATAGATATAATTAATTATACATTATATATTAATCATCTTAATTCTTGAGTACTTACTTATATTCAAATATTTAATTATAATTTTTTAATTAAATATCTTAACATTATATTTGGAGTATTAAGCTATTTAATTAAACACTATCATAGATATAATTAATTATACATTATGTATTAATCATCTTAATTCTTGAGTACTTACTTATATTCAAATATTTAATTATAATTTTGTAATTAAATATCTTATTATTATATTTGGGGTATTAAGCTATTTAATTAAACACTATCATAGATATAATTAATTATACATTATGTATTAATCATCTTAATTCTTGAGTACTTACTTATATTCAAATATTTAATTATAATTTTTTAATTAAATATCTTATTATTATATTTGGAGTATTAAGCTATTTAATTAAACAATATCATAGATATAATTAATTATACATTATATATTAATCATCTTAATTCTTGAGTACTTACTTATATTCAAATATTTAATTATAATTTTGTAATTAAATATCTTATTATTATATTTGGGGTATTAAGCTATTTAATTAAACACTATCATAGATATAATTAATTATACATTATGTATTAATCATCTTAATTCTTGAGTACTTACTTATATTCAAATATTTAATTATAATTTTTTAATTAAATATCTTAACATTATATTTGGAGTATTAAGCTATTTAATTAAACACTATCATAGATATAATTAATTATACATTATGTATTAATCATCTTAATTCTTAAGTACTTACTTATGTTCAAATATTTAATTATAATTTTTTAAGGATAATATTTTATTATTATATTTGGAGTATTAACTGCTATTTAATTAGAACTACATAATAAGTATTTAATTGATATTGTTCGAACAAACACTCTATAAGTTCAAATGGAACGCTGGTTGAGTTATATTCTGTTCGAACGGATAATTATATATTCGAACGGTATTCAGAGTGTTCGAACTAAACCAACCCAGAAACCAGTCACGAAACAGAGCATAAAACTGAACCACAAAACACAATTTTCACATTCATGATGCCATATTTCAATACAACACATTGAAAACTATATGATTATCCCTAAATATGATTATTAAACAACTTATAAAACTAATAAAACTTACCTCTTGTACTAGCAATTCAAATTTCAGTCAATCCACAATACCTATATATACATAAAACACATTAAACTGTTGTTCTATCCCAACAAATAAATGCAACAAATATTAACATATTTGTAAACGAAAATCAGAATGAAAAATACAAAAAAAAAACAACTTACCTCTTGTCCTTCTCCTTTCTCTCTCAAGTATATCTTCTCTCTCAATGCTTTGAAGCTCTCTCTCTCCACAACACTCTCTCACAGCCTCAACCACGCTCTCTCTCCTTTTCTCAAATTTCAATCCGAGTGAAAATGAAGTGAAAGGATCGGATTAATAATATGTGCATTTCCGTTCGAACTAAATTTTTAGCAGTTTGAACGCGAAAATCCAAAAACAGCGAATTTTTCCCACAAAATTTTCCCATTCGAATTAATATTTTTCCAGTTCGAACAAAAAAAGGAATATTCTCCAGCATATTCCGATAATTTGGGGCTAATTTTCCCTCCAAACAAAAAAATTCGTTCGAACATGAATTATCTCTATTCGAACTGATATTATATTAGTTCGAACAGATAATTAGATAAATATATAACTATACACATAATACACCCAATATTATTATGTGTATATGTAAAAATTATATACACTATATAATACTAAATATCACTAATAGCATAATACTAAGTTTCTTATCAATCTATAATATTAAGTATTTAAAATAGTATAATATTAATTTATTTACAATCACTAATAGTGTTATACTTATAGTTAGTATCACTATAAGTATAATACTAAGTATCACTAATAGTATAATACTAAGTGATATTAAAGTATAGATAGCATCAAAATATGAAAACTAATAATACTGTAATACTTTATAATATAGTCCAAGTACATGATTTATTATTAATATACAAACTAAATATATTAGAAATATGTTTTTTATACTTATATTTAATGCAATGTTTTACTATATACTTACTATATTTACTTTATAATGCAATGCTTTACACAATACTATTTTATACTCATCTAATGCATAATATATATACTAGTTACTTACAATATATATAAGTAACTAGTATAAAACTCTATACTCCAAGTATATAGTTATCTAATATATATTATATACACTAGTGAGAAAATTTTTATTAGTACTAATACTAGTATTATATACTAGTATTACTAATATAAAACGTATTGTTTTACCTCTTGTACTTATATATAGATTTTTATGAAGTATTATATAATTCATTCGAACTTATACCCTTTTAATTCGAACGTATACCCTTTTAGTTCGAACTGATTATACTTCCGTTCGAACGAAATTACATTATTTAAGCCGCGAACCAGTTTCTTCTCGATTCATTTCGTGCCTCCTCTCATTCGAACTTACTCTTCGATTCCTCTGCCGTTAACAGCCACAACGCCGCCACCAACTCCGACCAACTCCTCAAATCTCCTAGAACAAGAGGTATGGGTTAAATGAGTTTTATTTTTATTAGTTTTTTGGTTAGTTTTGGGGGGGTCGGATTTTGAATCAATCCGGCCCCATTTTGTTGTTTTGGGGCAAATGACACAACATTAATCGGTAGAAATGATGGGGATTTACTCCTAAATCATTTCTACCGATTAAAATCTTGGATTCCTTGTGAAAAATGAATGTTTTGGTTCGGGACTGAGTCGACTCAGCCATGTCTGTTTGGCTCAGGTCCGTTCGAATGAATATAAATTCTATTCGAATGAAAGTCAAGTCCATTTGAACTGAATTTAGGTTCATTCGAATGTAATATAATTTAATTCGAATGGAGTTTAGGGTCATTCGAATGGAGTTATCTGAGGTCATTCGAATTAATTTTATGTTCATTCGAATGAATTGAAATTCCGTTCGAATAAATATAATTTAATTCGAATGGAATTAAAGGCCATTCGAATAAGCAGTTGTCAAACATGACAGCACAACATCATCATTCTTGTAATTCACTTTAATTACATCACATATATATTTTATACAGTGGAAGTATACTAATGGCAAGCAGCAGCGGAAGAAAACGCTCCCGACCCCAGACAGTCGAAAGTACCTCCGCAGCTCCTTCTCAGCCGACCGTGAGGCCTATACTAGTTGAGCGGGAGATCATTCTATGTGACTTTCGTGACCTCACTTGGGAGGGGCGGAGCATACATGACATCATCACCGATCGTGGATGGACCCCGATCTGTCGACAGAGGGGCACAGCATATCCTGAGATGGTCGGTGAGTTTTACCGTGCCATGGGTGAGCAGTCTGGTGATGCTCTATGCTATAACTTAGTAATCTGGGGAGTGAGTATTATATTCTCTCCCCGCGTTATTGCTGAGTTTCTAGATTTGCGGCGAGAGCCAGGTGCCTATCCTATAGCAGCAGTAGCCAGAGTAACGACTGCACCATCTGGAGAGGACACAACAGTCGCATCCTCATCGCCAGAGCCGGATGTACAGACTGCAGAGCTGGATGTTAGCTCGGATGATAGTGAGAGCAGCGATGAGGTACCTGATGATGGTCTCACAGACGATCAGGTTCGTGACCTAGTGCGAGACCCTTCGGCTCCTCCATATGATGGCAGTAAAGTGATCCGACAGGCCGACTGTATAGCATTTTTCAGAATGCTTAATTTGATTGTCGGGTATAACATTGATCCGAAGAAACACAAGACTAATTTTGGGATTGAGCAGGCCAGATTTTTGTTACGGTTAGCACAGGGGGAGCCGATTGATCTGGCATTATATTTCTTCCTCCGCATTCGCACAGAGTCACGCTATTCCGGTGGAGGTAGTCTACCATTTGCGCTATTGATATCTAACCTCCTACTCCATTCAGGGGTTACAGTGACTTCAACTGAGCGGAGGTCGCCACAGATGGGGCCCGTTAACAAGATCACATTCAGTAAGAGCAAGGGTCACTTGTCGAAGACTCGTGCAGTCCTACAGGATCAGCCTCCGCCTACTGATCCAGCTTCTACTGCTGCTGCCCCTATTGAGAAACACCCTGCTGGGGCTACTCCGGATGAGGTACGAGCTATATTGGCGGAGCACCGCGACATTTTATTGAGGGACTTCATTCAGCCCATGATGGAGAAGCTTAAGGACCTAAAAGGACGGTTGCAAACTTTATAGGAGGATTTTGACTTATCTAATAAATAAATATTGTTAGTAATTTTTTTACTTTTTTTTTATGTTGTATAGAACGTCTAACTCATTTTGGAATGTAATTAATGCAGTATAGTTTTTATTTTTAGTGTTTGCTAACCTCTTTATTGTTAATTATATTTTCTTCTCATTATACTTAGTGTTCACAATAATTGAAAAAATGACACTATCTTTAAATTAATATTTAGTTAACTAAAATATTTTTAAATTAATTACATAAAATTAATTTATGAATTTTTAAATATTTTAATTCATTGTAAATCATAATATATAATATATAGAACTTTTTATTTACTTTGGAAATGATAAAAAATTAATAGAAAAAATATGTATTCTTACAATTTTAACAATATATCTTTTCAATTAAATAATTCCGTTCGAACACGTTAATACTAATTCGAACAAATAATATTGCATTCAAATTAATTAATTTTCTGTTCGAATTAAATTTCATTAGTTCGAACGGTATAGATTTTTGGAGACGACCTAATTCGTCTCAGAATCTCCAGTTCGAACTACTATGTTTTAGTTCGAACGGATTTATAAGGTTTTCCATGTTTTGAGACGAAATTAAAATTTCGTCTCAAAAAAGTACTTTTAGGGATGAAATTAATTTCGTCTCTAAGAAATTTCGTCCCTAAAATTTAAATTTCTTGTAGTGCCCATATATATATATATGCACACTAGTGTGCGCAAATTTTTATTTTCTTCTTTGTAAGTATTTTTTCAACATCTTCACCCATTAAGAAAAAATAAAAAAATAAAAATATAGAAATAGACACGTTTGATGGGTTGGAAGGGAATCCACATTCCCTTAAAAAATGGGTTAGGATATATAGATTCTTATTAACATTTGAATTCCCTCCCTTTTAGATTCGGTTTGGTAGTAAGATGAGAATTTTTAGTTTTAGGATGAAATATTAAAATTTTAATATTTATTATTATTTTAGAATTTGAAAAAGTTAAAGAAAAAGTTGAATTATTTATTATATTTTATATATGAATTTGAGAAAGTTGTAATGATGAGATGAGAATTTTGAGTTTGCAATAAAAAATTTCAGCTGTCAGACCAAACCGTAGTCCATCGAAACAGTTTTGCATATCTAAATTCTTACAAGTTTTATTTACACCCAAAACTAAATGTACATTTCAATTTGCTTAATTGGGACTGAAGAACTAACCGTTACGCAAGCGAAAAATTAATTGGCTAACGCAAAAATTGTGAGAAATTTCTTATAAATAACTTCCAACACAATTTGGAAAAACAGAATAAAATGCCATAGAAACAAGGTTTCGGTACTCCTAATTAATCGTTCACTCTCGTTTTTAATTTTTGCGACTACTTTTTATGTGAAACTGTTTTTTTTTTAATATCTTTTCTGTTTATTTTAATTATGTGAATATAGGAAAATAACTAAATGAAAAAAAAATAATAAAAAACTGAAATTTTTAAAGACTTAAAATATATTTAATTAATTGGATTGAAGATGAAAATTTGTTTGAAAAATTTATTTTGTTTTGTGAGCTTCATCTAAATTTTTTATTAATACAATTTATATATTTTAAAAAGAAAAAAACTTTTGAAGATAGACTTTGGACAGCGTGATTTATATAAAATATATCAATACATATGTGTATGAAAAAAGTGAGGTGTACATTAAAAACAAAGTTTTTCTTTTAATTTTATATTTTTTTTATGTAAATTATACTGTTCTAGTTGGATTGTAAATGAGCCAAGTCGAGCTTGTTGCTTATTATCCTAATAATTTTGTTTGGGGCTCGGCTTGAAGAGCAGAGCTTCCAACTCGAGCTGAGCCGGCTTGGCTTGGGTTGTTTATGTTTTGAATAAAGTCTAATAATTAAAAATAGAGAAATTGTTAAAAATAATGCAAATTTAATTAAATTTTTACAACTAACAAATAGACTCTCTATTGAATTAAAAAATTGATTCATACATACTAGTATATAAAATGTTTAAGTTCTACTGACAAAATATTGTACAAATTATAAAATGGTTACTATAATTTAATGACTAAGGTATTTAAGTAAATAATATATAACTATGGATTATATGCAATATAGGCATATGTGACTAGAATTAGGTTACATGATATATATATTTATATATCTATAATTATAAAAGCTGCTATGCTTAGATTGTTAATATATATATATATATATATATATATATTTATATGCATATTCATCGATGTATAAAAGAGCTTTAATTGAGTTGAGCTAAGCCATATATTATTACCCTTATGTCTTTACGTCGTCAATGATAAGCATAGCATATATTAGATCATGTTTATTGCCATTAATACTAAAAACCTCTCGACAACTACCGTGAAAAGTTCAAGTTCATCCAAAGTGCCATATACATCATACACATCATACACATCATACACATCATCTACTATCATCATCAGTGTATACAACTTTGTTGTTATTTTTCTCTTGTATCCACATTGATGTTCAAATGATGTTCCCACTGACCCTCTCTCAAAGCTGATCTCTCGAAGGCCATTGCTCCTCCACCATATTTGAATGAGCCAAATAAATAATTTAGGTTTTGAACTTAGTAGTGAGACTTATCACGAATTCTGTAAGCTCAAACAAGACAGGGTTCATATCTTCTTCTCTCCTATAAGCATCAATGAACTGCACCAATCTTCCAAGCTTATCATTCTCCAATGTTGCAATGGAAGCTCAGGGCGTGGTTGACCATCTCCCAAAGATTTTTATCTTTGCTTTGCTTCATTAAGAGTTTTTACAAGTACTGGCTGTTATGATAAGACTAGTATTCCAAATAAATTATGCAATTAGAAATGACGGATTAAATTGAATGTGATGCATTTTGTTTTTAACCTTCAATCAAACTTGCATTAAAATTAAATAGGAGAGTATAAGAGATGGGGCTGGGAGACCTCGACAAAAAATTCTATTACAGAAATTGTTGTGCGTACATACAGAGAACAAATAATAATAAATAAGCAATGAGACCAATAACTTGGGCTCGGTCCCTTGTGGAGGAGAGAGGGGTAGTGAAACCGAGATCCGTTAGACCCAGAGGTGAGGTACTGTCTAAATGTGCTGCCACTGAATAATGTGTTTTGTTTGTTGGGAGACAAGTTTGGTTGTGCTAGCCCGTCAGACGAGCGGTACTCCGGTCGATATTAGACCAAAAATTAGGTGAGGTTGAATTTTTAGAAAACTTGCATGTTTTTGGTACGAAAACAATCTCAATTTATTTTTGCGCTGTATCTTAACAATGAAATTAAATGAGATATTTTACCAGGACTAGTGTAGACATAAGCATTTTTTATATTCAGTTTCTCTATTGCATAAAATGGAAATATGACTTTTAAAATCTTAATTTATGTGATAATAGTTTAATTTATGCCCACGACCAAGACCTTAGCATTAAAAGTGGCTTATGTGCCACACTTTTTCAATATATTATATATATATATATTTATTTATTTATTTTAATAGTTTTATATTTATATTAAAAACTCTAGGTAATTAAAATAAAGACACTACTAACTTAAAATCTAACAGTTACATTCATTCATGGAAGGAAGCAACACTTATAAAATAGTATGTGATTCTCCATCAGTCACATTCATTAATGTACATAAATAAAAATATGTTGAAAATCCCT
The DNA here is from genome assembly GCA_011037825.1 of Carya cathayensis. Lineage (NCBI taxonomy): Eukaryota > Viridiplantae > Streptophyta > Magnoliopsida > Fagales > Juglandaceae > Carya > Carya cathayensis. The sequence goes on from QGSO01000379.1 coordinate 172,790, forward strand.
ACCTAATATTCTTCGTATAGAAATCTGTGAGGGTTGATAATTAAAAAAACAATCGATTCCTGCGAATACTTGATTAACGATGGCAAGAGATTAGTGTTCTCACAATTCTTTTATTATTAGATATTTTCTCAAATCTTACAATGGTAATATCAGAGCAAACTCTTATACCACGTCATTTAGTATGGTTAGAGTTCATTTATGTGATTTAAAAAATGTATGTTTGGGCATATGTGGAAAAACACATGAAATCGAAATACATGTTAGAGTTCATCTTCATTTTTGAGTCTTTGACCCAAAGATTTTTTGTACGTACGTTGCCAATTTCCGTACATCGAATTATCATAATTGTTAGTTCTTAACTGAGTATTTATAAAAATAAATGCTAAAAATATTTTAGAAACCTAGCTAGAGTGCAAATAAAAAACCAGGCGGTAGTTTGTTAATGAAAATTTTAATTTTCCCATGATTTACAATACATGAACTTTGAGTACACATGCATGCTTGTAAAAAATTGATGAGTTGAAAGATATTTGTTCACTTTATTTTATTTTATAAGAAACTTTAACTTATTATATAAAAATTAATATTGTATTATAGATATTTTCAAAATACTATTTTAATTAATTATTTTTTTTCATATTGTGAGGCCGGGATTTCTTATCACGTATAGATCAATCTAAAAAATTCTGCCCCCTAATTAATTTCTCCTACCACGTCTCGGCATTTCCTATATTTCTCAAGACATTTTTTTTCCTCTATATATCGATAGTGAATCTATGGTTTGCGCTGTTCGGCATGTTTTTAAAGAGGAAACTGGTTGGCTCGGAGTCGGAGTGGTGCAGCTGGTCTTACCACGAAATGGAATATTATTGGAGATGTGCCTCAACTCTTTCAAGTGGGCCTCGTTGCTTTGCTGGTTTGGTAAGTGTCCTTTTAGCTTATATTTGTTGTTTAGTGTGCTAACGTTCTTTTTCGCAGGTCTGTTTTGTCTTCTTGTGGTTTTATGTATTCATTGATTTCTGTATGTTTGGTTTTAGGCCTTTAGTTTCTTTTGACACCTTGTTTTGGGTTTTTTTTTTGATTATTTTGTAATTTTAGGTGTTGATTTGTAATCACGATTTTCTTCTACCATAAATAATAATTATTAATAAAATTGAGTAAAAGTCACCCTGGACATGTAACATTTTCTCTTCTAAGTATATATATATATATATATACACTCATATACATATGTATCACCATACAAAGTTTTACAACAAACAAAGTTTAATTTATTACTCTTTTTTTTTCCAACCATGTTTCTAACACATCATCATATTTGCAATTCACAACACAATGGAATTTCTTTTTTCTAACACAAGTTTCATCAACACAATAAACAAAAAACAAAATAATCATCTTTTCTAACACATATTTCATCAACACAGTAACCTCCAACAAACTCCAACACCTTTCTAACTCTTGTTCACTCACCACTCAAACAAACAAAACACAAATATTTTTCTAACACATGTTTAATCACCACTCACACAAAACCCATGCAAATCTTTTAAAAATAAATATAAAATAGATTCAAAACAAATTCCAAATAATTTGTTTAGAAATATACCTAGTCAAGCAAATTTTTCCTCTATATACCCTTTCAAAATCTCAAAGTAGTAATTGAAAAAACAAAAATACACACCAAGATTTGAGTTACTTGGTAACTCTCTCTCCCTCTCTCTGGCAAGAGCAAAATGATAAATGCCCTCTATCTCAAGCTCTCTCTCTCTCTCTCTCTCTCTCTCTCTCTCTCTCTCTCTCCTAAGCAAAATGAAAATTATTTCCCTTGACTTAAACACATCTCAGACTTCATATTCAAAATTTAAATTAGCTCTGCTTTCAATAAAATCTATTTTTTGACTAATCACATTAGATTGTTGCACATATTAATACGCAATTATACTTATAACTAGATTTTTTCTAAAAAAAAAAATATATAGCATACAATATATCTATAACATTTCCAAGAAAAAGAAGCCGATTTCGATTTGAGTACTCGTACACCATTAATTTTCGCAGGGAGCAGTGTTACCTTTTAGTACACATGATCTAGTTTGATCCAAATATAATAAATTATAAAGAGCCAAATATAAGAAATTATAAAGAGATCTAGATATTTGTATGTAATTTACTAACGCTAACAATCATTCATCCATTCTTTGTTATAGGAATGGGATGACTAAACAATGCTTGCAAGCAATTGTTAGTCTCGCACTAAAAGATTTATGGTGGATAAATAAATTAGAAGAGTTATAATAGATAATAAACTCGATTTAGTGTAAATAGTGATGAATAAAAAAGTCCGGCCCTTACTGCCTTTTTCATTACCAAATGATGTTGCATCTATTTTCCTTGAGAGTGTCAAAAGTCATTTCATTAACCGTGTTAAAGACAAAAAGGAACCAAATATGTAAATAGTATGGAAGTTGTTTCATAGCATTGACATCCCATTTAGACCACAAGAAAGAATTACATGTAAGTAATTGCATCAAAGATAACAGCCATATTTGAAGTATTGGAGGTGTGCTACCATTAATACAAACCTCTCAATAGCATTCGTGAAGAGCTCAAATTCTTCTAAAGTGCTTAGATATTATAGATATAATCTATTACTGTCACCAACGTACTGAGACTTGTTAACATTCTCCTCTCATATCCAAATTGAGGTTTAAATAATTCTCTCACTGCCCATAGAAAATTCTCCACCAGCCTATCCCTTGCAAAGCTCAAATCTCAAATGCCAGTGCTCCTCCACCACCTTTTGTATGAGGCAAGGAAATAATATTAGTTTTAGAACTATAGCATATATTGCAAGCCTCGGATCCAAGTTACAAAATGAGGATAAACATGCCTTTTATCTTGATAATTCTTTTAGATCTTCTTGGTGGACTACTTGTACCATATTAAAATCTAGTTTTGCAAGCTCAAGCAAGGTAGGTTTCATATCTTCTTTGCTCCTATATGCATCAATGAACCACCACGCTTCCAACCTTATCACTCTCCAATGCAGTGAAAGCTCTAGGGCGTGATTCACCATCATACAAAGATATTGATCTTTGCTCTAATCCATGTACTCTTTAAGATGTTTGGTTGCAAAATCTCTTGTTTCCTCCAAAATACTTTCACCTTGTCTCAAGTGGAACGAAGCTTTATACAAAGCTAGAATTCCTTCGATATCAAGACAAAAACATTATTTGAAATCCCCCTTTTCATTGATAAAACTTTTGGAAGTCTATGCAATCAGCAAAACTCACCAATTGTTAAGAATAAATGAGGGGTTATGAATCCAATATTTATTTATTTTTGTTACAGCATTAACAATAGGTTTCTTACCTTGAGTTACATCATATCCATGTTGTCTCAACAGTCTAAACTCATCAGTTGTGGCATATAAACTTTGCTTCTTACAAACATCACCGCTATGATGAGCGCTCATCAATGCAAAGACTAGGAGTATCTGATCACTTTGAGGATGAAATAAGGAGGATATTGGAAAATAAACACAATGCTAGCGCTCATCATAGCGGTGATGAGCGCTAGCATTGTGTTTATTTTCCAATATCCTCCTTATTTCATCCTCAAAGTGATAAGATACTCCAAGTCTTTGCAAGATATCAATAAGCTAGAGTGGCTCCATCACTTTATGAAACATCATTACTACTTTTCCTTTCAGCTTACCAATCTCTCGTGTGAATAACTCTCCCTACAAATTAAACCAATTTTAAGATAATCCAATAACAATTATAAAAACTTCGAGACAAACAATAAGAAAATAGAATGGCACACCTTACTATATATTCACTTTTTAATGATTAGATGTAATCATAATGCGAACTGGTAGAATGGTAATATGCTGATCGTCGAACAATAATAGAGTCAATACTTGAGTTTTCTTTGAGAGCCATATTTTAGATGGGAGCAATTTAGAGGGTCTACAATAATCTTCTACATTGCTCCCATCTAAAAAACCCATCTCAGCTTTAACAAGAGGGAAAGGAGGCGATATACCTCATCCTTTCCAAACACACATTGTGTAAGCCATTAAGGAAGCTTTGCTTTTCTGATTAAATGGATTGTCTTAGAACATATGCTTAACTTTTAAAGCATATGACCTTTTTATATCGATCCTTGGGTGGCTATCATCTCTTTGTGACAATATTAATGGCACATTTTGTACAAGTTTCAAAGAATCTCGTGATCAAGCAGTCAAAGGAGGCGCCGTATTCATTAAGAGTTTTTAAAAGCATGTACTGGCCGCTATGATAAGACTAGTACCAAATAAATTATGTAATTAGAAATGGCGTACCAAATTTAATGTGGAGCAGGTGTTATTCGATAATAGTATGGATACCAAATCAATGGAAAACTTAATGGAAAATTCGATCATACCATGAAGATCAAATACAATTAATTTGTTTCTAGCCGCCTAACCTATTTCTCTAGATTAGGTTGTAAGAAATTTTTTTCTAGCCGCCCATATGACCAATCCATATGGTTGAACCAGGTTCAACCTCTCTCTCCAATATATATAAAAAAGAAAAAAAATCTATGACATGACATGCAAGACATGCCATAATCGTTTTGGACTGTTACCCCTAAGACAATTATGCTTCGGCGGTTTCTAAAAGTTATAACTTCTACACTTTTTAAGATACCATAAAACTAAAAGTTATAAAAGATATTATAAAACACTTTTTAAATTTTTATAAATTTAAAAATAAAACATAAATATGAATACAATTTTTATAAATTTTAAAATAAAAATAATATTAAAAAAGTTATAATTAAACATTTTTTTAATTTTATAATATCTTTATTCAAAATTTTTTTTATCTCATTTTTTTAAATGTAATACAATATTTTAACTCAAACAATTTAATATATTTGATTACAATTCATATAATTTTGAGCTCGATGCTCCAAGTGTCCAACTACTTAATTTAATGGAAATTACTTATGATGTGACATATATCAAATTATTCAAATGTGAATGGAGATAATAAAATCTAAAAGCATTTGTCTCTTTTCTAAATAAATAATATTCATTTTAGATTAAATTAAAAATACCATTTTTATCTACGGTACTAAGCAAGTTATTCTTCCCAATCAAACTAACGGAGAAAAGAACAATATCATTGTTTGTTGCGTTTGGACGTAGAAAATTTCTGAGATAATCTTATATATATATATATATATATATATATATATATATATATATATATATTTTCTTACCGCTGAGAATATTCCATCCCAAGCACGCATGAACTTATTTCATCTGAATTGATCTTAGTGTTCATCTTTATTTCATCACTGTTCAAGGACACAAGACATTGGGGGCATGGCAAGGGTCTAAAAGATGAATAAAAATTGGAGAGGGGCATGGCAGAGGGTCTCACTGGGACGAGACTAATAACAAGAATAAAAATTGTTATGAAAATGAAGTTGCATTAGGGGACAAAAACTTTACATGAGGATAATTGATAATATTTACTATTTTTAAAAAAGTAAATTTAAATTCTGGAGACAAAAAATTTGCGAAATTGATTTTTAAATATGTTGGGTGAATTGCCTCGTAATATTTGTGTTATATTAGCAAAACATATAAATAAAATAATTATTCCATCACTACAACAAAAAATCAATCATTAATGAGACACGGCCATTACTTTTTAAACTTTCCATAAAATGTTAAAAGTTCTGCTGTGTCGCTCAACAAAATCTTGACGAAGCAAGATGAGTATTGATTAAATCATCCTGCCTACCCTATATCTTTCGTATAATATCAGTTGCCTGCAAATGAGAGTTCTTGCTAATAAGTTGATCATTCGGTGTGGTTACAATATTCTTCTTCTTTTGAACACTTTTCTTGGAAGAGATTTTCATGCGTTGGTCTCTTGGCTTTGAAGAAGAGATTTTCTAGGTCTTTTGGTTTTGGAGCTGGTGATAAGGTTTGGGATTGATGGACGGCAGCTGAGAAGCGCATGGAAAAGAGAAAGCTCTAGCGCTTCTTCTTGAATCTCTGATGATGGGGTTATGGCAGTCGATGGTTCTGCGGTCGAGTTTAATGGTGGAGGAAGAGGAGTAGGAGGATGCTTGCTTTATGCTCAGACATGTAGTTGTTGAGGCTTGGGATGTGCAGAAGATATCTCTTCTTTTCATCTTCTCGATAACGATTATACACAGGAGTACTCGTAGTCTTTCCTTTTTTTAATATCGGCTGATGTGGCATTATAAGAATCAGCTGACTCCCCACCGCTTGTGCACCTCGACTGTACGTAGAAGAATTTGTGATGCCCCCAACTCTCACGTATGGAAATATCGGAATTGAGACGTCGGGATGATAACAACATGGGTCACACATCCCATCGAAAAGTGTCAAGTGTGTGCATATGCAACACGTGTAAGACAAAAGACGCATTAGATAAGTTAAATCAATCAACTAAGTACCAGAATTGTTAAAATACAAATTCTCTTAAATACAAGCATATAAAAAATAGTACAATTACCCAGTAACAACATCATAAATCAAAATATATAATTCAAAAGCAGGGAAATAATTCCCAATAAGTAAGCAAAAGGCACCAAATCATTCCTCCAGCAGAGCAGCATCCTTAGGCTCAACCTTCTCATCATCTACATCAAAATCTACGGTATCAAGAAACAGTACTGCAGGTAAGTAATAATCCAAATAGCCCACAAAATAAAAATACATTCATGCAACAACAATATGCATACACATGATGATAGATGCATGATATCCGAAAATCATCATTTTCCAAAAAGAAATATTTTCCACGCATGCCAAAATTCCATTTTGGCCCAAAATCCAATCCATTAAAACATCCGTCATTTTCCTGGAAAATGACCCAACATAAAATCCATCAATCAAATCTTGCCATTTTTCCAGAAAGTGGTCCACATATCCTTTAACCAAATCTCACCATTTTCCTAGAAAATGGTCCACATATATCCTTTAATCAAATCTCGTCATTTTCCAAGAAAATGTCACACATATCCAATTTTATCAAAACCAATATCCAATTTTAATCCGTATGCACCATGATCTCCTTTAGGGATCATCTGCACACCTTGGTTCCCTTCGCCACACCACGGATAACGACCATGCATGTGATTTCGTAACGGTGATGCCTAGTTTCGCACCCAGCGCATTTGTGTTCAAGTATTCTCTAGCCCCCGCTAGTAAAGGGGTCACGAAGTCAGCACGAGAGCGTTACCATCCCGTCCAATCCCGTTGTCGCCTAGCGACAACTCAGGGGATGTCACTTAGTATACTTTACTCCCGAGTGACCAAAAGAGATCCATCGAAATAATACCTCATTTCGGCTTGGGGTCGTGATACGCATGTACCCAAAAATTCATTTTACACACAAAAACCCAGCTTTCAGTCATGGTCACAAACATGCATGCGATTATGCAATATACGACATGACCCAAATATCCAACAACCAACAAATCCCAACATCAACCAATCACACAAATAATTTCGTTCTCCATTCCAATCGACCCCCGACTCCTCGGACTCAGTCCGACACAACCAATCAATTTCACAGAATATTTGGTAATGCAAAAATATATTTAAATCTCAAATATATTTCTAAAAATACTTACGGCGCTTTAAAGGCAATACTTGAAAGATTATGCACTCGATTCAACGCCCAAAAGTTAGCTAGAAAATAAATAACCAAAAATTATAATTTTTGGGACTGAAAATGGATTTCGAAAATAAGGAAATCTGAAGGGAATTTTGTGAAAGATAAGGGGTTGATTTATAAAATAAAAACTAGAAAATAAAGGCTGGACAATGACATGTATGGCATGGGAGAAAAATAACCAAACACACCAAAATGAAGCCCACAGCTAGACCAAAATAGGGCACAACTGAACACACAAAATTAGAGGAAAAGAAATGGAAATAGCGATGACAAAAAGAACAACTAGAGACCGAACAGGGGCTCATGGTTTGGGTTAGAATAGGGCATAAAAGGGGCAAAAATAGAGAAATGGACGGATCAAACAAATGAAAATGCAATGGAAATAAAACACAAGCATGAGCCACAAAATTTACTCAGGAAAAATTTGAGGAAGAACAACAATGGTGGCTCACGGATTTTACCTGCAACAAATGAGGAAAACAAAGAAATTAAAATGCAAAGAGAGAGAAGAACAGTTTGGTTCAGTAGACAATCTAGAACCCAAAACAAAGAAAGTGAAATGGAGATGTTACCAGTTGAAGAAGGGACCAAGGATTTTGGCACAACAAGAAATGACCGATTGAAGACGAATCGAAAAAAATAGATAGAATGAAGAGGAAGAAGGACGAGGCAGCAGCACGGTAAGGAAGAACCGAAAATAAAATCAAAGAAATGAAAGAAGGAGAAGATGCAACAATTGGCTAAAGAGAAGGAAGGAAGAAACAAAATAAGGGAGAAGAGAAGGAAGAAGCAGAGTGCGGCTGGAGAAGGAAGAAAGGAGAGGAAATAAAGCCCTAAGGGCTTAAGGGCCAAAATGACGCCATTTAGTGGGTATTAATGGGTTGGGCTGTAGTGAAACGGGCTGGGCCTAGAAATTGATAGGGCTTGGCCCAAAAATGAAGGGAAACCCACTAAAACAAAGCTCACTCGAAAATACAAGGATCCAACAAAGGAAAAGAGCACAATAAAATAAATAAAAGTCAAATAAAAACACTACAACTCAATATTAATAAAACAAAATAATTAAAGTCCAATAATAAAATAAATTAAAGCAAAAGGGCAATTTAAATGTAAAACAATAATTAATATCAAGAAGGCACATTAAAATAAATTTTACAACTTAAAAGTCATAAAATAATCAAACGATTAACACGTTAAATTTATAGCAAGAGAACCACTATTTATAATAATCTAAATAATCATTCAATAAAAATACACGTGAAAAAGGGGTATCACATCCTCCTCCCTTAAAATAAAATTTTGAGGAAGTTATAAGATACAACCCAGAACACACTTAAGAAAATCATATGACCATCAACACTTGAACAAATACAGGCACCGCTTGCACAACTTTCCAAAACCCGAGAATAAACCACACAAGACACTCATTACAAGATATTAGCTTAGACCCATACCTGCAATTAACTCCAGCGTCCTGAATCTCTGGAACCTCACCGCCACATGTGACTAGCCGAAGCCTTTGGTGGCCATAAGGGATACTGCTCTCTCAAGTCTACTCCTATAGGCGATTCCATCATACTCGCATTAATCTCCTAGTGGCACATCACGTCTAGTACTTCTAGGGTGGCCATGAAATCCGAAATCTCCATTACCACAAGAAACTTAATACACCACTCAAGGAATCCCAATGATTACTAGCTTCATTTGATAATCCGTACTAACCTCAATTGACTCCTATGCTAACTTCCAAACCTTAGTTGTATACTATACTTTGGTAACCTAATAGACACTTCCAAAGTTAACCATCAAAAAACAAAATTTGCACAACCAAGTGATTAATCTTCAACGACAAGTATTGACTCAAAAGTTCAAGTCACCACTAATTCCTCAAGATCGGCACGAAGTTTGAACCTCCAACTATATCGCAAAACATCAAGCTTTCGTGTGCAGTCTGATAACTCACCAAACGCATAGAATTAAGTCTTCATAAATTAACACCATTGAGTACAAGCTAGCTCAACACCTATTAACAAGAAATTCTTTACCATGTCTTGGTAGAAATTACTCTTAACTCTCAGAAACATAAATTTTCACACCCATTTCTCAATTGGCTTTCACTGCCTTAATCAAAATCAATGTTCCGCAAAGTGCATCCATGATCATAGACAGGAAACCAGAACCAAATCAACCTCAACATCCCATATTGAAAACAAGTAACTTCATCTAAAAAATACATAGGCCTCACCTAAGATAAAGAACAATCCTAAAAGGCTCGAATCAATCTCGACCAACCAATAAAAGCACCTACAAACTTCTACCGGACAACTTAATACGTAAAAGCTCATCATCTAAATTCTGAATATGATCTATTCTGGTGGTGACTAGACCCAATACCAACCACTATTGACTTCACCAAAACATTACAAAAACCTTTTTGGTAACTCGCCCACCTATTTCTACTCCCATAAGCTAATATTAACATGACTAATTCCTTCAATTGCACATCACAATTAAACCTCAAGGCAGGCCATACTGCTCAAATCTCCAATCCATCAAAAACTATTGCACAACACACTTGGATCCTAATACTTTATTAACTCACATATCTGATCATGTTATCCACCATTGATGCCTAAACTTCAACTTCCAAGACTTAATCGTACACCACACATGGTGACCCAACAATCTCTCTTTAAGTTAAATAACGATGTCCATAATTCTTCAAACTGGACGCTCGATCTCCAAGGAAAAGTATAGCCTCACAATTTAAATTCCTATGTGATCTCAAATCACAATTAAATCCTGAAGGTAATCACAACAATTATTACGAACCATCAATCCATTAGGTAACCCGCTTCGACTGCACACTCTGATCAACTCACCAAAAACTCATAACTAAGATCTCCTGAATTTAATACTATCATCTCGACTCCTCTTCAACACCTACTGAAGCCACTTCTTCCAAGCCAAAAATGAGACTAGGACCTGTACTCTCTGAAATCCCTACACACTCACAACTACTACGCATCAATCTCATGCACTCTTAACCAAAACCAATAATCCTTCAAACGTGCAAGTGGTCCATCACTACCATTTCCATCATCTTGACCTATATCCTCGAAATCAACAAGAATCATTTGTAAAATCTACACCAACTATTATCCTTAAAATTGATATCGATCAAATCCTAAACCTACCACTATAACCTCGAGTGAAAAACAATCATTTTCTGAACTAGATTGATATCTTCAGTCCTAAGAGAAATACACGAACTAGATCATTACCTTCAATCCCCAAAGAAACTATTCTGAAATATTCCCATACTAGTAACTCAACCCTGATCAATCATGTTTTAATGGTTACACATTAATCAATCTTTAGAACAACTCAAGCTAGCATAACAAATCTATAGAACTAAGAACTCCAATCTTATTACACTTCAGTCCTTCAAATCTGTAATTCTAAAACTTTAAACCAGATAAGAATCATTTTCTGAAATCCTCAAGATCGATGAACTTAGATATAAAAACAATCCCTTTAAAGCTTGTAGATTCTAAAGTCCCAAATGTTATTAAATTACTTATCAAAGTCGACAAGATCTAAAATTTCTAATATAAGTAATCCTTCAAATGCTTGTTGAACCTAGTACCTTAAATCGCATAAACTTATTTCTTAAAATCTATAGTGCCTCAAATCTATAGTACCTCAAATAAAATTCTCATAAATCTATCCTTATAGTTCGTTGAACTTACACTCTCCTATTCTATAAACTCATTTCATAAACTCTATGGAATCTAAGACCTCAAGTATCCTAAATAATTTAAAGTTATTCCCCTCCTTAGTTATAACTTTAGTCCCTACTCAAGAGATCGTCTAAACTATGCCATTCCCTTCAAGTCTCGATTTTATAAAAACAACCCAAGCTGATAAAAGTTCAAGACTACTATACTAAACATTCATACCTAACAATGGCATTCTTGGTCATACCATTTTCCTGCCATAGCGTAACCCTTAGCCCACTTTTCAACCCAGGACAAGACAAAACAAAATAAAATAAAATAAAACAAAATTAAATAAAATAAATCCCATAAATAAAATAACATAATTTCAAATCAAATAATATCCAATCAGATTAAATAAAAACAATTCAAATTAAATAAATAAAATAATTTCAAATCAAACCTTTAAAAGTTTCTAGTACTCCACCTATAGGACATATGGTTTTACCTAGAGCTGAACCGCTCTGATACCATCCTTGACGCCCCCAACTCCCACGTATGGAAACACGAGAATTGAGACGTTGAAATGATAACAACACGGGTCACACATCCCATATATAAGTGCCAAGTGTGTGTACATGCAACATGTGTAAGACAAAAGACGCAACGGATTAGTTAAGTCAATCAACTAAGTACCATAATTGTTAAAATACAAATTTGCTTAAATATAAGCGTATAACAAATAATACAATTATCCAGTAATAACATCATAAATCAAAATACATAATTCAAAAGTAGAAAAATAATTTCCAATACGTAAGCAAAAGGCACCAAACAGTCTACAAGATAAAAATACATTCATGCAACAACAATATGCATGCACATGATGACAAATGCATGAGATACGAAAATCATCATTTCCAAAAAATAGATATTTTCCACGCACGCCAAAATTCCATTTTGGCCCCAAAAATCCAATCCATTAAAACATCTGCCATTTTCCCAGAAAATGGCTCAACATAAGTTAATAATATCTTGCCATTTTCCTAGAAAATGTCCCACATATTTAATTTTATCAAAATCAATATCCAATTTTAATTCGTATGCACCATGATCTCCCCTAGGAATCATCCGCACACCTTGGCTCCATTCGCCACACTATGGGTAACGACCGTGCATGTGACTTTGTAACAAGCGATGCCCATTTTTGCGCCCAGGGCGTTTGTGGCCAAGCATCCTCTAACCCCCACTGGCAAAGGGGACACAGAGTCCGCACGAGAGTGTTACCATCTTGTTCGATCCCATTATTGCCCAGCGACAACCCATGGGACGTCACTCACTATATTATGCTCCCGAGTGACCAGAAGAGCTCCTCCGAGATAATGTCCCATCTCGACTTGGGATCGTGATACACACTCACCAAAAAATATTCATCTTATACATGAAAACCAAGTTTTCAGTCATGCTCATGAACATGCATGCAATTATGCAATATACGACACGACACAAATATCCAACAACCAACACATTCTAACATCAACCAATCACACAAACAATTTCGTTCTCCATTCCAACAGACCCTCAACTCCTCGGACTTAGTCTGGAAAAACCAATCAATTTCACAGAATATTTGTTAATGCAAAAATATATTTAAATCTCAAAATTTATTTGAAAAATACTTACGGCACTTTAAAGGCAATACTTGAAAGATCATGCACTCGATTAAACGCCCAAAAATTAGCTTGAAAATAAATCACCAAAAATTACAATTTTTGGGACTGAAAATGGATTTCGAAAACAAGGAAATCTAAAGGGAATTTTGTGAGAGAAAAGGGGCTGCTTTATAAAATAAAAACTAGAAAATAAAGGCTGGACAATGGCATGCACGACATGGGAGAAAAATAACCAATCACACCAAAATGCAGCCCATAGTTGGACCAAAATAGGGCACAACCAAACACACAAAATTTGAGGAGAAGAAATGGAAATGGCGATGACAAAAAGAACAACTAGCGACCGAACAGGGGCTCACAGTTTGGGTTAGAATAGGGCATAAAAGGGGTAAAAACAGAGAAATGGATGGACCAAACAAATGAAAATGCAATGGAAATAAAACACAAGCATGAGCCATGAGATTTACTAAGGAAAAATTTGAGGAAGAACAACAATGGAGGGTCACGTATTTTACCTGCAACAAATGAGGAAAACAGAGAAATTAAAATGCAAAGAGAGAGAAGAATAGTTCGGTTCAACAGACAATATAGAACCCAAAACAAAGAAATTGAAATGGAGATGTTACCAGTTGAAGAAGGGACCAAGGATTTCGGCACAACTAGAAATTGCTGATTGAAGACGAATTGAAACAAAAGATAGAATGAAGAGGAAGAAGGAGGGGGCAGCAGCATGGTAAGGAAGAATCGAAAATAAAATCGAAGAAATGAAGAAAGGAGAAGATGCAACAATTGGTTAAAGAGAAGGAAGGAAAAAATGAAATGAGGGAGAAGAGAATGACAAAGTAGAGTGCGGCTAGAGAAGGAAGAAAGGAAAGGAAATAAAGCCCTAAGGGCTTAAGGGCCAAAATGACGCTGTTTGGGGGGATGGTAGGACCCCATGAAGAGAAGGGCCAACCTAGGCCACCCATGGGTTCATGCATGCTATGGGTCAACTTGGCCCATGCTAACTATGTTATTGCTTATTGTTTATTTTAATTTAATTATTTATTTTCCAAAGGACCTACTGGGGGTTTCCAAGTTGTATTCCTTATAAATAGGACCTTTAGTCTTTACATTTACATCTTTTGGCAAATTCCCTAGAGGAGGATTATTTTGTTTAGGAGATCAACAATTGGTGCTAGGCAGTTGGATTTTTTGGGTGCAATTCGTGAATCCCAAAGAGAGGATCACACCTTGCAATTTGTGAATATGTGTGATTCATTTATCTTGATCTTGCAACTTGGTGCAATTCGTGAATCCAAGTTGTTGTTATCCTTGTTTTTATCAAGTTATCAATTCATGAGGTTTATTTCAACTATTGTGCAATCCGTGAGTCATTAGTTGATTTGTTACCTTTTGTTCATTCAAGTTCTTAAGTATTTTACTTTTTTCTTGAGTGTTCGTTATTTTGTTCTTGGTGTTCATCCTTCCATTGTTCATTTGATTCTTCCATATTCTCATTTTCGACCATTAAAGTGTTTGCCACTTTCCATAAATCCTTTCCACCCTAGCCGCCCACCTCAAGTCCCTATAAGGTAATTCATTCATTCTAGGAGTCTTGACTCCCTCCCATTTCAAATCCCTTAATTTAAGAAATTGACAATCACATTCAATCCCTTAAATCACTCTTTCTAAAATCTTTCTAGTCAACTATTGACTTGCCATCCTAGTCCAAATTTGAATTCCCCCATTCCCTCATAGATTCCCTCAATCTTGCAAACCTTCCATAAAACCCTAGCCAAATCATCACTTACCATACACGGCATCACCATCTTTACCCTTCTTCCATCACAATTTACCCTAGCCGAAACCCCCCAATTCTCCATAAGGAAACTCTTTCCTTTTAGGAGTCTTGATTTCCACCAATTCAAATCCCTTAGTTTAAGGAATTGATAATTCTCTTCAATTCCTTAAATCCCTCATCCCTTAATTTAAGGAATTGATAATCCCATTCAATTCCTTCAATCTCTCATCCCTTAAATCTCTCAAGTCAACATTGACTTTCCAAACTAGTCCCACCAATTCCTCAAGGATTCCTACCACTTAGGAATCTTTCCAAAAACCCTAGCCTCCATCCCTCTTGGCGCCAACCCTAATTCCCTTTGGTAATTTCGGCAACCCTAGCCCAATCAACTTGGCACCACACTCAAGGAACAAGCCTTAGCCGTCCATAGTGAATTGCAAGCCCTAAACATTTAGCCTACCCAATTCCACCATCATCTCCATCATTCCATCTCCCAAACACCTACTCTTTATTGAAGGCCAAGCAAGTTGGCAAGATCACTCGTTCACCAACATCACCAAGCTGAGCTTGTGGACTTAATGTTTAGGGACAAGACCGGGGCCCCTAACAGGGGATTAATGGGCTGGGTTGTAGTGCGACGAGCTGGGCCAAGAAATTGAAAGGGTTTGGCCCAAAAATGAAGGGAAACCCACTAAAACAAAGCCTACTCGAAAATAGAAGGGTCCAATAAAGGAAAAGAGCACAATAAAATAAATAAAAGTTAAATAAAAACACTATAACTCAATATTAATAAAATAAAATAATTAAAGTCCAACAATAAAATAAATTAAATTAAAAGGAAAATTTAAATACAAAAAAATAATTAGTATCAAGAATGTATATTAAAATAAATTTCACAACTTATAATTCATAAAATAATCAAATGATTAACACGTTAAATTTAAAGTAAGAGAATCACTATTTATAATAATCAAAATAATTATTCAATAAAAATATATGTGAAAACGAGTTATCACATAATTGTTCTATTAATCCCTAGTTAATATTGGAGGTATTTGGTTAATTTGTGTGTAGCTGGTTATGTTTTTAGGGGTATTTTTTTAGGTGGTATTAGGTAGCGACGTGGAAGCACGTACGTGCACCAATAATTAGTTGGTGCCGCTGTTAATGAGTGGGGAGTACTGATCCATTTTGGGTGATGAAAGATAATTTGATGTTGGCGGCAGTTGAATTAATGCATACGTGTTGCATAATATTTTTTATAAAATTAATAAATATTAAACTTATATAATAAAAAATTAATTTTTAATAATAAATTTTACTAATTTTTTAAAATAATTACATCACGTTTACGCTGTCTATCTACAACTGTATATCTAACATTAGTCGGTGAATAAAATGCATGAGGGCCGGCCACGTAAGAGCGCCCTCTTGTTTGTGTTAGGTTGTGCATGAAGCTGGAGATTTGGAATTCAAGGAGATGTCTACTTTCAAGTAGCAGTAGACCTGTGGTGCAGTTAATTCAGTACTTTTTATCGATCATTGAACGTACGTACTCATGCATGTGTATTCAAGTCATCATTTGATGGGTGCAGTTAATTAACTTAATTGCCTCTTGTAATATTTTATAAAAATAAATTTATAAATTAATATATATATATTAGATAATTTATTTTATAATAAAAATAAGTGTATAATTTGATGTATCATATTAATTAAATTATATTTATTTATGAATTTATTTTTATGAAATTTTTTTTTTATGACTAAATTTTTTTTAAAAATAGATATAGAGATTGTATCTTTGGATTTCCCACCAAAGGAACTAGCTAGGTTATAATGATAATGTCTAATTCTAAGGTTTCTATGTGCATAAAAAGTGGCAATCTTTTAATTCTTGTGTGAGGCGCTACTGGCCTGCCTGATAAATGCATGAGAAGCGAGGGAAGCGAGGAAAAGGGACGTCTCTAATCATTCCTACCTTGCAATTAACCAACCCTAAATTGCCCTTATCGACCCATGCACAAGAAAGTAGCTAGGGTTAAGCTTCTAGTAGCTCGATCTCCCAGCTTAACAAATAATTAATTTTCTAAGTAAGATATACATGAAGTAGTTCTAGAAACTGTTAAAGTCCAGTACGATATCTATTATAGGAGAAATCATATAATTAAGCAGCTTTATGAAAGAAAAGAAAAGGAAATAGAAATATTAAGAAAAATTCTAAATATAAGCTCACACACTACACATTAGAATTTTTATTATTTTATTATTTTTTTCTTTTACCCAATGTTTGATATATGGATAATTTTTTTTTAAAGAAGAATAAATTCAAGATTCTTTTTTTAAAAAAATTAAAAAAAAAAGTGTATTGTTTGGTGTATAGGCAAAATTACTAATTTTCCCTACTAAAATCAAAGCTAGAAAAAAAAAATAAATTATATAGGCTTGCACGAACGTGCACGTTTTGCATGCGTTGTTGTTTATTGGCATTAATTAATGAACAACCACTTTTGAGGACCAGTAGTACGTACTTTTACCATTCAATATCAAATTATGTATGATAGCCACCTGATGATCATACAGTACACACGCAGATATATATATATATATCTATTCCAACTTAAGTAACTCATTCGATATTCCAAAAGAAAAAACAGCTGCAGTAAAGGGAATTAGAAGCATGGCATCTAGAGATCAAAATTCAAGTGACTCTACCATTGTTCGAAGATCTGCAAATTACAAACCTACCATTTGGCACTATGATTATATCCAGTCATTGAAAAGTGATTATGTGGTACATTTTGCTGTTTATACTGTTTATTACTGGTCTTAGAATTTCTTGTATGTATATATATATATATATATATAGATTATCGGTAATAATTAAGCTGATATGAAAATTGGATTATCAGGGAGTTCCATACACCAGAAAACTTGCTAAGCTGAAGGGAGAAGTGACGATAATGTTTCATAAAGTGTTGGAGCCTCCGAAGCAACTTGATCTTGTTGATATCTTGCAAAGACTTGGAGTGTCTTACCACTTTGAGGATGACATAAGGAGGATATTGAAGGAAATATGCAATACTAGTACTCATAATGGTGATGTGTGCAAGAAGGAGAGTTTATATACCACAGCACTTGAATTTAGACTGCTAAGGCAAAATGGATATAATGTTCCTCAAGGTAAAGTGGTAAACAACATATGTTGATTTTTCAATATATATAAGAAAGAGATCTTACACATAATAGTCCTCAAACAGTGATGATAATATTTTTTTTTAATCTTTTTTCAATGTATATATATATATACATGGAACTGTCACCCATTATTTAAAGTTAATAATGGGTGAGATTTGTTTATTGCAGAGATTTTTAATAGTTTAATGAATGAAAAGGAAAATTTCAAGGAATACCTTTGTGATGATATCGAGGGAATGTTGGCTTTGTATGAAGCCTCATTCCTTTTGATAGAAGGTGAAAGCATCATGGAGGAAGCTAGAGAGTTTGCAACCAAACATCTGAAAGAATACGTGAACAAAAGTAATGATCAAAATCTTTGTGCAAGGGTGAACCATGCCCTGGAGCTTCCATTGCATTGGAGGATGCCAAGGTTAGAAGCGAAGTGGTTCATGGATGTATATAGGAGCAGGGAAGATATGAATTCTATCTTGCTTGAGCTTGCAGAATTGGATTTCAACATGGTACAAGCAGTCCATCAAGATGACCTAAAAGAAGGGTCAAAGTAATAATCATTATTATCCTCATTTTTTTTATTTGCATCACACCAAGATTAACTATGAAGATCTTTACTCAATATACAATTCAAAAGATAATAAAATGCGTTGCTTGAGTTCTAAAATTGATATGGTTTTCTTTGGTTCGTATAAAGTTGGTGGAGACACACTGGTCTTGGAGACTTGAGCTTTGCAAGGGATAGATTGATGGAGAATTTCCTATGGACAGTGGGAGTATCATTTCAACCTGGGCTTGGATATAATAGGAGAGTGTTAACAAAAGTCAATGCACTAATAACAACAATAGATGATGTGTATGATATATATGGCACATTGGATGAACTCGAGCTTTTCAAAGATGCTGTTGAGAGGTTTGTATTAACCATTAATGGTATTGCAAATCTAATCCTTAATATATAGTTATATATATATATATATATATATATATATGATTTACCTTTAGTGTAATGTTTGTGGTTCTAGATGGGATGCCAATGCAACGGAAAAACTTCCTTACTATATGCAACAATGTTTCCTTTCTCTTCATAATACCATTAATGAAATGGCTTTTGAAACTCTCAAGGAGAAAGGATTCAACAACATTCGATACCTAAAAAAAGCAGTAAGGCCTTGATTTCTAAATTCATAATCATTTCTTCACTAACATTGTTCTCTTTGTATTATATATATATATATATATATATATATATATACTTCCTCTAGTTCATTGCTCTACTATGAATATTTCAGTGGGTAGATTTATGCAAAGCTTATCTGTTGGAGGCAAAGTGGTATTACAATGGTTATACACCAAGCTGTCAAGAATACATTGAAAATGCATGGGTTTCAATATCGGCACCGGTTATACTGGTACATGCTTATTTTAATGTCACAAATCCAATAACAAAGGAATCATGTGATTTCTTGGAAGAGTATCCGAATATAATTCGTTACTCATCAATGATTCTACGACTTGCGGATGATCTTGGAACATCTACGGTAAGCAAACCACATATACTATCTTAAGAATTTCATCAAGAATTGTTTCACCACATGACATGATCAACATGTATAGATCAACATCAATCCATAATTATGTGCATATATATATGTGTGTGTGTGTGTGAATGTACTTGTTTGTGTTTCTTATCTCATCAGGATGAGCTAGAAAGAGGTGATGTTCCTAAATCAATTCAATGTTATATGAATGATACCGGTAGTAGTGAGGAAGATGCTCGGGAGTACATAAGGTCTTTGATTAGTGCAACTTGGGAGAAGTTTAATAAAGAACGCACCGTTACTTCACCCTTCTCGAAAACGTATATTGAGATCGCAATGAACCTTGGAAGGATGGCTCAATGCATGTACCAATATGGAGATGGTCATGGTAGTGCTGAATGTGAAACTAAGGATCGCGTGTTAGCATTGCTGATTCATCCCATTCCTCTGCCCAAGCATATTGATGGATGATCATTGATACATAGAAATAATACGTGATTGGAGCTTTAAGCTTACAATTATTAATCATAATAAATCACATAAAATTTTTTCCTTTTTTTTTTTAAATTTGGAGACTAGATGCATCAAAGATTAGCAGCTCAGCTGTACTTCACCAATAATACCTAGCTCCTTACGAAAATAAATGATGCACAAGTATTAAATAAAAGTGAGATGTATGGGTGACATATATATATATGTAGAATTCTCCAATAAATAAAATTATTTGTTTAATTAGAAAAGTTCATTAATGTCGTTTTTGTTCATTTATAAACAAGGTATTCTAAGAGAGGTGGAAATGTGGATTGGACAATATATATATATGCATGCTAGTGTGCGCAAACAAATTTTTTTATTTTTATTTTCTTTTTTGGAAGTATTTTTTCAAAAAATAGAAGGGAATATTTAATCGAGGGGTATATTTAAGAATCATACTATATAGAAGGGAATCCGCATTCCCTTTAAAAGGGGTTAGGATATATAGAAATTCTCATGAACATTTGAATTCGATCTCACCCTTTTAGTCCATCGAAACAGTTTTGCATATCTAAATTCTTGTTTTATTTACATCCAAAACTAAATGTATATTTCAATTTGCATAATCGGTACTAGAGAACTAACCGTTATGCAAGCGGAAAAAAAATTGGCTAACGCAAAAATTGTGAGAAATTTTTTATAAATTAATACTTCCAACACATTTCAGTACTAATATTCGTTGTTACTCTCGTTTTTAATTTTTGGGAGTACTTTTTTTGTGAAACTGTTTTTTTTTTAATATCTTTTCTGTTTATTTTAATTATGAGAATATAGGAAAATAACTAAATGAAAAAATTATAAGAAACTGAAATTTTTAAAGATTTAAAGTATGTTTAATTAATTGGATTGAAGGTGAAAAAACTTTTGAAAAATATATTTTGTTTTGTGTGCTTCATCTAGATTTCTTATTAATACAATTTATATATTTTAAAAAGAAAAAAACTTTTGAAGATAGACTTTGGAAAGCGTGATTTACATAAAATATATCAATACATATGTGTAAAAAAGTGAGGTGAACCATTAAGAATGAAGTTCCTTCTTCCTTTTTTTTTTTTTTAAACGTGTAAGTTATACTGTTCTAGTAGGTTTGTAAATGAGCCAAGTCGAACCGGTTGCTCAAGAAATTTGAGCTTGAGTTCGAGATTATTATCTGATTAATTTTGTTTGCGGCTTGACTCGGTAAGCGTGCAGCACTTCCAACTCGAGCTGAGCCAGCTTGGCTTAGGTTGTTTATGTTTTGAATAAAGTCTAATAACTAAAAATAGAGAAATTGTAAAACACAATTCAAATTTAATTAAATTTTTACAAATAACAAATAGACCTTCCATTGAATTAAAAAATTGGTCTTCTTTTTCATCCCCGATTACTCGATAATTTCCATAAGTGCAAATTCCACTTTTTATAGGCCCAAAAATTCTTTCACAAAATAATCCATCTTTTTCAAGTTTATTGGTTTTGTAATGAAAAGAATAGGGTTTTTTTGCCTCTCCAAATATCTCCCTATTGGGTAGGATTTTATTTGCCCGGCCAAGCACTTATTTGTTGAGGAGAAATTGATCCAATTCGGAGTATATAACTACGGATTGAATCCAATATTGGCATATGTGACTAGAATTAGGTTCAATGATATATATATTTAATTATAAAAGTTGCTATGCTTAGATTGTTAATATATATATACATTTATCGACATATAAACGAGCTTTAATCAAGTTGAGCTAAGCCATATATTATTATCCTTATATCTTTACGTCATCAACGATAAGCGGTAGCATTAGATCATGTTTATTGCCATTACTAAAAACCTGTCGACAACATCCGTGAAAAGTTCAAGTTTATCCAATGTGCTATATACATCATACACATCATCTACTATCATCATCATGAGTGTATACAAGTTTGTTGCCATTTTCCTCTTATATCCACATTGATGTTCAAATGATGTTCCCAATGACCATTGGAAATTCTCCACCACCCTATCTCTCTCAAAGCTCATCTCTCCGGCCAAGGCCATTGCTCCTCCACCATATTTGAATGAGCCAAATAAATAATTTAAGTTTTTGAACTTTGTAGTGAGACTTATCATGAATTCAGTAAGCTCAAACAAGCTGACAGGGTTCATATCTTCTCCTCTCCTATATGCATCAATGAACTGCACCAATCTTCCAAGCTTATCATTCTCCAATATTGCAGTGGATGCTCTAGGGCGGGGTTCAACATCTCACAAAGATTTTTATCTTTGCTTTGCTTCATTAAGAGTTTTTAAAAGCATGTACTGGCCGCTATGATAAGACTAGTATACCAAATAAATTATGTAATTAGAAATGACGTATTAAATTTAATGTGGAGCAGGTGTTATTCGATCACACCATGGAGACCAAATCAATGGAGAATTTAATGGAAAATCAATGAAATATTTAATGGAAAATTCGATCATACCATGAAGATCAAATAAAATTAATGTGTGGAGCAGGTGTTATTCGATCATACCATGAAGACCAAATCAATGGGAAAATTTAATTTGATGCATTTTGTTTTGTTTTTTTGTTTTTTTTTTTTAAACTTCAATCAAACTTGCATTAAAATTAAATAGGAGAGTATAAGAGATGGGGCTGGGCCGGGACCTCGACAAAATATTCTATTACAGAAATTATATTGTGCGTACACACAGAACAAATAAAAATAAATAAGCAATGAGACCAATAACTTGGGCTGGGTCCTTTGTGGAGGAGAGAGGGCCGGTAGTGAAACCGAGATCCGTTAGATCCAGAGGTGAGGTACTGTCTAACTGTGCTCCACCGAATAATGTGTTTTGTTTATTGGACAGAGTTGTCGTGCAAATTGAGTTGAAGGAAACTTCCTACAAGCCATCTATAAAAAAGACAAGTACCTATTTAACACGTGAGATGTATGTCCGTATTGTTTTTAAAATCAGTTAAAATTTGTCATATGTTCTTTAAATAAATTTGTCATATGTTTTCAAACACATCACAATGGGACTCGCATTTTTACACAAAACTTACATAAAGATCTTAATTCACAACTATTTACACATTCTTATATATTTTGAGATGCTCTTAATATACAACTGGAGTCTCATAGTAATTCTTTTGCTTTAACGAGAGTGTGACGATTTGTCAACATGGTTATGACAC
This sequence comes from Carya cathayensis, assembly GCA_011037825.1. NCBI lineage: Eukaryota > Viridiplantae > Streptophyta > Magnoliopsida > Fagales > Juglandaceae > Carya > Carya cathayensis. Next base: position 196,102 of record QGSO01000379.1, read on the forward strand.
CTTAGTTCCTAGTAGCTAAAGGAGAAAAAAACCCCGTTGTTTGGGAAGTATGAATATGACTTACTTACACACTAGTAAATAACTACTTGTATGGCCACCATATATATATAGCTAGCAATCCCACCATTTTGGTAATCTCAACTCGGAATGGTAGAATCTGTGACAGTGTATGAAGGGTTGAGTCTTAATCACAAAGAGACCACAAGATTGGATAAAGTTGACAGAATATAATTTTTGCTTGGATGGAGCGAGGAATGTTCTTGTATGTATATATGTTACCAGTTATCTATGATCTTGGTATATATTAAGTCTGTGTTATAGCAACAATGTGATGGTTCAAGTTTATAACGGAGTAAGCTACTCCAAGACTATGTTGTGTTTTTGGTTTGTATATTTTATTGACCAAGTGTTTGAACAAGTTTTTATGTGTTTAAGGTTACTATTAAATGTTTGGGGTTTTAGTTTATTTTGGTATAAAATATAAATTAAAAAAATTGGTGCAATTATTGAATACTGCAAGAAGCATGTTACGTACATTGTATATTAATTGTCATGTACAGAGGTATGTAACCTTGCATTAAATGTCCCAACACTTCAATCTCTGTTAAATATGAAGCGGGAGATGGGTCGTCACAGAAATGTTTGAGGACAACTGATTATGAATCTAGCAATCAAGGTCTTACAACTTTTTTTAAGGTATCGAACATTGTTAAATCCTTTCTTCTTGAGAGTATCAAAAGCCATAAATAATACCACGTAATTCATCTAAAATTTAAAACAAGAAAGCCCAAAATTTTAATTAATTAAAAAAATCATTTAATTAAAATACACGTAAATATGGGGTATCGTAAAATGCTATTAAAAAAACTCAAGAAAATGAGGGGTCATATCATCAAGCAGTTAAGCACTCTCATTGGAGAGAAGCTATCACTGTTGAGATCTCAGCCTTGAAAACTAATAATACATGAACTGTTACTTCATTAACTTCTGATAAAAAACCCATAGGCTGTAAATGGGTCTAGAAAATTAAGTATCATGCTGATTGTTCAATTGAAAGATACAAGGGAAGGTTAGTTGTTAAGGGTTATACCCGACAAGAAGGTTTGGATTATTCTGAGACCTTCTCTCTAGTAGCTAAAATGGCTACTGTTCGAACTCTACTAGCTATTCTCTTTTCACCAAGTCAAGTTCTTCCTTCATTGCACTTCTTGTTTATGTTGATGATATTCTCATAGCTAGTAATGATGTGAATTCTGCGAAGCACGTGAAGTCCTTGCTTGATGATAAATTCAAGCTTAAGGACCTTGGCCAGCTCAAATACTTTCTTGGTTTGGAAGTGGCTAGATCTCTTGTAAGCATTTCTTTATGCTAGAGAAAGTATTCTTTAGAAAATCTTCAAGATCCCGGTTTGCTTGCTTCTAAACCTGCCTCTTTTCTCATGGAGCATAATATTAAATTAGGTAAGGAAGAAGGAGTTTTACTCCTTGATCCAACTGTCTATCGTAGACTTATTGGGAAACTTCTTTTCCCTACATTGAATTGACCTAATCTATCTTACTCAGTGCATAGACTTAGTCAGTATATGGCTCAGCCCAGCTGGTAGCCTCATCTTACAACAGCTTATAGGGTTTTGCAGTATATTAAGAGTACCTCTAATCATGGTCTCTTCTTTCCAGCTGCTAACTCTTTGTCCCTCAAAGCCTTTGTAGATTCAGATTGGGCTTCTTGCCCTGACAGTCTTTGTTCTACCAGTGGTTATTTTATTTTTCTTGGAGATTCTCTAATTTCCTGGAAGACCAAGAAACCATCAACTGTTTCTCATTCTTCAGCAGAAGCTGAATATCGTTCAATGTCATCCACCACTTGTAAAATCATTTAGTTTCTTACCCTTCTTTTTGATTTTGGAATATCACAATCTAACAATGTTCAACTTTTTTATGATAGTTAGGCTGCTTTACACATGCTGCCAACCCTTTTTTTTTTAACAAACAAGCATATTGAAATGGACTGCCACTTCATCCGTGACAAAATCAAAGCTGGACTTATCAAGGCTTTCCATTTGGCTTCTCATCATCAACTTGCTTATGTTTTAACCAAATCCCTTGGTCACCAACAGTTTCAGACTTTAGTTACCAAGATGGGAGTTCATCCCATCTACTCTCCATCTTTAAGAGAGGGGGGGGGGAGGGGGAGTATACATATATATTTTATAGTCCTTTTACACGTGTCAATGAAACTTGTAGTATTCTCTTTTGTAGAAGTGTAATTCCTACTATTTGTATAAGTGTAATGCTGATTATTTTGTACAAAGTATAAATAGGCCTATTTATACTCTGTATTATTTCACTTCATTAATTCAGACTAAGAATTTCACTTTTTCCGTCAGAACTTCGAGACTCTTCTTCTTTCCTTAGGGCTCTGCCCCTTCATCTCCTCTAGCTAGTTAACGTAATAATTAAGTCCGTTCCAAGGACTAGCTAGTTAGTTAGTTAGTTATTAATTCTTCAATACAACTGGATGTTATAATGTTTTTTATAGTTGAAGATCTAAGTTTATCGAGAAATTCTTTTTGAGATTGAATTAATTTATATTTCGAGTTTTTTTAATTAAGTACCAATTAATTTGCTATTTCCAATGTCAATTCTTTCAAGCTCCAGTTAATATTGGAGGTAGTTGGTTAATTTGTGCGTAGCTGGGTATGTTTCTAGGTGGTATTTAGCATATGAAGATATATTAGGTAGCGACGTAGAAGCACGTACATGCACCAATAATTAGTTGGTGGCCGCTTTTAATGAGTACTCCATGTTGATAAAAAGCATAAGAGCTAGCCACCTACGAGCGGCCTCTTGATTGTGTTAGGTTGTGCATGAAGGAGATCATTTGGAATTCAAGGAGATGTCTGCTTCCAATTAAGTAGCAGCGGTGCAATTAATAGCTCAGTACATTCTACCATTGTGTATCCAAGTCATCTTGAATATATATGTATACAGAAGAGAAGGAATTGTTGGCAGTTTATTTTTATGAAATTTTTATATATATGATGATTAAAGTTTTTTTAAAAATAGATACAGAGCTTGTATCTTTGGATTTTTCACTAAAGTAACTAGCTAGGTTATAATGATCATGTCTTACTAGTCTAAGGTTTCCGTGTGCATTAAAAGTGACAATCTTTTAATTCTAGTGTGAGGCGCTACTGGCCTGCCTGCAGTTAAATGCATGGGAAGCGAGGGAAAGTGAATATATATATATATATATCTACAATATATATATATATATATATATATATATATATATATATAGTTGGTCCAAAGTAACTCATTCGATATTCCAAAAGAAAAAACAGCTACTCATCTAAAGGGAATTCGAAGCATGGCATTTAGAGATCAAAATTCAAGTGACTCAACTATTGTTCGAAGATCTGCAAATTACAAACCTACCACTTGGCACTATGATTATATCCAGTCATTGAAAAGTGAATATGTGGTACATTTTGCTCTTTATATTTTTTATTACTGGTCGTAGAATTTATTGTATATATATATATATATATATATATATATATATATATATATGGATTATTAGTAATAATTAAGCCAATATGAAAATTGGATTTTCAGGGAGTTTCATACACCAAAAAACATGCTGAGCTGAAGGGAGAAGTGACGATGATGTTTCATAAAGTGTTGGAGCCTCCAAGCAACTTGATCTTGTTGATATCTTGCAAAGACTTGGAGTGTCTTACCACTTTGAGGATGACATAAGGAGGATATTGAAGGAAATATGCAATACAAGTACTCCGATGGTGATGTGTGCAAAAAGGAGAGTTTATATACCAAGCTCTTGAATTTAGACTGCTAAGGCAAAAGGATATAATGTCCTCAAGGTAAAGTAGTAAACAACATACGTTAGATTTTTCAATATATATAAAGAAAGAGATCTTACACATCCATAGTCCTCGAACCGTGATGATAATATTGCTTTTTTCACTTTTATGTATATATATGGAACCGTCACCCATCATTTAAAGTTAACAACGGGTGAGATTTGTTTATTGCAGAGATTTTTAGTAATTTAATGAATGAAAAGGGAAATTTCAAGGAATATCTTTGTGATGATATCGAGGGAATGTTGGCTTTGTATGAAGCCTCATTCCTTTTGATAGAAGGTGAAAGCATCATGGAGGAAGCAAGAGAGTTTGCAACTAAACATCTCAAAGACTACCTGAACAAAAGTAATAATCAAAATCTTTGTGCAAGAGTGAACCATGCCCTGGAGCTTCCATTGCATTGGAGGATGCCAAGATTAGAAGCGAGGTGGTTCATTGATGTATATAGGAGCATGGAAGATATGAACTCTATCTTGCTTGAGCTTGCAGAATTAGATTTCAACATGGTACAAGCAGTCCATCAAGATGACCTAAAAGAAGGGTCAAAGTAATAATCATTATTATCCTCACTTTTTTTTTATTTGCATCACAAAAAGATTAACTATGAAGATCTTTACTTGATATACAATTCAAAAGATAATAAAATGCATTGCTTGAGTTATAAAACTAATATGGTTTTCTTTGGTTCATATAAAGTTGGTGGAGACACACTGGTCTTGGAGACTTGAGCTTTGCAAGGGATAGATTGATGGAGAATTTCCTATGGACAGTGGGAGTATCATTTCAACCTGGGCTTGGATATAATAGGAGAGTGTTAACAAAAGTCAATGCACAAATAATAACAATAGATGACGTGTATGATGTATATGGCACGTTGGATGAACTTGAGCTTTTCACAGATGCTGTTGTGAGGTTTGTATTAACCATTAGTTGTATTGCAAATCTAATGCTTAATATATATATATATATATATATATATATATATATATATATATAAAAGTATGATTTACCTTTGGTGTAATGTTTGTGGTTCCAGATGGGATGCCAATGCAATGGAAAAACTTCCTTATTATATGCAACAATGTTTCCTTTCTCTTCATAATACCATTAACGAAATGGCTTTTGAAACTCTCAAGGAGAAAGGATTCAACAACATTCGATACCTAAAAAAAGCAGTAAGACCTTGATTTATAAATTCATAATCATTTCTTTACTAACATTGTTTTCTATGCATTATATATATATATACACACTTCCTCTAGTTCATTGCTCTACTATGAATATTTCAGTGGGTAGATATATGCAAAGCTTTTCTGTTGGAGGCAAAGTGGTATTACAATAGTTATACACCAAGCTTTCAAGAATATACTGAAAATGCATGGGTTTCAGCATCAGCACTAGTTATACTAGTGCATGCTTATTTTGCTGTCACAAATCCAATAACTAAGGAATCATGTGATTTCTTGGAAGAGTATCCAAATATAATTCGTTGCTCATCAATGATTCTACGACTTGCAGATGATCTTGGAACATCTACGGTAAGCAAACCATATATACTATCTTAAGAATTTCATCAAGAGTTGTTTTACCACATGACATGAACATATATAGATCAACATCAATCCATATATATGTATATGTGAGTGTATATGTTTGTGTTTCTTATCTCATCAGGGTGAGCTAGAAAGAGGTGATGTTCCTAAATCAATCCAATGTTACATGAATGATACTGGTGTTAGTGAAGAAGATGCTCGGAAGTACATATAAGGTCTTTGATTAGTGCAACTTGGAAGAAGTTTAATAAAGAACGCACTGTTACTTCACCCTTCTAAAAAATGTATATTGAGATCGCAATGAACCTTGCAAGGATGGCCCAATGCATGTACCAATATGGAGATGGTCATGTTAGTCCAGAATGTGAAACCAAGGATCGCGTGTTAGCATTGCTGATTCATCCCATTCCTCTACCTAAGAATATTGATGGATGATCATTGATACAAGAAATAATACGTGATTGACGCTTTAAGTTCCCAAATATTAATCATAATAAATCACGTAAAATTTTATCCTTTTCTTTTTAAATTTGGAGACTAGATGCATCAAAGATTAGCGGCTCAGCTGTACTTCACTAATAATACCTAGCTCCTTACGAAAATAAATGATGTACAAGTATTAAATAAAAGTGAGATGTATGTGTGACATGTAGAATTCACCAATAAATAAAATTATTTGTTTAATTCCATAAGTTCATTAATGTTGTTTTTATCCATTTATAAACAAGGTATTCTAAGAGAGGTGGAAATGTGGATTGGACAATGTTATTTATTTTCTTTTTTGGAAGTGTTTTGTCAACATCCTTACCAATTAAGAATCAAATATATCATAAGCGGACACATTTGATGAGTATATTTAAGAATCAAACTATATGGAAGGGAATCCGCATTCCCTTAAAAAAGGGGTTAGGATATGTAGATTCTCATTAACATTTGAATTCTTTCCCTTAAAGTCATCGAAACAGTTTTACATATCTAAATTCTTATTAGTTTTATTAATTTACACCCAAAACTAAATGTACATTTCAATTTGCATAATCGGTACTGAAGAACTAACCGTTACGCAAGCGAAAAATTAATTGGCTAATGCAAAAATTGTGAGAAATTTTTTATAAATAATTCTTCCACCACATTTTGGAAAAACAGAATGAAAATGCCATAGAAACAAGGTTTCGGTTCTCCTAATCGTTGTCACTCTCGTTTTTAATTTTTGCGAGTACTTTTTATGTGAAACTGTTTTTTTTTTTTTAAATATCTTTTATGTTTATTTTAATTATGAGAATATAGGAAAATAATTAAATGAAAAAAAATAAAAACTGAAATTTTTAAAGACTTCAAATATGTTTAATTAATTGGATTGAAGGTGAAAAAACTTTTGAAAAATTTATTTTGTTTTGTGAGCTTCATCTACATTTTTTTATTAATACAACTTATATATTTTAAAAAGAAAAAAAATTTTGAAGGTAGACTTTGGGAAGCGTCATTTATATAAAATATATCAATACATATGTGTATGAAAAAAGTGAGGTGTACATTAAAAACAAAGTTTTTCTTTTAATTTTTATTTTTTAATTTTATGTAAGTTATATTGTTCTAGTTGGATTCATGTAAATGAGCCAAGTGAGCCGGTTGCTTAAGAAATTTGAGCTAGAGTTCGAGATTATTATCCTAATAATTTTGTTTGGGGCTCAGCTCAATGAGCAGAGCTTCCAACTCAATCTGAGCTGGCTTAGCTTGGCTTGGGTTTTTTATGTTTTGAATAAAGTCTAATAATTAAAATGGAGAAATGATATTTGCAGTCGTGGTTATGCAAACGGCGTGCAGTCGCTTTGAAAAAAATGAATTAATATGATACACACATAAAAAAAAAACTAACTTTTTAATCGTGGAGCTCACTCTTTTTCAAAGTGATTGCGCGGCGTTTGCACATTTCACGACTGCATGTAACATTGCTCATTAAAATTAATAGAGAAATTGTAACAAACAATTCAAATTTAATTAAATTTTTACAACTAACAAATAGACCCTCTATTGAATTAAAAAATTGATTCCTACATACTAATATATAAAATGTTTAAGTTCTACTAACAAAATATTGTACGAATTATAAAATTGCTCTTTGTTTTTTTTTTTTTTTAATCTTCAATCAAACTTGCATTAAAATTAAATAGGAGAGAGTATAAAGATGGGGGCTAGGGGACCTCGACAAAAAATTCCATCCCAGAGGTGAGCTACTGTCTTTTTAATTGGACAGAGTTGTTATTCAAATTGAGTTGGAGGAAACTTCCAACAAGCTATCCATAAAAAACGACAAGTATCTATCAAACACGTGACATGTATGTCCGTATTGTTTTTAAAATGCGTCAAAATTTGTCATATGTTCTTTAAATAAATAAAAAAACTTCGCTTCTAACATGATAACAAGCACGTGACAATTGTTTTAAAAGTTTGGTGTACAGGAAAATTCATTTTCTAATGAGTAATAATAGATATAATATTAGAATGTGTAAATTTTATATACTCATTTAAAAAAGAAAATAGAGTCTATTAATAAAAAATAATTTTTAAATTTACTCATTGTTTTCAGACAAAATACTGCACCAAACTTGAGTATTAGCTGGCCCTCTACAAATTTAAAAAAAAAATATATGTGTTAATTTTTTTTTTAATAAAATAATGTTATTTATCATGTATTGCCCTCTCTTTAAAAATTATTTTAGCCCCTCATAAAATTTAATTGATATAAAAATGAAATAAATAAAACACAATAAAATAATAATTTTTATTATAAAAAAAAATTCTAACTATAACTAGTAGTATTTCTAACCTCTTTCATTGTCTATATTGAAAGAAAAATAGTTAAAAATTTTGATTTAGATTCAATACTTAATGATTTTGTTTGTTTAAAATAACACAAGTTATAATTTTAGACACTCTGTATTTTTTTTATNTTGGATCGATTCTCCAATACATTTTCAAAAATATTATTTCTAAATTCTCGTAGCCTATGGATTAAAAGATCGAGCTAGCACGTGGCAATCTGCTTTAAGGTTTTCAGTCTTCCTATAGTACCTGGTACCACGTGATGGACGATGGCAATCCAGCAATAAAGTCCATGTTTTATGGCAACTGCCTCTCAAGCTGTCGTAAAGAGAGTTTTCCAACCCGACTCTTTGAAGGCTTTGAAAATTGCTGACCTGACCCCTCGGCAGTGGCCTTTTTTTTTTTTGGGGGGGGGGGGGGGTTTTAGACACTCTGTATTTTTTTTATTTAATATATTTATATGAATGTCTTTATATTATTTCAATAATATATTATTCTTGATATATCAAATATTTTTTTAATATATAAGTTGTATTAAATGTATTTTTTAATTATAAATCTTCATTATTATATATAGTAAAAAAAATTTATATAAAAATAGAACAAAAAAATATTTTATACATATTATTATTCTAATTTTATTTGACCCTAGAATAAATTTCTGCCTCCGCCCCCTCCGTCCCCTCACACGAGTTTTCCAACGACCACGTGATAGTCGTTGAGATCTCTTTCCGTCGTAAACTTTTAAAAGTTTTTTCTAGTCGCCCATATGGGCAATATGGAGAACCAGGTTCAACCCCTCTCTCGGTCTCTCTCATAAATAAAAAATAAAAAAATAAAAAAGGTCTACATGACATGCCATTATCGTTTGACTTTTACTCCCAAGACAATTATGCTTTGGTGGTTCCAGCTACACTATACCTCATTAAGACAATTTTAACTAGCTTACTTGCTGTTGTTACGTAATTGATGTGTTTTAAGGCTTGTTTGACGATAGAGAAGAGATACAGAATTGTTAAAATTTTCACAAGTTTTAAAATTTCATTCCCATACATATATGACTCAAATGCAAAAAAAATTTTAATTTCAAATCTTTAACGTTCTGGATTTAATCATTACATAATCATTATTCTAACACTAAAATCAATACAACTTTTACAAACTTTAAAATAAGACTCGGTCACTAATCAACATTTAAACATATCTCAATGGGATTCACACCCTTACACAAAACTCACTTAAAAGATCTTAACTCACAACTATTTACACATATTCTTATATATTTTGAGATACTCTTAATATACAACCGTAGTCTAATAATAATTCTTTTGCTTTGACGAGAGTGTGACGACTTGTTAACATGGTTATGACACCTTAGTTCCTTGTAGCTAAAGGAGAAAAAAACCCCCTAGTTTGGGAAGTGTGAATATGACTTACTTACACACTATTAAATAACTACTTGTATGGCCACCATATATATAGCTAGCAATCCCACCATTCTGGTAATCTCAACTCAGAATGGTAGAATCTGTGACAGCTTAAGAAGGGTTGAGTTTTAATCAAGAAGAGACTACAAGATTGGATAAAGTTGACATAATATAATTTTTGCTTGGATGGAGGAATGTCCTTGTACGTATATATGTTACCAGTTATCTATGGTCTCTGTATTAAGTCTGTGTTACAGAAACAATGTGATGGATCAAGTTTATAATGAAGGAGTAAGCTACGCCAAGACTATGTTGTGTTTTTGGTTTTCTATATTGTATTGACTAAGTGTTCGAACAAGTTGTTTTGTGTTTAAGGTTACTATTAAATGTTTGGGGTTTTAGTTTATTTTGATATAAATTATAAATTAAAAAAAATTGGTACAATTATTGAATACTGTAAGAAATATGCTAGGTACATTGCATATTAATTGTTATGTACAAGAGTATGTAACCTTGCGTTAAATGTCTCGACACTTTAATTTTCGTTTAATCCGAAGTGGGAGATCGGGTCATCACAGAAATGTTTGAGGACAATTGATTATGAATCTAGCAATCAAGGTCTTACCACTTTTTTAAGGTATTGAACATTGTTAAATCCTTTCTTCTTGAGAGTATCAAAAGCCATTTCATTGATAATATTATGAAGAGAAACGAATTAAACATGTTTGATAATATTATGAAGACAAACGAACTAAACATGTTTGCATGTAATAAGGAAGTTGTTATGTTGCATTGGCATCCCATTTGGAACCACAAACAGCCTAAATGTAATTTACACCAACGGAAAATCATATATATCAATATATGAAGCATTAGATTTGCAATGCCATTAATATATAAATAAATACAAACCTCTCAACAACATCCGTGAAAACTCAAGTTCATCCAAAGTGTCATATACATTAGGCTTGCACAGTGACCCGGTCCGATTAGATTTGGGCATGATCCGATCTGACTCGCAGACGAGTCAGCATCAACTTGACCCGACCCGAACCGTGAATTTTCAGATCGGGTCGAGCCCGTTCTTCTTGCTTTCGATCATTTCACCTTTCATAATTTGATTTGCAGACCCATGCTTCACAAGCTCTGCCTCTCGCACATCCAACTTTATCACAGAGGAATCCATAATCAGGAAACAAGCAAGAAAGAAGAACAATAAAATTATGAACAAGGACAGTAAAGCAAATGAAGCATTATCAAATAGCACATATGAGAGCTTCGCAGTTTGTACTTCTATTTTTCTTTTTCTTTTTTTAAATCATACCATTTACTTTACAAGAGCAATGAATGAGAAGGAAAAAGGGGCGATACCAGGAGCAAGAAGACTTCGATTTGGTTTCTTGATACCGATTTGGTCTGAGATTTTGGTCTTGCACCAAGCGGAAAATCTGGGAAATGGGTTTCAATCTACCTTTCTTCCACTTTTCATATATATATATATATAATGGACTGCAATTTGTAAAAAGGGGGAAGAAACTAAAGCAGAGTGGGAAAAGAAAAATCAGATATAATGGACTGTAATTTCTGTGATTTCAACACACTAGCTACATATGCTATGGTGAGATCCAACGAAGTGAAAGATTGATTACCTGAAAGAGGCGCAAGAGGGTAATGGGAGCGAGGAGGTGGGGCAGGTAGAGTACAAGTCTCCGGGACGATGGGGATAGAAGGCGGTCGTTTATCAGAGTATTCAGTTGATTAAGCTATCTGATGTCTTGAATGGCGAACTCGAACGGCGTGGCGGCGGCGGCTAGGGTTTGTAAACCAAGAAGAAGAGCTTGAAATGAAGACTTATGGTTCAATCGGTTTCGACCAATTAAGTATCTCTCAACCCGTAAGAGGGTTGGATCCAAAGAACCCGACATTTGTTGGGTGGGCTCACTTCGGTTGCTGCGGACGGACCGGCCCAATGCATTTTATGCACACCCCTAATATACATCATATATTGTTGTTATTAGTGCATTGACTTTGTTAAAAACTCTCCTATAACATCCAAGGTCGGGCTAAAATGATACTTCCACCATCCATAGGAAATTCTACATCAATCTAACCCTCCCAAAACTCAAGTCTTTAAGACCAGTGCATCTCCACCTCCTTTATATAATGAATCAAAGAAACCTGTATCAGTTTAGAAATTCAAACATTGCATTTTACTATCTTTTGAATCGAATTTCAAGTAAAGATCTTTATAGTTAATTTTGTTGAGATGCAAATCAAAACATGAGGATAAAAATGATTCATACTTTGACTCTTCTTTTAGTTCGAGGCGGCCCTATACAAATTAATATATAAGGCCTATGGTTAAAATTTAAATTGGGTCTTTTATGTTTAATATGGTAGGATAAAATAAATATTATATTAAATGTATTAAATTGAAAAATTAATTTAAACTTTAGAAAACTTTCTTCTAACTTTTTGAAATGGAAGATTGTTATAATATATCAAGCAATTTCATTGTCAACATTGATTAATACATGATTTCCTATCATGTTTTACCGAATTTGACAAATCTTGGATCTATTATGTCATATTTCCTATCTTGGTAATTGATCTTTATATTAAGAACTTAAGAAAATGCGAAATAAAAAATAATAATTAATTCTCTAAAAGGATCTATTGACAAACTTATTGTCAAGTATAAAAGAATTATAACATCCAGTTGATCTATTCAAGAATTAACAACTAAATAACTAATCATTGTAACCGACTTGTTACATTATATTGAAATAGTTAAACAATGTGTTATTAATAACAAGATTCATAACAATACTCAAATGTGTAATCATTAAGTCCTAATAATACATAGCACATGAATTAATAAGAAAGATATGAGATAAGCAAAGAAAGTGCATATTCTAATTAATAAAGAAAATCCCTATTTATTATCATTTTTTTTCCATGGTCCTCTCGACATTCCTTAATATAGTAGTAAATGATTGGCTCATAAGTGGAACATAACAAATAGTCTCAAATTATTAAATGTCATATCATAAGATAATAGGAGGATGATAGTAAATTGTAAAAGGGATGGTTGGTAGCAATACTATTTAATAATATATCAAATTATATTTGTAAAAATATGATATTAATTAAACATCTTGCAAAGAACATCCATTATTCCTTAGGAGTTTTGGTTGGCTAAAAACGGAGAAAATTTGAAAAGTTGCGTATCTTGGGACAAATTTTTATCCATAACATCACGAGATGGGGCTTAGTAGTGTTACCTACACCTCCCGGGCGGACAGCCCTTGTCTCCGCCCTTTGTCCAGGCATCTAGCGTCCCCTGGGGGGGGGGGGGGGACAGAGGCTTTGGCCTTATCGCTTGTGGGTGGGTGCCCCCATTCAGATTCTGGGGACGGATTGACCTCCTCAAGGCATTTGCCTACCCATGAGATTTGGCTAGATTTGAAGGAATGTTTTGACAAAAAAAAAAAAAAATGATTCTCATATTTTCCAGTTACAGAAATTGATTTCTGCCCTATCTCAAGGGCTACTCTCTATTAGCACTTATTTTACTCGCCTAAAAGCTCTTTGGGATGAGTTAGCTAATTACAAGCCTGTTCTTGCTTGTTATTGTGGAACGTTGAACTACTATGTTCAATAAGAGCATGTTTTACAGTTTTTAATGGGATTGAATGAATCTTTGCATCTGCTCATGCTAAGATATTACTTATGGAGCCTACGCCTTTGCCTCCTTTGAACAAGGTTTTTTTCACTTGTTTTACAAGAAGAACATCAACGAGAAATTTTTGTTGTTTCTCTTCAACCTGTTGATTCTCATGTTTGCATTTCTAAAACTGATGGATCTAGATTTGTAAAATGCTTTCCTAAAAAGGAAAGACCAGTATGTAGACAATGAGACAATGTGGAATTACTTGTCATGTCATTCAAAAATGTTATAAACTCCATAGTTTTCCACCAGGCTACAAATCAAACCTAAGCAACAGTGTTGTAACGACTGTGCGTGTGACTTCGTAATAGGCGATGCCCAGCTTCACGCCAAGCGTATTTGTAACCAAGCATCCTTTAGCCCTGCCAGCAAAGGGGCCACGGAGTCGAACGAGAGCGTTACCATCTCGTTCGATCCCATTGTTGCTCAAGGACAAACCATGAGACATCACTAAGTTTTATCCACTCCCGAATAACCAGAGGAGCTCCACCGAGATAATGCCCATTCTCGGCTTGGGGTCATATATGCACACATTCAAAAATCATTTCTCACATGACAGTCTATTTTTCAAACATGAGATATGAAAAAAGCATGCTACAGTAATATAAATGACATGGCACAACACTCAATAGACAAAAACCCACTCACAAGCCAACTCCACAATTCTACCTAACCTCCAATCCGACCCAAAAATTCACACTCCTCTGACCCAAGGCCCGACACAACCAAACAGACTGCAAAAAATATATTTAAATTTCAATAAATGATTTGGAAGAATACTTAAAATCGCGAAAGGAAATTCTAAAAGATCAAAGGTCAGGCCAAAAATGGTGGAGTAGTGGGGGACATAGATTTTACCAAGATTAGCCGTCCGTCTTGAAACAAGGAAAGTCAAAGGGGAGCTACGGGGAGCCTTGGGTTGGGCATAGAGGAGCTAAGGGAGGTCTGAGGAGCTAAAGGTAGCGATGTGGTGTCGGATTTGACGATGTGAGGGAGGGACCCATGAGGGGAAACGCATTTCGGGTTGAGCCAAAGGAGGGAGAGAGGTTGCCATGGAGGGTCGGGTTCGGTGGAGGGAAGGGTCGCCGGTGAGATGGTGGTGGTGTGGGGCTGAGCCACGGTGGCGCAAGGGTGGAGAGACTTGTGTGAGACCCATTCGGGATAGAGAGAGAGAGAGAGGAGTTGCGCGTAGGGTTGGGTTCGGTGTGGAAGGGTGGTCGCCGGCGTGAGGGGGTGGCGGTGAGGTGGTTAGCGAGGCTAGGCTGGTTGCGCGGCAGCATTGCTGGGCTGAGGATGCACACGAATTGAGAGGGGGAGGGGGTTCTATTGGGTGCAGGGGAGAGGGAGGAGAGAGAGGGAAAAGAAAGAAAGTGGTGGAAAAAGAAAAATGGAGTGGAAATTAAATCCAGGCCCTTCATCTTGGGGTCTCCAATTTGATTCAATGGTGAGGATTTAAAACATTGTTTAACTTAAAACAAATTAACTAAGTAAAATAAAATAGTAAAACCCAACAATAAAAATAATTTGAAATGAAGAGCCAATAAATAATAGACAGTAATTAATAACAAGAAAAAGCACATTAAAATAAATTACACAACTTAAATAGTAAAAAGATAAAATACTACAATAATAATCATAATCAATTTAAAATAAAGGAACCAATAAAATAATTAGTAAAATGTGTGACGCCCCTGACTCTCACATACGAAAATGCAGGAATCGTGACGTCAGAATACACGGATCATGCACCCCAACAACAAGTGTTAAGTGTGTGCAGATGCAACGAGTGGAACACAAAAGTAGCAGCAGATAAGTTAAATTTAGTCGACTAGGTACCAAAATTTTAAATACAAGTCTCCTAAAATAAAATGCCTTCAAAAGTTATACAGTAATTAGATAATAATATAATACAAACCAAATGTACACAGCAAAATAAGTAACAAATCCCAAACCATGAAGAAGCAACCTCAGGTTGTTTGAGTTGAAATATTGCATATTTTAGTTATTTAAAACCAATGTATTTCAATTGCTTCGTGATATTATTATTGGTTTTAGATGAAAAAATAGTTAATAAGCATAAATACGAGTCGTGATTTTTTTTATTGATTAATATTATGTTTATGCTTAATTTTATAACTATGATTTAATTGGACAATATTTCCTCACATATATAACATATTTTTTTTTATAATCTATTTTTTTTCCTTTACATTTATTTTTGAGTTTTAATTTTTTTTATCTCTTTATTTTTAGTTTAAATAAAATTCACGTAAGATCCGACTCTGATCAAAAGCGCATACTTTATGAATTTTTCAAAGTAGAGGACTTGGGCAGCTGAAAAAGATAAAATGTAGAGGACTTTGAACGTAAAAGAATTTTCGGCGAGAATGAAAATCACAGAGAAGCACGATGCCAACGTAAAACCACATGAAAAAATATAAGAAAACAGAAAAAAGAAAAGAAAAGTGGAGTTTTGAAGGAAAGCCGAGAATAATGGGAACATGTTTACGTAAAATGGAGTGGAGGCATGTTCTGGTTTTACGGAAAAGAAACTTAAAAGCAAAGGTCCAAAACAATGTGGGGGACAGGAAGAGAGCTTCAACTCATTTCTTTTTCTCCTGGATAGCGGGACAGAGCATTCTTCAGCTTCTAAGTGGAGTGTCTTACAGAAAGTGGAATGAAAAGCTGGAAGGAAAAAATAAAATAAAAAGAAAGAGAAGCCAGGAAGAAAGCAATGGAGCTTTCGGTGGAGGGGATTATTTTTACATAAAGCTAACATAGACTTTCGGGTGAGAAGAGCTTTAAGGAGAATAAAAACAGAAGAGAGAGGGCTGGAAGGACACAGCGTCTGGGGTTTTCCTCTAGCTTTGGACGGACTGAAAAGCTGCTGGAGTTTTATGTAAAAACAGAGGGAAGGAGAGCTAAAAGGAGTAGGCTGGTTTTACGGAGTGAGCTGGGAACGGAAGGATGGTGTGAGACTTGAAGTGAGTTTATATTTGCTCTGTTTTTGAGAGGGAAAAACAGAGACTTTCGGGTGAGAGAGGAGAACTGAAGTGGAGGCCGAAGAGCACTTTTCATGATATGAACTGGGCTACCAACTGAGCTACTGAAGTAGAGCAAGAGACCAAGGGCATTTATTTTTCTGGTGCTTCAGGTGGAGAAAATGTGAATGGAGGAACCAGTTGACGTGAAATAACGTAGAACACTGGAGTTCTCGGCAGCTGGACTAGAGCTTGACACTGGACAGAACACTGAACAGACAAAGCAAACGGAACAGAGAGGAGTTGGCAGACTGGACGTACAGCAGAGGAAGGAGTTGGCAAACGGAACGGGCAGCTTCTGGTGTTCACGAAATGGAGAGGGAGTTTTTAACTTTTATTTTTTTTTTCAGTTTTATGTTATTGTGTGGTTTTATTGTATTTTATTTTAATTTTATCCTGAAGAATGTTTATTTAATTTTTATAGCTCTTATGTTAAATATGGTTGGCTAAATTTTCATACTAAGGTTAAAGGTGAAGTTTAATATTTTAAAAATTATTTTCGGATCAACGTAAAATTTATTTTGTGAGTTTGATCGATTGAAGGATTTTATTATTGAATATTTTGATTATCTATATATTTATTTTGATTCGTTGTGATTTCCGAATACAATGAATGCTTGAGGAATCCTTGTGATATTCAAATAGATTTGTGAATGTTTAATCATCAATCGATCATGCTCAATTATTAGTGACTATTTTTCTTGATCTTAAATGCTAAATCTTCCAATTAAACGGAATCATTATTCTAGTTTAATTGAAGTAATTCGATCGGAAACAATATTTTAAATTATTAGACGGATCCTCGAAACCTTAGTCTTTTTTTTTTCATATAAATTCATTTTATCATTTTGGGTTTATTCTGTTACGTCAAAGTTATCATCATCTCAATAACCTCATTTTATATTCGATCGCACATTTTTTTTTAGTATTTCCTTGTTATTTGTTTAAGTTTATTTTCTTTATCACATAAGTCAATCACTGTGGATTCGACCCTGTAAGGTACTATAACACCTGTATACTTGCAGGTAAAATTGCACTAAATTTTTGGTTCACTAGTTTGAGTCAATGTTTAGGTGCAACACAGGTCACTCCTCTGGCAGAGCCAAAGCCTCAGGCTCGACATCTTCGTTTGTATCAAATTTACAGTACCGCAGGGTATGAATACCACGTGAGATATGAATCTCAGCAAGTAATCAACCAAACAATCCATAAGATAAAAACACATTTATACAGCCAACAAGTATGCATGCACATGCTGAAATATGACTGAGCTCAAAAACATCATTTTCCCAAAATGATTATTTTGCAACGCACGCCAAAAATCTCATTTGGCCCAAAAAACAAATCCATTAAAATAATTACCAGCAATTTTTCCAGAAAATGGCCTAACATAAAATCTACCATTTTTCTAGAAAATGGTCCACATATATCCTTTTATCAAACTCGTCATTTTTCTAGAAAATGACCCAATATCCATTTATACTGTATGCACCATGATCTCCCCTAGAGACCAACCGCACACCCTGGCTACCTTTGTTACACCGCGAGTAAATACTGTGCATGTGACTTTGTAATGAGCGATGCCTAGTTTTGCGCCCAGCTTGTTTGTGGGAAAACATCCTCTAGCCCCCGCCAGCAGAGGGGCCACAGAGTCGGCACAAAAGCATTACCATCATGTTCAATTTTTTTGTCGCCCAGTGCCAACTCAGGGGATGTCACTCAGTATATTACTCTCCCGAGTAACCAGAGGATGGTACCCAACACAACATACGATGATACCCAACGCAACATAAAAACACCAAGCATGACCCAATTTTCAGAAACTGTCCCATCCTCCAATCCAACCTGACTCCTATACTCCTCGGGCCCAAGGACCGACACAACCAATAGAGTGTAGAAAATCGTTAGTGCAAAAATATATGTAAATCTCATAAAGTTCTTTGGAAAATCACTTACAATGACAAAATGCAACTCTAGAACATCAAAGGTCACGCCAAAAGTAGCGGAGCAGCGGCGGACAATGTTTTCTAAGTTTGGGCTCGAAGGAGGTGGGTCATCGGCGTGAGGGGGAGTCGATGAGGTTGGCGGTGATGGGTGGTGGAGCACGGTGGTGTGGCTTGTGTGCTTTGCAATGGAACAAAGAAAAAGGAGAAAGAGAGAGAGAGGGGTCATGCGGGGAGAAGCTCGGCGTGGAGGGGTGGTTGTTTGAGTGGGGGGAGCTATTGGTGGCTAGTGGTGGGGCTGGTTGAGTGGAGAGAGGAAAATAGGTTTGGGGATGGGCGGAGCACGGGCTGAAGGGAGAGGGGGTAAAAGAGAAAAAGAGAAAAGAAAAAGAGGAAGAAAGGAAAAGAAAAAAGGAAAAAGAAAAGAAAGGGAAAGAAATAAGGTCTAGTAAGCATTTCTTTATACCAGAAAAAGTATTCTTTAGAAATTCTTCAAGATGCTGGTTTGCTTGCTTCTAAACCAGCCTCTTTTCTCATGGAGCAGAATATTAAATTAGATAAAGAAGAATGAGTTTTACTCCTTGATCCAACTGTCTATCATGGACTTATTGAGAGACTTCTTTACCTTACATTGAATGGACCTAATCTATCTTACTCAGTGCAAAGACTCGTCAGTATATGGCTCAGCCCAGTTGGCAGCCTAATCTTACAGCAGCTTATAGAGTTTTGTAGTATATTAACAGTATCCCAAATCGTGGTCTCTTCTTTCTAGCTGCTAACTCTTTGTCAGTCAAAGCCTTTGTAGATTCAGATTGGGCTTCTTGCCCTGACAGTCTTTGTTCTACTAGTGGTTATTATATTTTTCTTGGAGATTCTCTAGTTTTCTGGAAGACCAAGAAACAATCAACTGGTTCTCGTTCTTCAGCAGAATCTGAATATCATTCAATGTCATCCACCACTTGTAAAATCATTTAGTTTCTTACCCTTCTTTTTGATTTTGGAATATCACAATCTAACAGTGTTCAACTTTTTTCTGATAGTTAGGCTTGCTTTACACATTGCTACCAACCCTGTTTTTCATGAACGGACTAAGCATATTGAAATGGACTACCAATTCATCCGTGACAAAATCAAAGCTGGAATTATCAAGACTTTCCATTTGGCTTCTCATCATCAACTTGCTGATGTTTTAATCAAATCCCTTGGTCACCAACAGTTTCAGACTTTAGTCATCAAGATGGGAGTTCATTCCATCTACTCTCCATCTTTAAGAAGGGGGGGGGGGGTATTACAGATATATTTTATAGTCCTTTTACACGTGTCACTATAACTTGCAGTATTCTCTTTTGTATAAGTTTAATTCCTAATATTTGTATAAGTGTAATGCTGATTATTTTGTACATAGTATAAATAGGGCTTGTATTATTTCACTTCATTAATTCATACTATTTCATTTTTACAGAAATAAGAATTTCACGTTTTCCCTCAGAACTTCGAGACTCTTCTTCTTCCCTTAGGGCTCTGCCCCTTCATCTCCTCTAGGGTTTCGTTCTTTACAATTCTTGTGCTTTGTATTAGAATTGATTGATTACACATTTGAGTATTGTTATGAATCTTGTTATCAATAATACTTTGTTTTACTATTTCGAATACATTAACGTCATAATTAAGTCCGTTCCAAGGACTAGCTAGTTAGTTAGTTATTAATTCTTCAATACAACTGGATGTTATAATGTTTTTTTATACTTAAAGATCTAAGTTTATCGAGAAATTCTTTTTGAGATAGAATTAATTTTTTTTTTCAAGTATTTTTTAATTAAGATTAAGTACCAATTAATTTGCTATTTCCAATGTCAATTCTATCAATCCCCAGTTAATATAGGAGGTAGTTGGTTAATTTGTGTGTAGCTGGGTATTTAGCACATGAGGATATATTGGCCGGGTAGCTAGAAGCACGTACATGCACCAAGAATTAGTTGGTGGCCGCTTTTAATGAGTGGGGAGTACTCCATGTTGATAAAATGCATAAGGGCTGACCACCTACGAGCGGCCTCTTGATTGTGTTAGGTTGTGCATGAAGGAGATTTGGAATTCAAGGAGATGTCTGCTTCCAATTAAGTAGCAGTGGTGCAATTAATCGCTCAGTACATTCTATCATTGTGTATCCAAGTCATCTTGAATATATGTATACAGCTAGGGGATAGTTAAACAAAAGAGAAGGAATTGTTGGGAGTTTATTTTTATGAAGTTTTTATATTATGATTAAAGTATCATGTCTTATTCTAAGGCTTCCGTGTGCATTAAAAGTCATGACAATCTTTTAATTCTTGTGTGAGGCGCCACTGGGCTGCCTGATAAATGCATGGGAAGCGAGGGAAAGTGAATATATATATATATATATATATTTATATCTAGACTTATAGTTGTTCCAAAGTAACTCATTCGATATTCCAAAAGAAAAAACAGCTACTGTAAAGGGGAATTCGAAGCATGGCATCTAGAGATCAAAATTCAAGTGACTACTGTTGTTCGAAGATCTGCAAATTACAAACCTACATTTGGCACTATGATTATATCCAGTCATTGAAAAGTGAATATGTGGTACATGTTGCTGTTTATATTGTTTATTACTCACGAGTTTATCTTCCCTAATTGCCTTCTCTGGGTCATGATCTGGCTTTTGCATCTTTGTTTAATTCTGGATATGAATCAGTAGAGATTATAGTCAACATAGACATCACCATTAACAAATATTGCTGCAAACAGACGTGAAAGAAGTACTGGTAAATATTGGACGTAAAAATAAGCATAAAAAAGTAGGGTACATCCTAAATAAAATGCTAATACTATAATTAGAATGATGACCTAAATACACTATAAATGAAACTAAAAAAAGCGAAACAGAAAAGGCACAATTATGAGAGTAGTGTTGAGTAGCTTTGAGATATTTGGACAAACAGTGCTTCGTCCTTCCTACTACAGAACCTGTCCAATACAAATAAATAAAACAATAAACTAAGATATCTTGAGGCAGAATTAAATTATGTATGTAACATCAATGAGACAGTACTTTAAATTAAATTATATATGTAATAACATCAATTAAATTATAGTTGAGCAGTATCATATGATTCATTGGACCGACGGAATCGATCGAAGGCCCGATTAGCTCTCCCAAGTAAAGCAAGCAATATACGTGCGTGCATAACCAAAAATATATGATCATTAGGAAGCTGATACGGCAAGCTGTTTGGATTTCAATATATATATATCAACATATATGGCCATTTATAAGACTCTCATGTTGATCACCATTTATATGGAGAAGATCCATCGAGATCATTTTTATATAACCGCGTGCGACGATCTACTCAATCATGAAAATAATTACCAAGTGTTTATATTTTTGTCAACAATTTGAGAGCTCCATTTTTGTGGTAAGTAGTTTAGTCGATATGGATGAAAAGGCTTTGTGTATGCTAATATAATTAAAACCTGCCGTCTCCTGTCCCTGTAGCCCGGGCCCTGCATGCACTTGCTTGCATGGCTAGGGAGAGAGGAAGGAAGAGGCTGGAGGAAAAAGTAAACTACCGCAAGGACCTGTCTAACCTGGCCTAACGGCCGCCAACTCCTTTGAAGTTGTGGATCAGAACCTTCCAACTCATGATGTTTAATTTTAACATATATCTAGGGTATATGGTTTGGAGAAGCACACATTCTATTCGTACCTATATATATATATATATATATATATTTTAAACGTGTATAATGTTTCTAGCTTGATACATTACGTTATGAATTTATACCCAAGGAGTAGGCCGGTAGGTGTTTATATATGTGGGTATATGCATGTGTAATTAATGAACGTACACATACACACTAATTAGCTTGGCCGGGATGATAGTTTGTCAAGATTAATTATGGCCTAATTTTCGCTAAGGAAAATAGATTTGGAAAAATTAGATCAATCAGGTAAAATTTATCATTAAGAATTTTAATTGCTTTAAATTATGTAAATATTGAATAAGATCATGCCTATTTGAACCTTTTCTTAGAAACAGAATTTAGAAAAATTTTCGAGATCGATCCCCGCCTAGTACATGACAATCATGAGATCTTTCAAATCAGAGTGCCAATATGCCGTATCCTAGAGACAACAACCACGTAATCCTAACCCTTGAACAGTACCCCCACCCTCTTCAAAATCCAAAATACCAAAATCAATTCAATGATATTATGGTCCGATTTCTAATTGGAATATATAGTTGAAAAATAAATGGTTTATATAAAACCTATTTACAAGAAAGATAAGTTTAATTTATTTTATAAATCATGTATAAATTACTGAAGAAACTATGTTTATCTTTATTTTTATTTTTTTGGAAGAGGGTAAAATCTCAATTTTATTAATAAACTCTAACTTTTAACCGAGGAATAAAGTTAAATCAAAAAGCTTGGGGGATAGAAGAAAATATAAAAACCCGATACTTATATAAAATTAAATATTATCTAAAGCCTATACTAGAACAAAAGACAACAATATATATCGAATTAAAGCTAAATATGCAGTGAAATAAAAAGTGTGACGCCTCCAACTTTCACGTATAGATATATGGAAATCGAGGCATCGAGATGAAGACAACACGGGTCATGTATCCTATCGCCAAGTGTGTTTACATGTAACACGTGTACAATAAAAATAACACAACAGGTAATAAAAGTCTGTCGACAAAGTATCAGAATTTTGTTTAAATACAAATTCGCTTAAAATAAGAGTATCAAAATATTACAAGTTTACAATAACATCACAAATCTGAAAATACATAATTAATTACAATAATACAAGCCAAAAACTCCAGTCACCCCTTCGGCGGAACCACCTCCTCAGGCTCAACCTCCTCCTCAACTGTATCAAAATCAAGGTACCAAAGACAGTATCGCAGGTAAGTAATAATCCTAACAACCCACAAGATGAAAATACATTAAAGCCACAACAATATGCATAGACGTGATATCATATGCATGAGATCCGAAAATAATCATTTTCTAACGCATGCCAAAAATTCCATTTTTGGCCCATAATATTTCATTTAAAACATTTCCTCGCTATTATCTCAGATAATGGTAAGGGTGTCAAATCATGTTGACGGGTCGTGTTTGTATTGTGTCAAAGTGTGTATATTATACTATATAGGTCAACCTTAACCCGACCCGTTAAGCTTATTATGTCAAAATCTCAAACCCTAACACGACCCATTAACATAACGAGTCGTGTCGTGTCAACCCATTTTGATCCATTGGTAAATATTACGGAATATGTTAACATAATACAATACGATCCGTTTCAGACTGTTTATGTAAATAGGTTGAATATGCCCGAAATTAACCCTTTTGACCTGATTAAATTTAGCAAAATTTTATATAAATGTTAAAATTATAATATCTATAAAAATTATAAAACTTACTACAAGTCTAAAATTACAATCTATATAATAAAAATATTGAAATTGAAATTATAAAAATTTTACTTTTAGGTATAAGGGTATAATTGTAACTTTAACTTTCTTAACGTGTCATAACGGGTTATAACGTGTCAAAACGGGTTAACCTGTTATCAACTCGTTAAGCAATTGTGTCGTAACAGATCAACTCGTTTTGACCCGAATCCATTAAGACCAAACCTGAACCTGCTATTATCGTATCATGTTCATGTTGGGTTAACGGATCGTGTAACATATTGCCACCCCTAGATAATGGCAAAAAAATCCAATTCTCGCCATTTTCCCTGAAAATGGCTCAATAACCAACTATTAGAGCACTGTAGGTGGGAATCACAGGTGGGATTCTGCAACTATCCTTGCTAACCTCCATCCCTATGCGTGCACCGTAGGTAGAAATCATAGGCGGGACTCTACCATCGACGTTCCTGCTTACCACCATTCCTACAACTCTGTCTGTAGGTGGGACTCTACCACCATCTCTGCTTATCATCATCTTTACGCGTGCATCGTAGGCGAGAATCACAGGCGGGACTCTACTACCATCCCTGCTTACTACCATCCCTACAGTGACTCTCTATCAAACCGTTCAATAAGTTCATTTCAAACACATCTAAATTCCTTTCTCATATAAAAATCCAATTTCCAAATATGCACATGAACGTGCATGCAATTATACGAAAATCCAATTAATTTTCCTTTTAAACATGCACATGTATACACCATGCAATGCAAATGACAAGACAAATTATCCAAACATAAATAACTCCATCCTCAAATCCATCCAACCCCTGATTCCTCAGACTCAGTTCGGCACAACTAGCTAAATCACAATGTATTGTTAAAGCAAAATATATGTAAATCTTAAAGGAAGTTTGAAAAATACTTACAGTGCTGTAAAGGTAAATTTCTAAAAGATCAAATACCAACTTTAAATTCCAAAAACTAGCTTGAAAATAAACAACCAAAAATACAATTTTCGGGACTAAAATGGGTTTCGAAAACACAATGATTTAAGGTGGGATTTTTGGATTTAAAGGGCTGATTTTGCTTAAACAAAACTTGGTGATGATTTCTGGAAATGGAGACTCATGGAAAAGGAAAAAAATACACAAGAAGCCCAAGATAAAAAACCCAACTCAAACTCACGGCTTGGAGGCAAAAACAGGGGCACGGTTTTGAGCTAAAAAACAAAGCAAAGGTTGAGTCCAAAACCACCGAAAATTGCAAGGTTTTACCACAATCAAGTACATGAAAATACTAAGAGAAGAAAAGAGGGAAAATCAAGCTTGATGGCTCACAATTGGACCTGCAAAAATGGAGAAAATGAAAATGCTAAAGAGGAAGAGACCACTCGGTTTTACAGCAAAAGAAACCAAAGAAATTATAGAGGTTGAAATTGGACCTTACCAGTGTAACAAGGTAGATAGGGATTGAATAAATGTAACTAAGAAGATGAATGAGGAATTGGATGAAAATGGCATTAATTTTGTAAAACCAAAGGAAACTACAGACGTCTTCTTCGAGGGAGGCTTCTCCGATTGCAGGAAATTAGAGAATGCTAGAATGTATTTTCATAACCGCTTCTGTCAAAAAGACAGATGCTAAATACTACTAAAATTGAAAAGACTAAAATGCCCTTTAAAATCTATGGGCTTAATCAGGAAATGAATTCATAGAGGCCCAGCTGCGTTGAGGCCCACGATCCACTTCCTCTCTTACGGCCCATGATGGTCCAATTCCCTAAAGTCTTCAATTAAGCTTCCGTATGCCCCCTAGCTTCTAACACTTCTGCACTTTATCACTTCTACAGATCATCTACTTACCCGTACGCTCCATGCCCTAAGTCTTCTTCCTCTTGCTTCACTCACTTCCCAGTTGTGTAACAAATCCCCCTCTCTTAGAGAACCTTGCCCACAAGGTGAGGGAAGTCCTGAGCTTTGGTGAGATTTTGTTTCAGTAAATGCCAAATGTGATCTCTTTGTTGCAACGTGATTTCCACCTCTGCCACTCTTGCTGTGTTTGGTAGATAGCTAGTCAATTTTGGGGGTTTGTATCCATAGAGGGCCTCAAATGGGGTAATCTTAGTTGAGGCATGCTGGGATGAATTATAACAACACTCTGCTAAGGCAACCCAGTTGGACCAATCCTTAGGATTGTCACTGACATAGCTTCGAAGGTAGTTCTCGACCCACTTATTCACGACCTTTGTCTGACCATCTATTTGAGGATGGTAGGCAGTGCTGAAGGCCAGTTGAACACCTTGTAATGAGAATAGTTCCCTCCAGAATTTTCTAGTGAAAGTAGGGTCTCGATCTGAAACAAGGGAGTGAGGCATTCCATGTAATTTGAAAATATGCTTGACAAATAGTTGAGCTACCACCTTAGCTGTTTAGGGATGTGAGATGGGTATGAAGTGGGCATACTTTGTGAATCTATCCACCACGACCCATAAGGCATTAAATCTTTGAGAGGTAGGTAACCCTTCTACAAAGTCCATGGATATATTTGTCCAAGGGCTGGAAGGAATCGGGAGAGGTTGTAGAAGACCACTAGGAAGTGTATTGTCCACTTTAACTATCTAACACGTGTCACAGCCCTTTAAAAAAACTTTCAAGTCCCTTTTGAATCTAGGCCAGAAGAAATCTTTTGTGAGCCTGTGCAATGTCTTATCAAATCCCAAATGACCCCCTAAGGGGCTGCTATGTACCAAGTGCAAGATTTTGTCAACAAGAACTGAGTTAGCTGGAATGTAAACTCGGTTCTTATAGAATAAAACCCCATCCTTGATCTCATAGGGAGGTGGAAGTTGCCTGTCTTGGTGTTTAAGGAATAAGGACTTAACTACTGAATCCGAGTCATGTAGACTTTCAATTTCTGTGAGCCAATCCTAACTAGGTAGTGTAAGTAGAGCCAAGGTTACTTCATGATCCAAACCTTGTCTAGATAGAGCATCCGCCACCCTTTTTTGTACTCTACCATAAAGTTATATCCCATGAGTTTAAATATCCACTTTTGCTGCATTGGAGTGCCCACTCGTTGGTCTAGCAAAAATTTCAGACTTTGGTGGTCTGTTTTGACTACAAATGAGTGTCCCAGCAGATAGGGGCGCCATTTCTGAACCGCTGAAACCAGAGCCATGAGTTCTTTTTCATAGGTTGACATAGCTAGGGCGCGGCCCTTGAGAACCTAACTAAAAAAAGCTAGGGGTCGCCCTTCTTGCATCAGCACAGCTCCAATTGCTTCCCCCGAAGCATCACACTCAATTACAAATGGTAATTGAAAGTTAGGTAAGGTCAAAGACTGGTGGCTGAGTCATGGCTCTTTTAAGCTGGTCAAAGGTTGTTTGGGCTGTTTCAGTCCACTTAAAGTTGTCTTTCTTCAGTAGTTTACTGAGTTTAGCTGCAATGGCTCCATAGCCTTTCACAAAACGGCGATAATACCCCGTGAGACCCAAAAAACCTCTCAAGGCTTTAATAGACTAAGGCACGGGCCACTTGGTCATAGCTTGCAGTTTATCCAGGTCAGCTCTAATGCCTTGGCCAGAAATAAGATGGCCCAAATATGCAATTTCTTCTTGACCAAAACAACACTTAACTTGGCAAACAGTTGATGTTGTCTTAGCAATGCAAAGGTGATTTTCAAGTGAGATAAGTGTGTCTCAACATCAGAACTGTAGATTAGTATATCATAAAAAATACCAAAATAAAGCGACGTAAATAACGTTTAAAAACCTGGTTCATGAGTCTTTGAAATGTTGAGGGCGCGTTAGTTAAACCAAAAGGCATAACTAAAAATTCGTAGTGGCCTTCATGTGTGCGAAAGGCAGTTTTAGAGACATCTTTTGGTCGCACCCTGATTTGATGGTAGCTGGACCTCAAATCAAGCTTCGAAAATTTTTTGGCTCCATGGAGCTCATCCATCAACTCATCTACAACTGGAATAAGATATTTATCCTTAATAGTAACACTATTCAGTGCCCTGTAATCCACACATAAATGCCAAGATGTATCAGCCTTTCTCACTAAAAGGCATGGTGAGGAGTAGGGGCTTTGGGAGGGGCAAATAACTCTTGATTCTAGGAGTCTTTTTAACAATCTTCTCAATTTCTTCCTTTTGAAAATAAGGGTAACGGTATGGCCGTACAGAAACGGGTTTGGTACTGGGTTGTAGGGTGATAGAATGGTCATGGGTATGGGTAGGGTGAAGGCCTTTTGGGGTGGAGAAGATATCTTGGAAATTGTCTAGGAGGGTTTGTATAGATGGAGGGGTAAGGTGAGGTTGGTGAGACGATGATTCTTTAATTAATTGCAACAACAATCTCTTATTCTCCATACTGTTAGCCCCATGTAGCACCCCCTGCTCAAGTAAGTGATGAGCATTCAGCCCTTTGAGGACGACAACACTGTTATTGTGCTGGAATTGCATTGTTAATTCCTGGAAGTTCCAAAGAATAGAGCCCAATCCTTGCAACCATTGAACTCCTAAGACCATGCCATAGCCAGCTAGTTCCAGTAAATACATGTCAACTGGAAAAACAAAACCCTGAATGCTAACTTTGACACCCATTACCTTCCCTGCACTTTCCAGTTTATCACCATTAGCAACTTGTACCTTCACTTTCTGGTCAGTTAAAACTGACAAGGCTAACCGTGATATCAGGGTAGCATCTAAGAAATTGTGTGTACTGCTGGAGTCAATAAGGATAGTGACTCCATGGTTGCCAATTCTTCCTTTCACCCGCATTGTATTAGGATTGATGGAGCCGATAATAGCATGGAGTGAAATTTTAGGGTCTTTATTAGGTTGGGGCACTGGTTTGGGTGGCTCTTTTTCAGTTTGTGATAAATCTAACCAACATTTAGCCCTGTCTGTAAAGGAATCGGGGGGCTCCTCTATGAAGGTGTTATCCTCAATCACCTCTTCAATAAGATAGAGTTTTGGGCTTTGGCACCTATGGCCTGGGTGCCATTTAGAATCACAGCTAAAACAGAGGCCCTTAGCAGGCCTCTCCTTCATTTGGTTTGGGCTGATCTTGTGGACATGTACAATAGCTTTTGGGTTGAAGTCAGGTGGGGTGGGCTGAACTGGAAGGTTGTGATTGAATTTTAAAGGGTTGGGTTCATATGGGTGGGAATTATGGAACTTGGCAGTAAATTTCTTTCAGAGTGAGATCTTTTCTTCTTGGATCTTGGCAAGGCCAAATGTAGAAATTAGGTTGGTGGGATTGAACATGCGAATTGTCAGCCTTATCTCATCTCGCAAACCACTTAAAAAACAGCTTAGTTTATACTGTTCAGATGGTCCCCATAATCTGTTTGATAAGGACTCAAACTGAGCCTTGTAATCCTCAACCAAACCTATTTGTCTGAGTCTAGTGAGCTGTTCCATTGGATCATCATAGCTACTTGGCCCAAAACGCAACAGCAATATTTTAACAAACACCTTCCAAGATGTTAATGCTCCAGACTCATCAAGGTCTTGGAACCATACTAGGGCCTTGCCCTCCATATGGAAGGAGGTCAGCCTCAAACGGTGTTGAGGTAGTGTATTATGGAAGGAGAAAAACTGAGTTACCTTGTACAACCATCCATGTGGATCCTCACCATTGAAGGAAGGAAAATCCAACCGTATAGCCCTTGTGTGTATTTCACCCGTGTGTAACACCATGCCATTATTGTTGTTAGAGCTTTCACCATTAAGTGCATCCACTGACTTGTGAGTAACCATTTTTTGCAAATCTGAAGCCATAGTAGCAAACTGGGAATTCATATTTTAGATCATAGCCTCCATTTGCCGCCTAAGAGCTTGCATTTCTACCCCAATAGATGTGAACTGAGAATCGGTGTGCTGCATATGAGTTTCGGACATCTTTTTGAAGGAATGGAATTCCTTGTGTAGCTCCTAGGAGCGAGTACCTTCAGCCATTGTTTAATAGAGCAGGAAAGGGGCTTTGGATACCACTTGTAACAGGGTAGATAGGGATTGAATAAATGTAACTAAGAAGATGAATGAGGAATTGGATGAAAATGGTATTAATTTTGTAAAACCAAAGGAAACTATAGACGCCTTCTTTGAGGGAGGCTCCTTCGATTGCAGGAAATTAGAGAATGCTAGAATGTATTTTCATAACCGCTTCTATTAGAAAGACAGATGCTAAATACTACTGAAATTGAAAAGACTAAAATGCCCTTTAAAATCTATCGGCTTATGTTATTACAACAGATAATTCCAATCAGAAAATGAATTCATAGATGGCCCAGCTGCGTTGAGGCCCACGATCCACTTCCTCTCTTACGGCCATTGATGGTCCAATTCCCTTAAGTCTTCGGTTAAGCTTCCGTATGCCCCCTGACTTCTAACACTTCTGCACTTTATCACTTCTACAGATCATCTACTTACCCGTACGCTCCATGCCCTAAGTCTTCTTCCTCTTGCTTCACTCACTTCCCGGTTGTGTAACAACCAGTCGAAAATGAAGGACTCATCGAACAGTAGGAGGCGAAAGGAGAAGAAGGAGCAGGGAAAGAAGAAGCAGCGTTACCACGCCAAAACAGAGGAATGAAAATGAATAAAAAGGAGAAGAGAAGCAACGGCAACAAAAGGAAACCGAAGGAAGAAGAGAAAATCAGAAGAAGAAAGGAGCAGTGGCTTACAAGAGGAGAAGAAAAGAAATTGAAGAAAGAGGCATGCGGCAGAAGAAGAAAGAAGAAGAAAAGCCATAAGGGCATCCAAATGGCGTCGTTTAAGACGGAAGAAAGGGTTGGGTCAAGGGGCTACGGGCTGGGCCCCCATTTTGAAGGGAATTCAGTCCAAATCAAAATAAAACCCACTGAAATAAAGCCCACTCAGAAAATAAGGATTTTAAGAAAGGAAAAATATACAATAAAAATAATTAAAAGCCAAATAAAAACACTACAACTCAATATTAAAAAAATAAAATATTTAAAGCCCAACAATAGAATTTTCAAAGCTAAAGAATAATTTGAAATGTAAAATAATAATTAATAACAAGAAAGCATATTAAAATAATTTACACAACTTAAAATTATAAAATAAACCCAATGAATAACACATTAAATTTAAAACAAAAGAGCAATAAACTATAATAAATAAAATAATCATTTAATAAAAATATATGTAAAAACGGGGTATCACAAAAAGTACCTGTCAACAAGAGACTGGAACCAAAGAATAGATCAGGATATTCTGGAAATTAATAGCGAAAACATGGTATACTTGCTTTAGCAATGGAGGGGATGTCTATAATATGTTTAGGGAGTTGAGAGAAAGTAGTGAAGCTTACCCAAAATCCCATGTGTTGCAAGGTTGCCGGCTAAAGCATTTCCATCTCTATAAATATGAGTCAAGCTTAAAGCAATAAAACACTTTTAAATTTTCAAATTATCATCTCATATGTCAAATTGTTTCCAAGGGTTGAGATTTATTATTCGGTCAATTCACCACCAAAAGAGAAACATTTTCAATTATGAGATCTTCTACACTAAATTGATAACAAATGAGAAAAACTCTATTTTAACGACAGAAATCTTAGCAAGATTGTTAGCCCAACACCTAAGTGGTGAGAGAAACAAATAATGAAAGAACCGGTTGATGCCCTTAAGGCATCTCCACAATCTGCTGGTCTCGGATTCCCTTAAGAAGTACGTACCATCAATATTAAGTTTGAGGATTCCACAATGGCGTTTAATGGTCAAAGTGTTGTGTTGAGTATTGTGGAGTCTGGCCCACTTCGCTCGAGCGGTGGCTTTTGGCCGCTCGAGCAAATCCAGGCAGATTCGAACGCTTGAAGGCTGCTCGACAGTGAGCTCGAGCGGTTGCAGGAAAGGAAGTTTGCTCGAGCGGAGGCATTAGCCGCTAGAGCGAAGTCAGGCAGAGTTGAACGCTCGATGTCCGCTCGACAGTGAGCTCGAGCCGTTGCGGAAGGAAGTTCGTTCGATGCATGCTCGACACGCCGCTCGAGCAAATATCGTATATTTTCAGATCTAGGACTTTTTCCGCTGTTTGAGTATAAATATGTGTTTTCTACACTTATGGTCGTACTGTACAACACTGTTGGTGAACATATTTCACCCCTCCATTGTAGTGTGATTCCTCAACAATAAAATCCTCTCAGCTCCCGTGGACGTAGGCAATTTGCCGAACCACGTATATTGTGTGTCTGTGTGATTTTCTCTTTCATATTCCATATTTTTCACTTTATTGTCATCGTTTTCACAACAATTGGTATCAAGAGCCAAGGTTCGGGTCTGAGGGAAAACGATGGCTGGAGATGAAGTGAAGGTATCGGGGATCGAGAAGTTTGATGGCACGGATTTTGGTTACTGGAGGATGCAGATAGAGGACTACCTCTATGGGAAGAAACTTCATCTTCCGTTATTGGGAAAGCGACCGGAAAAGATGGATGAGGCTGATTGGAATCTGTTGGATCGACAGGTTCTGGGGGTTATTCGATTAACCCTGTCGAGATCCGTTGCACACAACGTCATCAAGGAGAAGACGACTGCGGATCTCATGAGGCTTTGTCAGGTATGTATGAAAAGCCGTCAGCGAATAACAAGGTACACTTGATGAAAAAGTTATTCAATTTAAAGATGGCGGATGGTATGTCTGTTGCACAACATCTGAATGATTTTAATACTATCACAAATCAATTGTCGTTTGTTGAAATTGAATTTGATAATGAGATACTTGCACTGATATTGTTGGCTTCATTGCCAAATAGCTGGGAAGCCATGAGAATGGCTGTTAGTAATTCTGCCGGTAAATCTAAGCTAAAATATGATGATATTCGTGATTTGATTTTGGCTGAAGAGGTGCACAGGAAAAATTCTGGCGAGACCTCGGGTTCGAGTTCAGCACTGAATGTTGATTCTCGAGGGAGATCACAAGATAGGAATTCAAACAGAGGAAGATCAAAATCAAAGCACAGGGGCAAGAGCAAGTCAAGGCTTGGTCAGCAGGCAACTTGCTGGAATTGTGGCAAAGCTGGTCACATAAACAAGAACTGCAAAAATCCTAAGAAGACAGAGAATGATAGTGCTAATATTGTAACTAAAGAAGTACAGGATGCACTATTGCTTGCAGTTCATAGTCCAGTTGATGGCTGGATACTGGATTTAGGGGCTTCCTTCCATACATCTTCCTACCAGGAGTTAATGCGGAATTATGTTACAGGTGACTTTGAGAATGTGTATCTTGCTGATGGAGAGGCTTTGAATTTGGTGGGGATGGGAGACATTGACATTGCACTCCCTAACAAGAACAAATGGACCTTGTAAAAGGTCAAACACATTCATGAGTTGAAGAAAAACCTCATTTCTATTGGGCAGCTCGATGAGTGTGGTCATTCAGTAGTGTTCTCAGATAGCACCTGGAAGGTCATAAAACGGGCATTGGTACTGGCTCGGGGTAAGAAAACTAGTACACTATATATGACTACCGGTTTAATTAACACTATTGCTACTACCGTTGCAGAGAGCACAACAGATTTGTGGCATTGTAGGCTTGGCCATATGAGTCAGAAGGGTATGAAAGAACTTCTGTCTAGAGGCAAGCTATCAAAACTGAAATCAGTTGATCTCAGTGTGTGTGAGAGTTGCATTATGGGGAAACAGAAGAAGGTCAGTTTCTTGAAAGGTGGCAGAACGCCAAAGACAGGAAAACTGGATCTTGTACACATAGATGTGTGAGGACCTTCCCCAGTGGCATCTCTTGGAGGTTCTCGTTACTATGTCACGTTCATTGATGACCATAGTAGGAATTTATGGGTTCATTTCTTGAAGCATAAATCTGACGTATTTAATGTGTTCAAAACTTGGAAGGCCATGGTTGAGATAGAGACAAACTTAAAACTGAAATGTTTGAGGTCTGACAATGGTGGTGAGTACATTGTTGGTGGGTTCAAGGAGTACTGTGCAGCTCAGGGTATCAGAATGGAGAAGACCAGTCTTGGGACACCACAGCAAAATGGAGTTGTGGAGCGTATGAATAGGACCATAAATAAGCATGCTAGAAGCATGAGATTGCACGTCGGACTACCACCAACTTTTTGGGCAGATGCGGTCAGCACTGCCGTCTACTTGATCAACAGGGGGCCATCCATCCCATTAGATTGTGAATTGCCTGAGGAGGTTTGGAGCGGGAAAAAGGTCAAATTTTCTCACCTTAAAACTTTTGGTTGTCTTTCTTATGTTTTTATTAATCCTGATGCTCGTAGTAAACTTGAGGCTAAGTCAAAGAAATGTTATTTCATTGTATGGAGACGAGGCATTTGGCTATCGTTTCTGGGATGATCAGGGTCGGAAGATCATAAGAAGCAGGAATGTGATTTTCAATGAGAAGATTGTGTACAAGGTCAAGTCTAGTACAGTTTCTGAAGTAGCTCCTCAGGAGTCCGAGTTCATAAGATTTGATGACCTACCAGAGGTCACAGTGCAGTGTAGAGATGTGAGTGACGAGGAGAGTGGGTCCAGTGCACCCATTCCTATTATTCCGCAATCAATTTCAGAGCCGTCCATTTCTACAGCTGCAGTTCGCAGGTCAATTAGGACTAGACGTCCTCCACAGCGTTTCTCACCAACCTTGAACTACATTTTGTTGACAGATGGTGGAGAACCGCAGAGTTATGAAGAAACCTTGCAAGATGAAAATTCTAGCAAGTGGGAGCTGGCCATGAAAGATAAGATAGATTCTCTGCTAGGGAATCAGACATGGGAGTTGACAGAACTTCCATCAGGGAAGAAGGCATTACACAACAAGTGGGTGTACCGAGTGAAAATTGAGCATGATGGCAGTAAGAGGTACAAGGCTAGACTTGTTGTAAAAGGCTTTCAGCAGAAGCAGGGTATTGATTACTCTGAGATCTTTTCTCCTGTGGTGAAGATCACAACCATCAGGATGGTACTGTCTATAGTTGCTACTGAATATTTATTTCTTGAGCAGTTAGATGTGAAGACAGCCTTTCTTCAAAGAGACTTTGAAGAAGACATCTACATGCACCAGCCTGAGAGGTTTGTAGTACAGGGAAAGGAAGGTTCAGTTTGTAGACTGAAGAAGAGCTTGTATGGCCTGAAGCAAGCTCCTAGATAGTTGTACAAGAAATTTGATAATTTCATGCACAGTGCAGGGTATATCAGATATCAGGCAGATCATTGTTACTATGTCAGGCATTTTGACAATTCTTATATTATTCTATTGTTGTATGTGGATGACATGCTTATTGCATGGGCTAGTATTGTTGAGATCAACAATCTAAAGAAGCAGATGTCAGAGCACTTTGCAAGGAGACCTTGAAGAAGACATCTACATGCACCAGCCTGAGAGGTTTGTAGTACAGGGAAAGGAAGGTTCAGTTTGTAGACTGAAGAAGAGCTTGTATGGCCTGAAGCAAGCTCCTAGATAGTTGTACAAGAAATTTGATAATTTCATGCACAGTGCAGGGTATATCAGATATCAGGCAGATCATTGTTACTATGTCAGGCATTTTGACAATTCTTATATTATTCTACTGTTGTATGTGGATGACATGCTTATTGCATGGGCTAGTATTGTTGAGATCAACAATCTAAAGAAGCAGATGTCAGAGCACTTTGCAATGAAGGATTTGGGAGCTGCAAAGCAAATCCTTGGCATGAGGATTGTCAAAGATAGAGTCAGAGGCACGTTGAGACTCTCACAGGCTGAGTATATGAAAAAGGTACTCAGCAGGTTCAATATGGACAAGGCCAAACCAGTTGGCACACCCTTGGGCAGTCACTTCAGACTCAGCAAGAATCAGTCACCCGAGTCAAAGGAGGAACAAGACTACATGAGTAAGATTCCTTACGCCTCAGCTATTGGTTCACTTATGTATGCTATGGTCTGTACCAGACTGGATATTGCCCATGCAGTGGGAGTTGTGAGTAGATACATGAGTAACCCAGAGAAAGAACATTGGGAAGCAGTGAAGTGGATTTTGAGGTACCTAAAAGGCTCCTCAGAAACTTGCTTGTGTTTCTTAGGAGAGAGTTTAGAGGCCCAGGACTATGTTGATGCTAATTTAGCTGGAGACATTGATAGTAGGAAGAGTACCACTGGTTTTGTTTATACTCTTGGTGGTACTGCAGTGTCATGGGGTTCTAATCTACAGAAAACTGTTTCTTTGTCTACTACAGAACCTGAGTATATTGCAGTGTCAGAGGCTGCAAAGGAAATGATATGGCTACAAGACTTCTTGGAGGAATTGGGTAAGAAGAATAAAAAAGGCACTCTCTACAGTGATAGTCAGAGCGCCATATTCCTTGCCAAGAATCCAGCATTTTATTCTAGGACCAAGCACATTCAGATCAGGTATCACTTCATACGATCATTGTTAGATGATAGACAATTGTTACTTGAGAAAATTTGTGAAAGTAAGAACCCTGCTGATATGTTGACTAAGGGTGTTACACTTGAGAAACTGAAGTTGTGCGCAACTTCAATTGGTCTTCTAGCATGAAGACAGGGGCAATGAGTTGCAGAGGTGGAGGATATCACGTTTGAGGAAGAGGACGATGCAGCGAGTGTACCAGTCTCCAAGTGGGAGAATTGTTGAGTATTGTGGAGTCTGGTCCACTTCGCTCGAGCGAATCCAGGTAGATTTGAACGCTCGAAGGCTGCTCGACAGTGAGCTCGAGCGGTTGCTGGAAAGGGAGTTCGCTCGAGCGGAGGCATTAGCCGCTCGAGCGAAGTCAGGCAGAGTTGAACGCTCGATATCCGCTCGACAGTGAGCTCGAGCGAATATCGTATATTTTCAGATCTAGGGCTTTTTTTGCTGTTTGACTATATATATGTGTTTTCTACACTTATGGCCGTACTGTACAACACTGTTGGTAAACAGTATTTCGCCCCTCCATTGTAGTGTGATTCCTCAAACAATAAAATCCTCTGCAGCTCCCGTAGACGTAGGCAATTTGCCGAACCACGTATATCTGTATGTCGTGTGTGATTTTCTCTTTCATATTCCATATTTTTCACTTTATTGTCATCGTTTTTCACAATATGTTGAGGATTCGAGCATTAGAGATACAAAATTACGATCTCTAAGCAACCTTGAGATGTTATGGATTGATATTGATAACAAGCTGTCCCAAGGTACCTATCCATCCCTTCAAATTTTCTCTGTTTCTAGCCAACCAAAGCTCCCAAAGAATAGTGGACTTTCTTTGTAAGATGTTCATTTGAAGTCATATTTTTATGAATATAATTTGAATATTTTTACGAATATAATTTGGAATTTTCGTTAAAATATGCACTTTTCTCATATTTTTCTGATTAATTCTTGTGCTATGTATTAGAATTCATTGATTACAGATTTGAGTATTGTTATCAATAAGATTTTGTTTTATTATTTCAAATATAATGTATTAAGTCCGTTCCAAGGACTAGTTACTTAGTTATTGATTCTTCAATAGAACTGGATATTATAATGTGTTTTATACTTAAAGATCTAAGTTTATCGAGAAATTCTTTTTGAGATTGAATTAGCTTTGTATTTTGAGTTTTTTTTTTTTAAATTAAGATTAAGTACCAATTAAGATCCTTTACAACTCATCTCTGAATTTTGTGGCCATGGAAAATGATAACATGGACGTTGTTACGTCTACAGAGTATAAGAATCCTCACCAATCAGTTAATTTTTTTTTTTAATTTTTTCTTTCACCATTTTTTAAACTATTTAGATATTTTAAAAAAAAAATCATACATTCATTTAAAAATACTACTTAATTATTAAGTAAAAAAATGAAAATAAAAATAAAAATTTGGGTAGAAATCATATGTGAACTTAGTGTTTTCCATATATAGATATGGGTAGCTGATATTTACCACATGAAGTTATAGCAAGTTTCGAGGTTTTAGGTGGCGACGTACGTGCATGGATCGAAGCACGTGCACCTACCAATAATTAGTCGGTGGCCGCTTTTAATGAGTGGGGAGTACTCCATGTTGATAAAATGCATCAGGCCTGGCCACCTACGAGCTGCCTCTTGATTGTGTTAGGTTGTGCATGAAGGAGATTGAATTCAAGGAGATGTCTGCCTCCAATTGGTAGCAGTAGAGGTGCAATTAATAGCCCAGTACATTCTACCATTGTGTATCCAAGTCATCTTGAATATATGTATATAGCTAGGGGATAGTTAAAGAAAAGAGAAGGAATTGTTGGGAGTTTATTTTTATGAAATTTTTATATGATTAGAGTATTTTTAAAAGAGTAATTTTATATATAATCATGAAGTGTAAATGTCGTGTAATTATTTTGAAAAAAGTGAGATCTACTATTAAGAAACTAAATTTTTTTACGTGGATCCCATATTTTATTCACTTTTTTCAAAGCGATTAAGCCATAATTATACAATTCACGATTATAAATATATTTTCTTAATGTTGAGATGACTACCAAATGTGCTCACCAAATGTGCACACTAGTACAAATGAGTTTTTTTTAATCATTGTTTAAGCAACCTTAACCATTAAGAGAAAAAATAAAAATATATATAAATTCACTAATAGTCACTTCTTTAACCATTAAGAAAAAAAAAAATAGAGTAACGTTATACACTCATCTCACTTGCATCCTACTATATATGATATGGTGCATTTATCACCATTTGATGATAAATAAACATGCAATAAATGATTATTTACCCGTTTGGTTACACATATGAGATGAGATAGGATGAGATGTTTTAAATAGTAATGAATAAAATATTGTTATAATATAATTTTTTAATATTAATTTTATATTGTGATTTGAAAAAGTTAAACTATTTATTATATTTTGTATGAGTATTTGAAAAAATTGTAATGATGAGTTGAGATGAGATGAGATGAGATGTTTTGAGTTTTGGTAACCAATCAGGTGGTAAATATATCTCATTTTACTTAATGAGATGTAAATGGGATGATAGTATGTTTTATAGAATTTTTCATAATTCTTGTGTGAGGTGGTACTAGCCTGATAAATGCATGGGAAGCGACCAGCGAGCGAGGCAGACCAGCGAGCGAGGCAATGGGACGCCTCTAATCATTCCTAACTTGCAATTAACCAACCCTAAATTGCTCTGGTCGACCCATGCACTAGAAAGTAGCCGCTTGTAGCTCGATCTCCCAGCTTAACAAATAATTAATTTTCTAACATATACATGAAGTGCTAGAAAATTCATGAAGTGTTAATTACTTACTAATATTACAGTAGAACTCATGTAATTACTACGCTTTATGAAAGAAAAGAAAAGGAATTTCTATTTCGAAATAGAAATATTAATTGGCCGAACCAACAAAGGCATGCACGTACGTACGTACGTGAATGTTTTGGGTTGGAGTTGCTTACTGGCATTAAACAACCACTTTTGAGTACCACTAGTGTGCTTTTATTATTCAATTTTAAATTTATAGATGATAGCCACCTGATGATCACACACACACACATATATATATAGCTGGACTTGACGTTCCAAAGCAACTCATTCGATATTCCAAAAGAAAAACAGCTACGGTAAAGGGAATTCGAAGCATGGCCTCTAGAGATCAAAATTCAAGTGACTCTACTGTTGTTCGAAGATCTGCAAATTACAAACCTACCATTTGGCACTATGATTATATCCAGTCATTGAAAAGTGAATATGTGGTACATTTTTCTGTTTATTATATATTGTTTATTAGTAGTCTTAGAGTTTATTGTATATATACTTTTGGATTATCGGTAATAAGCTGATAAGAAAATTGGATTCATAGGGAGTTTCATACACCAGAAAACTTGCTGAGCTGAAGGGAGAAGTAACGATGATGTTTCATAAAGTGTTGGAGCCCCCAAAGCAACTTGATCTTGTTGATATCTTGCAAAGACTTGGAGTGTCTTAGCACTTTGAGGATGACATAAGGAGGATATTGAAGAAAATATGGAATACTAGCACTTACGATGGTGATGTGCGTAAGAAGCAGAGTTTATATACCACAGCTCTTGAATTTGGACTGCTAAGGCAAAACGGATATAATGTTCCTCAAGGTAAAGTGGTAAACAAGATACGATCGAGTTGATTTTTCAATATATATAAGCAAGAGATGTTACACAACACAGTTTTTGAATCGTGTTGATAATATATATATACAGCTGTCACCCATCATTTAAAGCTAACAACGAGTGAGATTTGTTGATTGCAGAGATTTTTAGTAATTTAATGAATGAGAAGGGAAATTTCAAGGAATGTCTTTGTGATGATATTGAGGGAATATTGGCCGGCTTTGTACGAAGCCTCATTCCTCTTGATAGAAGGTGAAAGCATCATGGAGGAAACAAGAGAGTTTGCAACCAAACATCTCAAAGAATACGTGAACCACAGCAATGATCAAAATCGTTGTGCAAGGGTGAACCATGCCCTGGAGCTTCCATTGCATTGGAGGGTGCCAAGGTTAGAAGCAAGGTGGTTCATTGATGTATATAGGAGCAAGGAAGATATGAACTCTATCTTGCTTGAGCTTGCAGAATTGGATTTCAACATGGTACAAGCAGTCCATCAAGATTTTTTTTTTTTTTAAAGAAGAGCCGGAAGCCACTCACATAGTAGTCCCGTCCCAAATTTATTAATAAACCCTCACTTATGGCGGAGGAAAATCGTGGTTTCATCCCTAGGCCTGGGGGATACAAAAAACCAAAATCCAGGCCTTAAAAACCAATAATAAAAACTCAAACACAATACATTGGCCCTAGGAAAGCTAAAAAAAAAACCGCAAAAACAAAACCTGCAAAAGACAACCTGTATGAACAAAGATTAAGAAAGGAAAATCACATAGTGCAAAGACAGACATACCTGGAGATAAAGTCAGCGCCCATAACAAACCTCTCAACAGCATCTGTGAAAAGCTCAAGTTCATCCAACGTGCCATATACATCATACACATCATCTATTGTTGTTATTAGTGCATTGACTTTTGTTGACATTCTCCTATTATATCCAAGCCCAGGTTGAAATGATACTCCCACTGTCCATAGGAAATTCTCCATCAATCTATCCCTTGCAAAACTCAAGTCTCCAAGACCAGTGTGTCTCCACCACCTTTATATGAACGATCGAAAACCATATCAATTTTAGAACTCAAGCAATGCATTTTTTTATCTTTTGAATTTTATATCAAGTAAAGATCTTCATAGTTAATCTTGTTGAGATGCGCAAAAAAAAAAAAAAAAAAAAAGAAAGAGGATAATAATGATTATTACTTTGACCATTCTTTTAGGTCATCTTGATGAATTTTGACCATTCTTTTAGGTCATCTTGATAGCATCAAGATGACCTAAAAAAATGGTCAAAGTATTAATCATTATTATACTCATTTTTTTTTGTGCATCTCAACAAGATTAACTACACTACAAGAGAAGTGAGCTTTTGTGACCAAAAGGATTATTTCCGA
The DNA here is from genome assembly GCA_011037825.1 of Carya cathayensis. NCBI lineage: Eukaryota > Viridiplantae > Streptophyta > Magnoliopsida > Fagales > Juglandaceae > Carya > Carya cathayensis. The sequence continues at coordinate 237,448 of QGSO01000379.1, forward strand.
CCAAAACCGTAGGAAATAGTCCTTTTGGTCACTAAATTTTGGTCACAAATTTTGGTCACAAAATCTCACTTCTCTTATAGTGCTATGAAGATTTTTACTTGATATACAATTCATAAGATAAAAAAATGCATTGCTTGAGTTCTAAAATTGATATGGTTTCTGATCGTTCATATAAAGGTGGTGGAGACACACTGGTCTTGGAGACTTGAGTTTTGCAAGGGATAGATTGATGGAGAATTTCCTATGAACAGTGGGAGTGTCATTTCAACCTGGGCTTGGATATAATAGGAGAATGTCAACAAAAGTCAATGCACTAATAACAACAATAGATGATGTGTATGATGTATATGGCACGTTGGATGAACTTGAGCTTTTTACAGATGCTGTTGAGAGGTTAATTTGTATGAATCATTAATGGTATTGCAAATCTAATGCTTAATATATATATATATATATAAGTATGATTTACCTTTGGTGTAATGTTTGTGGTTCCAGATGGGATGCCCATGCAATGGAACAACTTCCTTATTATATGCAAACATGTTTCCTTTCTCTTCATAATACCATTAATGAAATGGCTTTTGAAACTCTTAAAGAAAAAGGATTCAACAACATTCGATATCTAAAAAAAGCGGTAAGACCTTGATTTCTAAATTCATAATCATTTCTTTACTAACATTGTTTTCTATGTACTATATATACTTCCTCTAGTTCATTGCTCTACTATGAATATTTCAGTGGGTAGATTTATGTAAAGCTTATATGGTGGAGGCAAAGTGGTATTACAATGGTTATGCACCAAGCTTTCAAGAATACATCGAAAATGCATGGGTTTCAATATTGGCACCGGTTATACTGGTGCATGCTTATTTTAATGTCACAAATCCAATAACAAAGGAATCATGTGATTTCTTGGAAGAGTATCTGGATATAATTTGTTACTCATCAATGATTCAACGACTTGCGGATGATCTTGGAACATCTACGGTAAGCAAACCATATATACTATCTTAAGAATTTCATCAAGAGTTGTTTTACCACATGACATCAACATATATAGATCAACATCAATCCATATATATGTGCATATATATGTATATGTTTGTGTTTCTTATCTCATCAGGATGAGCTAGAAAGATGTGATGTTCCGAAATCAATCCAATGTTACATGAATGATACCGGTGTTAGTGAAGAAGATGCTCGGAAGTACATAAGGTCTTTGATTAGTGCAACTTGGAAGAAGTTTAATAAAGAACGCACTGTTACTTCACCCTTCTCAAAAATGTATATTGAGATCGCAATGAACCTTGCAAGGATGGCCCAATGCATGTACCAATATGGAGATGGTCATGGTAGTGCAGAAAATGAAACTAAGGATCGCGTGTTAGCATTGCTGATTCATCCCATTCCTCTATCTAAGAATATTGATGGATGATCATTGATACAAGAAATAATACGTGATTGAAGCTTTAAGTTCACAATTATTAATCATAATATTAAATCACATATAAATTTTTCCTTTTCTTTTTAAATTTGGAGACTAGATGCATCAAATATTAGCTGCTCAGCTGTACTTCACTAATAATACCTAGCTCCTTATGAAAATAAATGATGTACAAGTAGTAAATAAAAGTGAGATGTATGCGTGACATGTAGAATTCTCCAATAAATAAAATTATTTATTTAATTATAAAATTTCATTAATGTTATTTTTGTCCATTTTTAAACAAGGTATTCTAAGAGGTGGAAATCATGTGGATTGGACAATACTAGGGTGCACACTAAATGTGCACTCCAAATATGCACAGTAATGCAAGTGAGTTTTTCTTTTATTTTTTATTTTTGGAAGTAATTTTTAGTCATCCTTAATCATTAAAAAAAAAAGAATATATGAGCGGAGACATTTGATGAATAAATTCTCTCCCTTTAAGTCCATCGAAACAGTTTTGCATATCTAAATTCTTATAAGTTTTATTTACATCCAAAACTAAATGTATATTTATTTAAAAAAAAAAAAAGAACTAAATGTATATTTCCATTTACATAATCTTTTTTTTTTTTTTTTTTGATAATCAACAATTCATTCATCGAATCAATAAACAAGTCCTTTACAAGAGATTTCTTTTATCATATCATACGGCTTGAGTTACAAAAGGACATTCCCACTCCATCTCAATATCACTAATACTCTATGCATGTCTTGCGAGTTGATGCGCTGTCGAGTTACCTATCATGTCGTGCTAGTTGATCTTGCTAGTTGATGCATAATCGGTACTGAAGAACTAATCGTCATGCAAGCGAAAAATTAACTGGCTAATGCAAAAATTGTGAGAAATTTTTATTAATAACTTCCAACACATTTTGGAAAAATAAAAATGTCATATATAGAAACGAGGTTTCGGTTCTCCTAATCGTTGTCACTCTCTTTTTTAATTTTTGCGAGTACTCTTTTTGTGATACTGTTTATTTTTATGAGAATATAGGAAAATAACTGAATGAAAAATAATAAAAAACTGAAATTTTAAAGATTGAAAAATGTTTAATTGGATTGAAGGTTAAAAAACTTTTGAAAAATTTATTTTGTTTTGTGAGCTTCATCTACATTTTTTATTATTACAATTTATATATTTTAAAAAGAATTTTTTTTTTTGAAGATAAGCTTTGGAAAGCGTGATTTACATAAAATATATCACTACATATATGTACGAGAGAAAAGTGAGGTGTAAAATTAAAAATAAAGTTTTCTTATTTTTTTTAAATTTGATCTTATTTAAGTTCTACTATTCTAGTAGGATTGTAAATTATGAGCTGAGTCGAGCAGTTGCTCAAGAAATTTGAGCTCGAGTTCGAGATTATTATCTTAATTTTGCTTGGGACTCGTCTCAGTGAGCAGAGCTTCCAACCTGAGCTGAGAAATTGCTCTCTAGTAATTTTCTTGAGCTTGTCTAATACAAATTATTAGTACGCGTATAAATAATAAAAATACTACATGAAGAAATTAACCTAGTCTGAGATGTCGCAGTAGAAGTACGTGAGAAAAATGCGTCGGTGAATAGCCCAAAGAACACGAGGAAGGACTCTCAGTAAATTTTTGATCATATTTCTTGTCTTGGATGTTAAATATTTTAACAATAAACAGTAATATTGAGATTTTTAATTTTTTATGATTCACGATATTAAGTACGTAATAATAGTTAGAAAATGTACCTAGTTCGCTACAACAAAGACAGGCTTTTGCCACGAGTTTATTTGCCACGACAGAATATCGTGGCAAATAGTGTTCAATTGACACCAAATATGTTCATGGGAACAAAACATGCTTTTTACCATGAGATCAGATTGGTGAAAATAATGTAGTAGTAAAAGGATTTTTTACCACGAATATATGTATTTCTTGCCACCACTTTGTGTTAACGGAAAAAAAAAATTCAAGACTTTGTATTCATGGCTTAAAACTTTTAATGTCAGAAGTACTAGCTTTTCCCACAAAATTGACATCATCACAAAAAATGTCACAAATTGAGAGATTGTTCTTCGTAATTAAATAACTATGTGCCACGAGATGACTTAATTTTTCCCATGAAGTGATACTATCGTAAAAAGTAATAAATAAAACCTCTTTCATCCTCGTGATACTCCTCTCCGCTTTTTCTTTCCTTTCTTCCCCACCCGTTTACTTTCTACCCCACCCCCCCCCCCCCAACCTCGCGATAATCAATTAAGTCTCTCACCTTTCGACTGCACCGTCTCTCCCCATAGTTGCGACCTCACCCAATATACACTCCGGCCCCACCCCCCTGAACCTCACCAAGTCAGCCACTCTTTTGCATTTTGCCACATGATACCCTAGCCTGCAGAACCACCTCCGCAGGCCGCAGTGGGTGCGTCCGCTCTCTCTCTCATTGTGGAGATACAGTAAGCTTCTCTTTCTTCTCCCTTCGTCTTCTCTCTCTATTAGTGGTATGATTGTGTAAAATTTGTTAGACTTTAATATGATTGTGTAAGATTTTGTATGTTTCTTACGATATGTTGGATGACAAATCTATGTAATGTAATTTTTGCTGTTTATCAAGATTGAGGAGATAATTTATAGCATAGTCCCCTATTTAGATAGATGACTTTGTGCTAATTAGGTAGCTGTGATTTCTGCTTTGTATTTTATTTTTAATGACAGATTTTAACAACATGCTTTAACAACATGCATTTTCATTGGTTCTTCTACAATTTTATATCTAAGATAGCTAAGCAATTTATTTTACGGGTCTCACTAGAAGAAAATTGAAAACAAATCTTGTACAAGATTTTGAATTATTTACAATTATTTAAAAAACTTGTACAAGACTTACACATCCTTAATTTATATTTATTAGCATGAAATAGAGAGAAAATTAATAAATTGAGAGAGATTCGGGATAGTACTAGATGAAAGCAACCTATATCATGTATATAAAAAGAAACAAGAGTTGGAAGTTCAATACTAATGTACACATAAAACTAGTGTAGTATAAGTATAATCAGATGTTTTCTACCTAATCTACCAACTATAGCTAGCTAGGTATATAGATGCATCACATGAATTCCCTCCCCAAAACCTATTACTAGCTCCCATCCCTATATATATATATATCTATATATATGTCGACAGAAAATAGGAATAAAAATACAAGAATATGCGAATTAGCAAAAAAAGAAACTGTGCTAATTTCAGCTGATCATCTGTCTCCTTTAATACTTGAGTTTTTTATCAGTGTCTCATGTCATGTCCTTAAATATTATTAGATCTTCTTGATCGATTATGATCTTATTAAATTTTGTTGTCAACCTTGCTTTCGAGATTCTTGAGTCTCATGATCTTAATTAAATATTTGACCAACTTCTTGTGTTTTCACCTTATATATGTTTGGTTATATATTTAGGAAAATTATGTGCTAAATCCTTGCTAGCAATTAAGCAACAATACCCTCTAGCTAGGACTGACAGCCATACATGTAGTAGCAATAATGGTATTTAGCTACTAGTTTTAGCAGCAATATAATAATTTTAATTACGTTTCCCTTATTTTTCAAAGATCCAAACGACTCAGCAAAGGAGCTTTGGTCGATGTAGATACTTAGAATTTAAATTCATACTAAATATTGAGTGTTTATCGAAAAACCCTACTTTGACAATTTCAGGCATGCATGCAGCTAGGAGACGTGGGAAAATCAACATGGATACTTTAAAGCTTTGGCTATTAATACTTTTCTGTTGTTCAATTGTATATATAGAACTACTACATTTGCAATTGATATGGATTTTACTCACTATGATACATCATTAACAAATTATATATGGTTCATACTTCTTCCCTTCACTTGTTGATAAAAACTTATATTTGTCTTTATATATATAAAGTGGCTATCAAACAGAAAATCTTGTTTAAACGGTTTTTGTTGTTTTCCCATTAAAGTTAACGACATGCGTCTAAATATGTATGTGTACTGTGATCTTTTAAAACTATTATTACTAATTTTAAAAATTTAAGACAATATGTTATTATGATCTTTTGTAGTCTTTGATACTTGCAAATCAAATCTCAATAAGGCTGATTATATAATTATTTTCTTACGACTTTCTTTTTTTTCTATTATCTTAAGATCCGAAAGGACATATGAAGTTCTCGTTCATATTTTGCTATAGCATTGCTTGCAATTTCGGATTTTTTCTCTGATTTCCTTCCTTCAACCTTAGATCTATTTGTCTTTGTTTCCATGTAAATTTTCCAAGAAAATTTATATTTGAGTGTGCGTGTAAATATATTCATTTTACATTGAAAAGTTAAACATCCATTTTGAACATGGATAATAAGTTCTTGAGAAGTTAATCCTGGTTTTTTCCTCATTTTTATTTCTGGTTCCTTTAAAATTCATTTAATATTTTCTTTTAGGAAAAAGATTATGAGAAACTACAATTGCATGGTGTTTTAGGGACACAATCAGAGCGTAAGAGCTATGTTGGATAACTTTTTTTCATGCCAAAAAAATTCAAACCCCAAATTGCACAGTGTTCTCATTTCATCGTGGCAAAACTGTAGGGGATGACAGCTTCCCCTTTCAGAATTATTAAAATGCCCCACTAGGGACTAAATTTAACCTTTGAATTTTTTGTCTGTCCCATGGAGATAAGGGTGATTTCTGTAATTTGCCCACGGTTTCTATAGCCGTAGGGCTCCTTTGATGAGATTAAATGACTAATTAGCTTTCAGTATGTTATACAGTGAAGGGTGGTTAGAGTGGGTGGAGGTGAAGGTGGAAACTTATTGATATTTGGCTTAACTTTCTCAAAATGCTCTGAGCCTCTCTCCCCTTCGGGATTTGTTTTTACTTTTTTGTTTTGACTTTTTATTTTTATTTATTTACAAGCAAATTGTTGGTAAGCATTTCTTTTGCCTTTATGGCTTCCCATGGGATGATAAGGAGCACATGCCCTCTATCATGAACACATTAATTCTATCTTCTTCATTTCACATTGGTTTCCCTTGTTTCAAATGTGACTTTTTTCCTGAATTGTGCCAGGCCTTGTGGATCAGGCAGCATTGAAGTAGCTGAGTTCATACATCAACCCCATTCCCAACTTGTTCCCTGGAAGGCTGTCAAATCATGCAGACCCCAAAAGCCTAATGTAAGCCTCAAATGCTTGTTTTCTCTCTGTCTCTTGGAGGCTTATTGGAATGTTGCTTTGGTAGATAAAAGGGTTTTATTCTTTTGGTAGCTGAGGTTGGTTGGGTAATGTAATTTAAATTCAAATATTATGTTTGATCTTTTTTCAACCATTTGGGCTATTTATTGTCTGTATTAACAAACTTTACTTAAGAAGTACTGCAGAGGTGCAGCAGCGGTACCTAACTTTCTTGCTTTTGAATGGTGTAGATCATTAATTATTTTGATTGCTCGAGATCCGTGATATTTTGGGGCTTTCTATATGCATTAATACTGTGTATAATTTCTTTTATAATTTTACGTCGAAGAAAAATTAATTTATATATCTTATTAATTTTAAACGACTGCATATGTATTGATAACTTAATATTATTCTTTAAATTTGAAAACAACAATTTATTGCCCTCTTTCAAACTCATGAAACGAAAGAATGTTCACTCCGTCAAATTATGAGAAATGAGAAAAATCCATTGGAATAGTTAATTCCAAGCGACACAATGTTGATGCCCTATTTTTGACTCATGCATAGGCATAATTTTGACTCATTGGAATTATTAGTTCAAAGATTTATCTCTAATTCAGGTCTTATATATTCGAATTTAACAATAACCTGAAGCAATTATTTAAGTCCATCAAACCTTTTATCTATTATCAATTCCTGCCCGTTGATACATCTACTTGCACATGCATTCTGTCATTCATTATATTTACTCTATTAGACATTAATCTTCTCGAAGTAACGTTATAGTTCTCCAATTGACAATTACATATTAAAAAAGCAATCCCCTCTATTTTCCCTTGAGTTTGTATTAATATTTGTGCTGTTGGAAGCTTCTAGGGATTTACTCTTGTTGAAAGTAATGATCTATATTAATCAGCATTTTGACCTGTTCTTCAAATATATGGTTTATGTTTATCTTCTCTTCTAAATCCCAAAATCAAAACTCCCCTTTATTTTGGTTTCATATTGTATTGATCTTTTTGTTGTTGGGAGGTATTCAAATTTTGCTGGGTTTAAGGTAATCATTTGTATCTTTAGTAATCTGTTTTATGTTAACTATTAGAGGAAAAAAAAATCTATTTTACTTTCAAGATTTGTATATTTCACACCAGTTTTCAATCAATAAGTTATTAAAGATTAATAAACAAATTTGGCTTAAACACCTGATGCATATAACTAACATTTCCTAATTTAGAAAATTCGGAAATCAAAATGGGTTTGTATAAAGCCACTTAAGATAGAGTCAACAATTTTTCCTTTAATTATGTTGTAAATTAATGGAAAGCCTTGATCTCCATCCATTGCGTAAGTTTTGCATTTGTCCCAAAAAAGAGATGGTTGCAAAAAAATACATAACCGACTACAGGATGCATATAAATACATGATAGAATAATAAGAGTTATGTTATTTTTTAACTATTTTTTCCAGTAGTGAGCAAAAGTATGATTGGAAACATCAAAATTCAAGTACTATGAATTTAATATGATATGGTGACCACACAAAATAATAAGTGCTGAATCATATCTGTATATGTATACATACTTGTATGTCTGTGTGTATAATTTTATACCCATCAAAGGTTAAATCATACTTTCAATTATGTTTTGTTCCTTTTTCCATGTTATCTATTTTGCATGTTCTTCTATTTAGTTGTTTATTAAAATGTAATTTCAAAATCCTATTGTAACTTCAACTTCTGTTTTTTGTGTTTTCTTTTTAGGTTTTGGGTGGGGCGCTTCGGAGCTTAGCATTTCTTATTTTCAACTTTGTAAGTATATGTTTTATTAAGTATTCTATTTCTTTGTTTTGCTATGGTTTCATGCCTTGACTTGCATATCTGTCGTTTAATTGTTTATTCATACTAACCAAGACAATTAGTTGGTTTCTTTTGTTTACTATCATTTTATGCTTTCCTTTATTCATTTATGGTTAAATTGTCTATTTATATGGTTTAATTGTTTAAGATTTGTTCCTGCATCTTATTCATTTATCCATTGGCCTATGTATATTGGAGACTTGGTTTTATTATGTTTGCTATTTTAAAAAACAATTCTAGTTACAGAATAAACTGCTTTATAAGAATTGAAAGGGTTAGATAATTCCATAAAAACACAAACCCCACTTGACCAAACCCACCTATTCTTTTTTCCAGAGACCTAACCCAAAGGACCGGATCACAATCCAAATTCCATAAAAGCACAAACAAACAACCAAACCAATAAATAATTTAGATTATAGAGAAGCAAAAAAAAAAAAAAAACTATTATGTTGCACTATTGTTAAATTCTCCTCTCCTTCCACTTCCTTGGTCAGATATCATCAATTGAGCTTATCACCCTTTTTGTTTAAGTTTTTTTCATGAAACTAATTGTGTCTATTATTGATTTATCCCCTATTAATTATTAGGAAACCTCAACAGCTCATAGTGACAATAAATGATCATGATGATCCCAACCTTAGCAAATTAAAATTTTAATTCCTTACTAATTTAATTAATGGAGTTTGTCACGGATTATATCATTCATTTTCTCCTTGTCTTGACTTCAACCAGATTTCTATGCATATTATGGAACATTCATCAATTCATCTCCAAATATGTATTTACTTTAAGAAATAGGAAAGTTCAGAATGAGCATAAGTAATTTTTGAATAACAAAACAAAGCCACCAGGCAAGGCATCAATGTAAACTGAAGTGTAAGTTAAAAACGAGTTTGCATAGGACTCACCCAAAATTCACAAGATTATACAGTTCAAAACTGTTCAGAACACCAGATTATGAGGAGCCTTCACCTTTCCTACCCCTTTTATCACTTCAAAATATATTCAATAGCATGCATTTTGACTGATCTTCTTGCTTTGCTTAATAGAATTTTTCTGAACCTTAACCATACTCCTGTAAAAATCAAATCTGAGATAAAAGAATAGTAGCACAGTAATTTTTTGAGTTAAAACACACCAAGGCACTGCCAACATGTAAATGGGTGATGCAATGGAATATATATATGTATATATATATATATATATATAATATCTATACCTTGCACTTTGAGCAACCAACCCAAAAATAAGTGCAGGCCATAATAAGCCTCAAATCTACCAACAGAGGCATAATATTTAGTTAAAAATTACTTCAAGCACTGTTAGTCATGAGTATCTTAAAAATAATGGAAAATTGGTAGACAGATCAATATGTTAAAACATTCACTTACCAACAACAGTTAATTACTTGAAAAAGCAGTGCAAGATGTTTCCCCATATATACTTCTTTTCAAGAAGAAAAAGTTGAGACATATACTAATTTCGTTATAAAATTCTTTTGAATATAATGGTGGGGGACAAAATGAGCAGAAACTTACACCCAATATGTAGATGTCAAAGTATTAACCAGTGTATATGTTGTTAGTTAGTTTTTTATTAGTCCATATCAGCAGCACAGTCCAGTCTACTCAGCAGTAATATTTTACCAAAAGAGATTTGTATTTTCCCTCTTTATTCTTTCATATGGTGTTCATATGTAAACAAAGTAATGATCTATGTGAATAACTCATCAATGAGATTCAGTTTTTGATCTTCATCTTCTTCCCAGGGATAAAACTTGGCCAAAGTTTTAAGGAATTTTGTGTGGGTAATTATATAAAGAAAATCTCTTTCTATTTTTGACTTAAAGTAAGTGGGAATGATATGCGTATATATCATTACATATATTCCAACCTGTAATATTTTGATCATTACAGGAGATATATAACAATTAGGCCACTTCACTTAAAATGATTTGGTTCAAGTTTGTTAGCGTCCCATGTGCCAACCGCAAATCTGTCTCAAGAGCTATCAATTTTTTCCAATTTGTATAGTTCTTTGTCACCATTTCAACCATAATTCCTCCCAGGTGTGGTCATCATGTACACAACTTTGGTAGTTCTTTTAGCTGGACTTCTCACTTTGTAGTGCCACATTTGGCAACAAACATGCCTATTTTAGACTAATTGCCCTTCAAATCCAATTATGATTAACGTACCTTAATTGTTATTTGGCCGCTTCTGAAAACTTGCATATAGAACTTGTGAAGTTAATAGTTCTTGGTGTCTTAAACACATACTAGATAAACATAGCTCTTCACCTCCATCTACTCATAAAACACAATGCAAATTATACACCTTCTAACTTGACTATGGAGAAATTTGCATTATCCCATGATACAACTACACTACACAACCAGCCTATTTTGCATTAGTTCTTTGGTCTTTAACCTTATACTAAAAACTAAAGATGTGTATTTTCTGGTGAATATTGGATATTTAGTTCCAACTTTTTGAGAGCCAAATTTCTTGACTCAGAGTATTTTGGTGTTGCTATAAAAACTTTTGTAACCTAGTCATTGCACAACCAATTTCAAATATCCTAATGAACTCTTTTCTACTACATGGTCAGCTGCATAAGATGGATAAGGCTTGTCTGCATATTAATGATAGATTGCATTCCAGTGAGTATGCTAAAGGTGTTAGACAATTCCTCGCTATGGCCATAGCCATAAATCCTAATACTGATCGGATTAGGTGTCCATGTAGAAGATACCGGAATAGAGATTTCCAATCCATTCGTATAGTTGAAGATCATTTGTTCTTTAAAGGGATTGATCCAACTTATCAATGTTGGATATTCCATGGAGAAGATGATCCTTTCCTTTCTGCTACATTTTCTGATGAAGAAGAAGATGACACATCGGCTTGCAGTGATTATTTTGATGATCTCGATGATGTTAGATGACATTCGTCATGGCTCATTTATGGGAAATCATATCCAAAATGACGGAGATGTAAATGCAGACGATCAACCCTCCACCTCTAATGCTCGAACAAACTTTACCTTTGAGGAGTTGGTAGCTAATGCACGACGTCCACTTTATCCTTCATGTAATAAGTTCTCAAAGTTGTCATTCATCGTCAAATTGCTTCACATTAAGAGCATAGGTGGTTGGACCGTGAAGTCCTTCGATATGGTCATAAAGCTATTGCAAGAGGCATTTCCGAATGCTCTATTCCCTGACTCATATGCCAATGCCCGTCGCTTGGAGAGTGGCTTGGGGTTTAGTTACGAAAAGATATATGTGTGCCCAAATGATTGTGCTTTATTTTGGAAGGAAAATACATTGTACAATGAATGCCCTAAATGTAAAGCATCTAAGTGGGAGCAAAGCACAAGTCAGCAACAAAGGATACCGAAAAAAGTTTTCTAATATTTTCCCCTGAAGTCGCGCTTGTAGAGTCTATATATGTCAAAGAAGACAGCCCAAGCCATGAGATGGCATATAGAAGGACGTGTTGACGATCCGAAATACATGTGATATCCATCAGATTCTAGGGTTTGGAAGGACTTTGATAACAAACATGAGATGTTTTCCAAAGATCCTCGAAATGTTAGACTTAGTTTGGCCAGTGATGGGTTTAACCCATTCAATAACATGAGTAGACCGTATAGCATTTGGCCAGTACTGCTTGTGCCTTACAACTTGTCCCTTTGGTCATGCATGAAAGATCCATACACCATATTGTCGTTGCTAATCCTTGGGCTAAAGTCACTAGGTAATAATATTGATGTGTTCTTGTGTCCTCTGCTCGATGAGTTGAAGGAGTTATGGGAAGAGGGTATTCGTACCTATGATGCGTATAGTGGGCAACACTTTACATTGCATGCAGCTCTACTTTGGACTATCAATGACTTTATCGCATATGCCAATCTTTTCGGGTGGAGCACAAAGGGTAAGATGGCATGCCCCTATTGTACAACTGACACAAATTCAAAATGGTTGGTATATGGCTGCAAACATTGCTATATGGGTCATCGACAATGGTTGGCCCTAGGTCACATTTGGAGACGCAAAAAAAAAATGCTTTTAATGGGTATGAAGAGCACCAACTCCAACCATCAAGTGTCGAGGGACAGGAGTTGCTAGAACAATTAAGTCAGGTGTCACATGTTCAGTTTGATAAATATTCTTTGAAGAGGAAACGAACACCCAATCATCTAAATTGGAAAAAAAAAATCTATTCTTTTTTAGCTTTCCTACTAGTTATCCTTGGGTTTGAGACATAACCTGGACGTTATGCATATTGAGAAAAACATATGCTATAACGTCTTGGAAACATTGTTAAATATTGAAGGGTAAACTAAGGACTCTACTAATGCACTTAAGGATTTGGAAAATCTTGGGATAAGGAAAGAATTGCATTTACAATATGATGGCAATCGTATAACTATGGGTCTTGGTTGCTACATGTTAAATTTAAATGAGCAAATGGCTTTTTGTGCATGGTTGTCAAAAGTTAAATTCCCTGATGGGTTTGCATTGAATATTGTCCGGTGTGTCAATGCTAGTGACGAAGAGCCATGACTGTCATCTCTTCATGCAAGCATTGTTGTCGGTTGTGATTGGTGGGTTCTTATGGGCCAGTCTGCATCAAGCCTCAATAAAGTTGAGTGGATTCTTTAAAGAGTTGTGTTCCCAAACTTTGAACTTATCAGTATTGCATCGTCTTCAAGCTAATATTTCCATCATTCTCTGCAAACTAGAAATGATATTCCCTCCAGCTTTTTTTGATATCATGGTGCACCTTTCTATTCACTTTCCAGAAGAGGCTTTACTAGTAGGACCTGTGTAATACAGATGGATGTATCCTTTTGAGAGAGGCATATGTGCATCTCGAGTGCCTTACATTTTGCTCTATGTACCTCCATATAGAAACTAAATATAATCGAAATGAACGCAATAGTGATGTACTTATTGGTTTGACTGAGATGGGAAATGAGGCAAGTTTATCTGTTTTCTCACAAAAGGTTAGACAATTGGGGACAGCGCACTCACACAAATTAGCCACATACTAATGGTCAAGGCCTGATGGTATGTACTTAATAATTGCATGGAGATTGAGCAATACATTGAGTAAGTACATCATTCTTGATTTTGATATTTTAGTAATTGATATATAATGTTACTAGTCTCCTGGTAACAGTTCCCTTGTATGAGCAGGGAGTACTATAACAAGATGAAAGAAGAGGACCCTGATAACATCGACTGTAGTCACCAAAGTCAGTTTTCATCGTGGTTTAGATCACACGTAAGATACCAAACCTTCCATCCACATATAGTAACATTATATCAACTTATTGGTAAAATAATAACGTTTATTGTGCAATTAGCCCAACTGAGATAACCAATGAGATATATGCATTAGCATGTGGTCCAGATCCGTGGGTCGCATCTTATGCTGGATACATAATGAATGGTGTTTGATTTCATACGAAAGAGTGTGAAAGGCATCGCCACACTCAAAACTGCAGGGTTGTGGTTCATGGCGAGCATCAAGGATCCCCTGTTGACTTCTACGGTGTGTTGCATGATATTATAGAAATACGCTACATGGGTTGGTGTAAGGTTTATCTATTTCAATGCACTTGGTATGACATTGGCGACCAGAGAAGGGGGATACGTGTCAGGGACCACTTAACGTTAGTGAATACTGCTAAGCAATGGTATAAAGATGAGCCTTTCGCCCTTGCTTGCCAAGCAACTCAAGTATTTTATTTGCCTGATCCGATTTTGGGGGGAAGTTGGCAGGTCATCCAAAAGGTTACAATTAGGAATGTTTACAACATTCCTACTGTTGTTGTGGCCTCAGATGATGATGAGTCATCAAGGGGTGATTTTGAAGATGATGATCACAATAATTTGAACAACTATCCCCCTATTCTCGATGTCAATGAAGCCATGTTTGATCCCATGAATCGAGTCGATGAAGAGCATTTTCCGTTGATACAGATAGCATCTCGCATCCAGACCCATCCCAACCAATTGACGATGATGTCTTCATTGATAATGACCCACTTGATGAAGAAATGGGAATGGAGGACATAAGTGCCAATGATAACTCTGATAGTGAGTCCAAGCATCATCTGACTGGGGAGACAGATGATGATGACGGTAATCCAGATTGTAGTGAGTTTGTTCATTAAGCATGAAATGAACTATATGGTTTCCATTTCACAATCCCATGGTTTCCATTTCACAACACATGATAAGATTAAGTTGTTGAAATCAACTACTTACTGAAAAGTTAACCTATTATTGTAGCTGACTACGTGTATTTGGGTTATGTGCAGACAATGCATGACTTCAATTGTCAATGACGATGTTGATGTAAGAATATGGTGGGAAACTAGCATGGCAATGCATCAGGTATTAAATCTTGGAGTACATGTTCAGCTTTCATGAATTGTCAAAGTTTTTTGTTCATACTTGGAGGAGAATCTTCCAATCCAGATTTTGTCCAAAGAGACTAAACATACAAAGTCTGAATTAATATGTTGGTGAATGTACACAAAGGTTAGACCATTGGTGGAGAAGAGATGTTTGCAAATTAAGGTAGTTAAAAGTTGGCAATTGTACACAAGTCTATGTGAGTATCACAAATGGAACTCAATGGGGGTGATCGTATTTGAAGATTTGTATGTAAAATAGGAGTAAGAAGAAAATTTAGTTACACTAATTAGTATAATGATCAAGGGTAGGTTTTTACATTATAATGCAGTAACTAATAACATCAACTTTGATTTAGATGGGACTTGAAGTTAGTTACCGTTGCTAGACATTAATGTTTATAAAAAGCAAGAGATAAAGGTGAAGATTACATTTAGAAAATTATACATGTGCCTATAAAATAGTAAATCCATGGGTATGAAGTTTGGAAAATGTTGCTTGGCAAATTATACTTAATAAGCTTAAGTATATTTGTTAGCTTAGAAATGGAAGTAAAGAGATACTCATAGTGGAATTTAACATTGTGTGCAGATTCAGTGCTAGCACTTTAAAGCTAACGTTGTGATTGGTCCACCTACATCAACTGTCGATGGAAGGAGTTTGTTGCAGTGATATGATGTTGGATCTTCTTTGAACTGCCAGCTAAGGGGTGAACGATGAGATGTAGTTTTTATAATTTATGTAATTAAGGTCAATCTCAAAAATTGACCTTAATGTGTAATTTGTGTAACTGAAATATAGGCTAAATTTTAGTGAAAGGTTTGTACTTCCATGTCATTAACATGTTGGATAAATTGCATGCACAAACTGCATATGGATGACATATAAGTTGATGGAAAGCACTCTAGATGGATAATATAGGGTATATATGCATACCAATGGGGGTGTATTGTCTATTGATAAATGCTTTGGGGTTATAACAATTGGGCCATGGTGCAAAGTAGGAAATGAAAGTTGGAATATATGCACACGTAGGGGATCATATGTTGCAAGATGATGGGGATGAATCTTTATCAAAGAGGAACACAACTTAAATCATACCAAATTAAGTTAACTGCAACACATAACAATCTGGATTTATGGATGAATTCGGTAAATTCATGACAAATGTTTTGTACAAAGTAAGCTTTAAGGGTAAAAGCTAAAATATTAAAGCAACTTATTTGTTAAAGACAAAAATAATAAGTTTGTGCAAATTTGACGCGATATAGTAGTACTAAGCTTTTTCATTTTTTATTAAATTTCATACATATATATATATATATGTATATATATCTATATGCATATAAATGGGTAAAAAATGAGTACTTGAGACAATAATTAGGACGCTTCATTTATATATTTGGTTAAAGTTACATATATAGATTCCCATGCATGCGTGATCTGCATGTATATATGCAGGTTTCATGAAGTATCAATATTTTGCATTTTTATAGTTTTTTGTCACCATTCCCACCATATAGATCTTCCCATAGAAGTAAGCCAAGTCTGCAGGTAGTTTTTGCGTTATATGCAATGTTTTTCATAGCTTTGAGATAACTAAAACTGCCATTGATCATCCATTCCTAAAAAACAACGTACACAAAATTGTGCTTGTACTTCTAGCACGTGCAAACTGCCATGACCCAAAAAAATGCTTATAATATATACATATATATATATCATAGTAAGTTATATTTGTGTCATTTTAGTGGCTAACTTGGTGTAATATATGATTGAAATTTTGATCACCTACCAACCTTTATATATTAATTTACTATGATCATCTAGTTTTTCTAGGAAATTAGGTGTATATATATATATAAAGATGGCAATTTCATCATATATATCGACGTTGATCCTTAGCTAAACCAGATGCTGATTGTTACCGTGGCATGCATGCTTGATTATGGTAAAAATTACTAATATATACCATATGGCATATATATGGTATATATAAATAGGAGTTGGTAGATGATGAAGAGGTCGTACCCTTAATAACCCAAAAAATGTAGTAAAATATAAAGTAGGAGGATTTAATTTAACTAACACAACAGGGTATTTTGGGCAGGATAAAATTATTTGTGAGGGGTATTTTGACTGGGAAATGGTGCCACTGGTGGGGTCCATAGCAAGGGAGATGAGCAAAATACATGATATGGGCTTAACACGTGGATGGTTGGTAGATTTGATCAGCACTTTTGTCAAGTGTTCAAGCTACAAAACACGTACATTTTCCCTCTCTGTTCTTGGTCCACCACAGAACTTTGTATTTCCAGAAGTAAAAATTAAGGTTGGGAGACTAGCTATTCCACTGGAGTTGCTTCACTTGTTCTTACAACAGAGCTACAAATATTTCAAATTTCCTCTTCTCACTGTAAAGTAAACTACTTTAACAACAATGTACATTCTCTGCCACACAACCAAGAGCTACAACTAGGTACACATTGCTATACATGTAATTTCATATTAGTGCTTCTCCTTCTAAAGGCTTTAAAAAAAGGCCAACACTTAATTCTTGTTATGTTTGTTTTACACTATCCAACAACCTGTTGATTGGAAAGCTTTGACTTTTTTTCTTCATATCCTGGTGTTAGGCAGAGAGTTGGAGTTAAAATGTTAGACTTGGTTTTGTTTTAAGGTTTGCATGTCAAAAGTAACAGATGTCCTTGTCTAGTATATTTGGACAAAATATTTTCTAATATATAATATACATAACATAGTAGCTACTTGGCTGTTTATTGGATGTTGTTGTAGATGCCACTTACAATTTCAAATTACCTATTCTCCTCCTTTTACAGGCTTTTAAAAAATGCCAAAACTTAGTTCTTTCCAAAGTGTTTTACACTCTCCAACAACATTTATATTGTAAAGCATTGATTTTTTTTTTCTTCATAGGCTGTGATTACTAACAATTTCAGATTAGTTCTTCTACTCCTTCTACAGGCTTTTAAAAAAAGGCAAAAACTTATATTTTGCAATGTTTTACACTTTCCTACAACCATTTCTTTTAAAGCTATAATTTTTTTTCCTTCATAGGGTTGGATAGTTTAGAATCTTGTAGTACAATGTTGGAACATTGTAGAAGTTTTATAGTTTGCATAAAAAAATGTGCTGAAGAGATGTACTTACAACGATATATTATCTGAAAATTATTTTCCTTTATTCACACATACTACAGTACTACTTGGCTTCATTATTGGATGTTGTTATAGATGCCACTCACAATTTCAAATTAATTATTCGCCTCCTTCTACAGGCTTTTAAAAAAGGTCAGAACTTAGTTTTTTCCGAAGTGTTTTACACTCTCCAACAACATTTATATTATAAAGCATTGATTTTTTTTTCTTCATAGGCTAGGATTACTAACAATTTCAGATTAGTTCTTCTACTCCTTCTACAGGCTTTTAAAAAAAGGCCAAAACCTATATTTTGCAGTGTTTTACACTTTCCTAAAACCCTTTCTTTTAAAGCTATAATTGTTTTTCCTTCATAGGGTGGGATTATTTAGAATCTTGTAGTACAATGTTGGAACATTGTAGAAGCTTTATAGTTTGCACAAAAAAATGTGTGCTGAAGAAATGTACTCACAACGTTATATTATTTGAAAATTATTTTCCTTTATTCATACATACTATATTACTACTTGGTTTCATTATTGGATGTTGTTGTAGATGCTACTCACAATTTCAGATTAGTTATTCTCCTCCTTCTACAGGCTTTTAAAAAAGGCCAAAACTTAGTTATTTCCAAAGTGTTTTACACTTTCCAACAACATTTATATTGTAAAGCTTTGAATTTTTTTTCTTCATAGGCTAGGATTGGGCAGAATGTTGGATCCTTATGTTTTAACGTGATTGAAGTTTTAAGGTTTGTATGTCAAAATTACATGCTGAAGAGATGTGCCAGGACCTTTATTTAGGTTGGCAACAGGTTTTCCCATATCAAATACGACCTTAGAGTACTAAGATAATGTTATTGGCTTTTGTTGGAGATGTTTCCCTAGGTTATAAGAAAAAAGAACATGTAGTTGGCTAGTTATAAAGCTCATTGTGCACATAGATGTTTTTTCATCTATGTGCACAATGATTGTTCCTCTCACCAGAATTAGTTTTCTTAGGGTTTGTACATTTTAGACATCTAATAGTAATATAGACTAATAACAAGTTATATTACTATGTTAAAACCTGGAGGAACATAATCAATGGAGGTAAAATCTGCAAGTCTCCTAATTTCATGGAGGGAGAAACATTCGCTAGAATTTAAATGTTATACCACAAAGGAAAAGAAGTTATTGGCTAGAAACTCAAAGGGAAGTGTGTAATACTGAGAGCCATAATATTCAATACACTTACATGTACATCCGCAATAAAAAAGGGAAGGAGTTCATACCAAGAGTCATAATCTTAGTACTTGAATACTAGTTAAGTAATATTCTACTTACAAATTATTAATGGCTAGTCAATAGGGTATATATATTAGTTATTGATAAATACATTCAAGTGGTTTAACTTGTTTGAGTATGAACAGTTAGTATGCCTTGTTAAATAAACATTCCAAGAGTGTTGGTTGCTTCACCTAAATTGTAGTAACTTCCAATTCGTAAGTTTGCCACCTTACTCCCTTACAACTAATATGTTTTTTCAAAGCTTGGGCATAGGACTTGGTATTCCTTTTTTCACCAAGAAATAAAGGTAGCAAGACAACATGGGGTTAAAAACAAGAGCACATTCTCTCCAAATCCTGTTGATCTATTTTGTTTTAGTATGCTTTATGGTACCAACCTGAAAGTTAGAAGCTGAACTATGATTTTACAAGATCTTTAGTACGTTAAATAGTATGTAATTTCTTCTTTTACATGTTTTCCTAGTTGCATGCAACAAAAACAGTTGGTATTTCCACCCACTAGCAAAGGATGGTGAGATCTATAAAGTTTCGGCCGAGGGGGGGGGGGGGGGGGGCCGAGTCAAACATGGTAGAGCTGAGATATGTCGCAGTCCAATAGCAAAAGAATTGCCTCCTCAAACCATTTTGTGGGATGAGTTGGAGTCAAATGAATCAACTCAGGATATAAGAGGTGCGGGCGCACAAGAGGCTATGGGTGGAGCACAGGTTGTAGAGGGGCACACTAATACAGGTATGTCATCCATTTATCTCACGATTAGCATATTTGATGTGTGGTCAATTCATATACAACTACAAGTACAAAATATTTGTTGGTGCATGGTATCTATATATCTTGAAAGAGTTTTTCTATCAATTGATGTCTTGATGTATATCCACCTAGTAAGAAAAGAGGTCGAGGGCCAGCGAAGGGCACGCTATTTGAACAAATGAGGAAAGTGGGTAAGATACCTTTGGTAATACAAGATGGTCATCAAGGGCCATCTTGCGAGAATGCATCCATATTCATTGGCCGACTAACGGAGATCATTAAAGTACATGCTGACATGAGGCATGCTAGTTGGAGTTATGTACCCGAAAATGAGAAGCAAGAGTTGATTGACCGTGTTAGGGTAGGACTTTACTTTCGAATAACAAAGTTAATAAGTTGGTTGCTTACTCATTTGGCCTAATTACACATGTTTGATGACAAACTCATGTAACACATTGAAATTGATATTGCAGGTAGATTTTGTTCTGGATTGGACAAGAGACAACCATCGTGAGATGGTTGTAATGCATTTGGCTGATAAGTATAATGCATATCATTATCCACTACACAAAGTGTATTTTAAATATGCATCACATGAAAAGGCCCTACGTGGTGGGACGAACAAGGTGGAGAAACATGTATGGGAAAAACTATGAGAAAGGTGGGCAAGTGCAACATTCAAGGTATTGCCCTTTTGTTTAAGTTTCAGATTAGAATTAATTGATTAAAAAGTTAATAAAAATTGATTTTTGTACATAGTGTTAGGCACCCCAAATCTTTGAATGGTTTGATGGAAAATGTTTTTTTGCTTAAGCTAAAAATCAAGGAACACACTATTTATAAAGGGGCATTAATTTCTTGGAAACAAATACAGGAGAAGTCAAAAAGAAACAGTTCAAATAGGCAAAAACTGAAGGTCAAACATACTGGTGGGCAGAAATCCTTTATACGGATATTAGAGGAGAAGGTTTGTGATAGTAAGGGGTAGAATATAAGTCAGATTCTAAGTATAATGTGGAATAACCTTACTGTTATTTGTGTGTTTTCAGCGGGAGATGACGCCAAATATGGTTACATTCTATAAGGTAACACACTGGTCAACATGGAATGGTAAATTCATCAATGAAGCAACTGAACACAATTACGTAAGAGAGTGTTTAATTTAATTGAATATATATTGATAGGCTGCATAGGTGTTTAACAGATAGCTAATTTTCCTTTTTACCATAAATTTTTTAGAATCTAATGATGGAGAGGTTAGCTGAAAAAGAGTTTGAAGAGGATGTTGAAGAAGCGGCTGACACTATCTTCAAAGAAGTCTTGGGAAACAAATCTGGTTATGCAGTAGGGATTGGGCACATGGACTTATGTCCCTTGCTTGTACATTTTGGTACTTTAATATTATAGTTAGGGTGGCTATCTATTAACCAGTGCAAGAGAAGTAAGATGATGGGTTTACTTTTTGAGTTGTTGGTATTTTGTTGTTATGAAAGGGTAAGTTCTGAAACAGAAATAGTAAAAATATTAATGCTATTTTATGTGGTTTGCATAAATAGATGCAAAACTGAACAAGAATGCTGATTGTCGATTGTTTTCGAAATTATAGGTTAGCAGTATGCATCTCAGATTTCAGCCATATGGATCCTGGAATGTAGAGTAGAAGTTCGCTTCATGATGAAGCTCCTTTTCAGATAATAGGTAATTAGTTGGGCTGTAAGGCTTCACATAAGTTTATTTAATACTTGCAGCTATCAATGATTTGTAGGAGAACTGACTGCAAAATTCGAGTTCAACATCTTAATTCACACACTTACTTAATTGTTGGGAAATATGTTTCAGGTTTTAATAATATAAAAAATTTGGTTATATAATTGGCTTGATTTTATTCACACTAAGTAGTTAGAATATAAGGAAACCCACTTCTCTAACTACTTTGGATATAGTTAGAAAACCCACTTCTCTAACTACTAATGGTGCTTGGTCAGTATCGATTGTGGTATAATGAAGTACTAATTAGTGTCTAAGTTATGCTTGGTTGAGAAAAATGTAGCTACAAACATTAGTAGTTTTGTAAAACAATTCTAGTATCCAAGAGACAAATGTGGTTATACACTAGAATGGTAGCTAATTTGCTGTTTGGAGAACCAGTAGTGAAAGGTGAAAGACACTAAATCTACGCAACTACAATTCCCAAAAGAAAACCTGTGGGTAGGGAGAATTGGCTAAATTTCAGAGTTGGGTTGTGGGGAAAAAAATAGTAATCAGTAATTCCTTCATGGTTACAAAATTCGAGCATAAGCTAAAGATGGCTGTGAAATTTGGTTGCCAAATTTCTCAAAATACTTTATACTCTCATAGACAATTCCATGAGATATGGTAGATGGGAAATCCTATAAGAATTTAAATAGACCAGTTTTCCCGCATAGTATGTTACTTGAATTCAGATTGGGCTACTCTGTTTTGGGATATACTAATGACTGATATACTCCTATAGCTTGGTTTCAGGTATAGCAAACTCCCTACTGCAGAATATGCAACTGCAGATCTTCCAAAAGCATACAAGTAATGGTAGTAACAATATAGTGGGCTTTTGCAGGGGAATATCAACTATAAATATTGGCAAAACCCAAATTCATCTTTATAGGTTAAAGTACTTCACAAAAACAATATGTGTGTATGATATATGGGCAAAAGTTGATTGATTAAAATTAATGTACAATGGCTGGATACACAATATATATAGAAGCTTCCCAACACATGTCATGTAATTCTGACCAATTAAGTATAACGTTTGACACAAGTTGTTTTTGACAATTTCAGGAAACCTTTAGCACCGAGCTTTGTGGAGCAACAGGTGTATTACATGAATGTTGGCAGCACACATTATGAAATGCATCACATTAATGCTTAGTAATCTATCTATATGTCCTTCATCCCATCCTATAAAGGCTTGTTGTTGCCAAAATATATAATTCCCTCATGTACTTGGAAGATCATTTGCAAACATATTGTAGGTTTCATGGCCTTGAACAATTTGGCTTGAATTAACATTGAAGTAGAAGATTTGTATATATGATGGTAATTTAATGAATGTTGGGAGATTTGTATATATGGAAGTTTCTTTATGAATGTTTGCATATTTGTAAATATGATAGTGGTTATATATAATATATTGACAGGTTATTATGGAAGTCAAAGAGTATTGTTATATTTGTATGTGTGGTAAGGCCTTGAGGGAAATACTTGGATTGTTTGTTGGGATGACAATGAGTATAACAGGATTTTGTTCTTTGGTTGAAATTGGTGATGAGAATTGATCTGTATATAGTGTTCATTTGGTAACAAAACAGGTTATTCCAGTTAACAAAATAGGCTATTCCCATAAATCCATTTCGTGGAAAAATGTATAGATAGTAATACTTCACACGGCGGCAACTTATCATGATGAAAATGATTTTCCCACCACTTTTTAGTTATAAAAAAAAAACCCATTTGAGTTTTTTTTCCACCAACAAGACTGATGTGAAAAGAAATTGTTGCAATCATATGACATAGCATCAAATAATCATTTCCCACGAATATAATGTGGGAATCACTAATTTCCACCCAGTTCATCATCAACATAAAGCTTATTACCATGACCTTAAGAGGTATGACTATTTCTTTTGTCATGACCACAGTATATGGATAAAGGATTTTTGTGACTGTTAAGTTAGTATGAAAATAGTAATTTCCAATTATACAAACTGGCAAGAAATAACCATTTGCAACAACAGTCATAACATGAGTAAAATTTAATTTCCACAAAAATTAATTGTCCCAAAACATACTCTTGTCAAGATGTAATTAGTGGTAAAAAACTATATGCCAAACAATTTGAGACGAATTAGGTCATGGATAATACGTTTTTCCAACTATTGGTTTCGACAATAATATTCCATTGTCACCACTAGGGGTGTGCAAATTTCCAATCACTCCGATTCCAGCTGATTTTCGCTCCGATTCAGACTCTGACTGAATCAGAGTGTTCGGAAGTCGAAGTCAGAATCGGAATAATTCTGAATCTGTGATGGAAGTTGGAATCAGAATCGGAACCCAGTGGGACTCTGACTTCTGACTCTGAATTCTAAATTTATAAAAAAAAAAAAAAAACCAGATGCGAAACGACGCCGTTTTGCATCTAGAATGCTTTCAGTTGACTGACTAGAACGACGCCATTTTAACTCATTTCGGTCTCTCCTCATTTCTTTCTTCTCCCCTTTTGCTTCAGCCTTCATTCTTCCACACGAGTCATCTTCAACTCTCAACCTCTCACCCCGCACGATGCCATGGCTCACAGTCACTCCGCCCGTCCGCCGTTGATTGCTTCAAGTCGCAATGCCTTTTTCCTACCGTTTCTTTTCAACTGGTATGTTTATATTTTTTGGGTTTGAAATATGGGAATATCCTCCGACTGACAAATATTATTTGGCTGGACAAATTGAAAATTAGATTGTGTAGATTATATAAGTGTGGTCTGTGTGGAAGGCTAATGTATTGAGAAATCTGATCATGATGTTTCTTTTGTTAAATTCTTGATTTTGGACTATTAAGGTAAGGTGTTTGTGGAAATGTCTTCTGTGTTTTGGGGGGGGGGGGGGCATGGATGAAGGGAGGCATGACAGAAAACACAATGATTACATGGGTTGGGCTGATTAGATTAGATAGCATTTAAAGAGAAATATTGAAGAGTGGCAGTTTCAAAGTCATCATGTGTAGTTGACTTTGTTGATAAGTGTTGTTGTTTGCTATGTTCTCAAAGACTCAGACCATTAAAAAAAAAAAGTTGTTGTTTGATCAGTACTTGGACATCTTGGGTCACTAAAATTACACATGATGCCTTGTTTGCTTTTGGAATGGAAAAACATGTTTTTAGATCTCTTTCTTTGTTATTCTTTGCTGCATAATTATGTTGAAAATTGTCAAGAATCCCACACAAAGTCTAGTCCTAGTTTGGGGAACCAACAATACCGCTAGCTATACAATTCAATATGACATCAGACCGCTACACCTTAAAGCACTACACATTTCTGCAATGAATCTTGACACTCACTCCATGAGTTCCAATTTGAGCCAAACCTGCATATTGCTGGAAAAACAAGTTACTAATATCTATTGGCATGGATCATAGGATGAACAGATAGACTAACAAACTGGCAATGAAGTGTTGGACTTAACCAAACGAGTTTCTCTGAAGAAACTTCTGGTATCTAGTTATTTTCTTAGTGATACTTTCACAAAGGCATTCTTAGTGATCACGATTTTTGTTTAATAGTCATTCAACTGCACATTACTTGCGTGCTAATCATATTCGATTATTGAATCAAACGGATTGGATTACTTAGTTTTGGATTGGATTCATTCAACCCACTCCCTATAATTTTTTTCTTTTTTCTGACGTATTTTCCTAGGTCGGTAGCCACTACTTATTCCATCTTTATGGATGTATGCAACTGTACATGTTCATTAATCCACATTTAGTGGTAAAACCTCTGTCACTATTCATTCACTGCAGATTTTCCAAATTTATGTAAATGTTCCATTAATGCAGTACGTAGTAGTACTAGTATTACGCATTCCTTCATGAGTACTTGAAGTCAAGAGCATGCAGTTGGGGCATGCATCTTCTTGTGAATGCTAAAAGACTCTTCACTCTCGGATTTTCCAATTTCATGCATCTTCTTGTGAATGCTAAAAGACTCTTCACTCTCGGATTTTCCAATTTCTTTGCAAGGTTTCCCATGATGCAGAGCAAGATCAGAAGCTCTAAAACATGGAATAATTAATCAACGGTTGGCAGGAGTTTAATAATAATTTTCATCCTAATTTTCAAAATGCAATTATGCAGATATGATCATGACAAAATTAAGCAGCTTCTCAAGTACTAAATATATATATATATATATATACATACACACACATATACATGATGAATCGAATGCAACACTGCACCTCAAGTTCCTTCCTCCACACCTGTAAAATGCATTATTATGTTTAGTGAAGATTATACATATAATATAGCTTTAAATTCATCATTAAACATTGCTATATTGGGGAAAGCATTCATGAAAGAAGTGGGCCATAAACTCATGAAATTAATTAAAGCTTAATTAGTACATTAAAATGTATACTTTTAATTGTAAAGTATATGTGCTAATAGAATTTGATTTTATAAGATTTTTTATGTAGATCGAGCACTTCTCCATATATATTGGTAGAGGTAATCTTTAGTATGCTTAAAAAAAGACCTCTATGTTTTCATTCCTTTGGCAGTTAAGTTTATGCATTAAGAATTGTTTATTGATGTTTTTATATATATATTTGAGAATTGTTTATTGTTTATATATATATATTTGAGAATTGTTTATTGATGTTTATATATATGTGTCAGATTTTAAGGTATGGATGTCCAACCATATGGGACTCCAGAACAGGATCAAGATACCACAATTCTGTCCCTAGCACCTAGATCTAAACACACTTACAGAACACAAACTTCATGTGCAGGTAGTCGATTTCCACTCCCAGTAAACATAGAAGATGATGATACATTTAATGAAGAGGAGGAGATGGGGATTGGGGATGAGCCGGATGTACCATCTTCATCTGTGAGGCCTCCACTACCACGATCAAATAAAAAAAGGTCGTGGACGTGGGAACATTTCACCAAGGTTGATGGTAATCCAGAGGAACCACAAGCTGCTTGCAACCATTGTGGCTAACAAGTTGGATGTCATTCAAAGAAACAAGGCACTGCTTGTTTGATATCACATCTAAATGGTTGCCAGAGGTATAAGATAGCGAAAGGATTGGCGGCCAAAGATCAGACCAAGCTTAGTTACGAAACTTCTACTACAACTGATGGTACGCAACGTAAGAAAATGATCATCCCTCAATACAGTGAGAAGATGTTGAGAGATGCACTTGCAAAGATGATAATTGAAGATGAGATGCCCTTTACTGCAGTTGAGAAAATAGGGTTTCAAAAGTTTATCAACCTGATTGAGCCACGAATCCCATTGCCATCGCGGTATACAGTGATGAGAGATTGTATGAAAAGGCATTTAAAAGACAAGGCTGAGATGAGAAAGATGTTTGTGACCACTAGCCAAAGAGTCTTATTTACGACTGACACATGGACGTCTATACAGAATGTTTCCTACATGTGTATCACAGCACACTATATTGACAGCTCATGGACTTTAAGAAAATAGATTATTGGATTTAAAGAAATCAATGATCATAAGGGTGCACCCATTGGGGGGGAGATGGATGATTGCTTGAAGGACTGGAGAATTCAGAAAGTTTTATGCATTACAGTTGATAATGCCAGTGACAATGATACTGCAATTGAATGGTTCAAGCGGAATACGAGGGTGAGAGATGATGTCATTCGGGACCATGAGTTTATCCATATACGATGTTGTGCTCATATAATCAACCTGATTGTTACTGAGGGGCTAAAAGAGGTTGATGATTCCATTACAAAAGTCCGCAACATTGTGCGGTATGTGAGGGCTTCCCCCCAAAGGCTTAAAAAGTTCAAGGCAATAGAAGAGCAGCTTGGGATAAAACATTTACAAACACTATGCTTGGACATTTCGACTTGATGGAACTCTACATACATTATGTTGGATGTGGCCCACAAGTGCCAAAAAGTGTTTGAGCGAATAGAGGTGGAGGATGGGGGCCTTAAGTATGCATTGCTGGAGCTTGCAGGAAAGGGGCTTGGTCTGCCGGACACACATAATTGGATGAGTGTGGGGTTCTTTGTCACATTTTTACAGATTTTTTATGACATTATATGAAAATATCTGGATCCGCATATACGACTGCAAACTTGTGGTTCAGTCAGATCTCGGTGCTACACCACCGTGGAAGATGGTTGTGATGACCCTAGCGGACTGTTATTTGGTATGGCTCAGAGGATGCTTACCAAATATAATAAATATTGGGGGCAAGTTGAGAAGATAAATAGATTACTCTTTGTGGCTGTAATCCTTGACCCCCGAATCAAGTTGGCCGTGATAGAATATTGGTCAAATTCCGTCCTCAGGGTAATGAAGGCTGCATCATTTATTACAACGCTTAAAACTGATCTCGATGACTTGTACAACCACTATAAAAATAGTAGACAACCTTCATCTGCAGTTGGTATCTCACACTTGACTCCAACACCTCCCTCCAATGACCTTAGCCTAGATGGAGCATTGTGTCGATGCCGTCGGAATTACGACATTATGAATGAGTATCACTAGCTCGTTGCACGAAGAATATTATGGGGTGTACTTTGGAGGTTGAATAGTATTTTATGGAAGAGGTCGAGGCACCTAGTCTTGCATTTGAGATATTAATTTGGTGGAAGGCTAATTTCACCAAGTATCCAATCATTTCCCTTATTGCCCAAGATGTGCTAGCCATTCCTATTACTATGGTTGCATCTGAGTCTACGTTTAGCACTGAAGGTCAAGTGTTGGATGCTTTTCAGAGTTCATTGTCACTGTCAACAGTGGAGGCCCTCGTTTGACAGAATTGGATTAGTGATACGCCCCTTGGACTGGATAGAATTGGCATTGATGATGAGAGCTATGGGCTTGAAAAGGGTAACCTTATTTTACTTTTTTTTTATTATTAATTATTTAATTATTTTTATGATTTCATATTGATATTTAATCAATATTTTTTTTATCATTTCATAGATTTAATTGTGAACCCAGTTGCCGATAACTAATGGAGTATGGATAAGGAAAAGTTGGTATCAAAACTAACTTAATCTTTTTTAGGAATTTAATGGTAATTAAATTTTACTTTTATTGTGTTCAATTTTTTGAATCAATTTTGGTTACATTTATTGATTGAAAACCTTTTTTTATCTTAATTTCAGGTACTTCGAATGACCAAGTATGATGCTGCAGATGATCTTTTTATTTTTAATTGAATCAATATGTGTATTCTTATGGACCGTTTAATCAAACTTTGAAATGGACTGTTATTTCTATTATAAGTTGTTTAGCTCATTTTTCTTTATTGATGTTGATGACATATGGTTTATTAAAATATATATATTTAAAATTTAAACATTTCTATTGAAATTTTCAGTTATGTTTTTTTACTTGTTTAATTTCTATTGAAATTTAGTCATTTTAAGAATCCGATCAATTAGTTAGATATGTCAATAATGGATCTAACATAGGCATTTAATTAGCCATTTCGGAGGTCAGAAAAATCAAAATTCCGACTTTTGATTGGAAGTCGGAGCTCCAATCGGAACTCGGAATTTCGATTTAATCGAAAATCGGAGTTCCAATCGGAAGTCGAAATTTCTACTTCCGATCAGAGTCAAACTCTGATTCCTTTCGGAATAAGAGCACGATATCTACTCCGACAAAATTCGGAGTCAGAAGTTAGAATGTACGGTTTTGACTTCAACGGAGTCGGAGCACAGTCCTAGGCACCACGTACGTATTCATTATCAACACGTTTTGCCACGGCATAAAACATCTATTGCCACTATGTCATTTCGTGGTAAAAAGTGACCTTTTCCAATGAAATTAGATTTTGGTGGGTAAATTATTATTCGTCATGAATTATATGCCACGAATCTGCCACCATCAAAATTGGTGGAAAAATAGCTTTTTCCCACTTAACTCACACTTGTTCCGACCACAATCCCTTACGGGAAAAACTGAAAATTGTTATAGTGAATTCTCTCCATTAAAATTTGATTTCAACGGAGAATATGACTTGACTATAGGCATAATTATACTTTTGAGTGTCTCCTAATGGCTAGAGGCACAATTATGTTATAGGTTAGAATCTTTAACCCTTTTAGTACTTAAATAGACTTCTGGCCATTATGAAATCTAGAAGTATTTGTGTCCCAATATAACTCATTAATTAAGAGATATATTTGAACTAGTATAAACTCATATAGCTAAGGATGTGTAGGACATTGAATTTTAATAAAACTCTCACATTCTCTCACTTGGCCCATACACCCATAAAACAACATTTTCTATTCATGGATTTATTATAAAAAATTAACCATACTATGCACATTCATTTTCAAAAAATTTCCCTAAGTCAAAATCCATTACTTGAGTTCTGTAAAATCAATTTAAAATCAGCTACCAATTAATACGAGTCATGATGGTCCTTTGTTATATATTTAACAAAATTCCTTCCATGTATTACAACACTTATAACTTAATTCAACATTCTTCAATTGGGATGATAAATGCTAATACTGTAATGTCTTGGGTTTCAATTTATGTCTATTTCAAACATTATCATGTCATCATTCATCCACACCATCCAATGTAAAGTGGCACTACTACAACAGGTGAAATGTCCCAATAAATATATTTCTCATTTTTTTTTCTTTTCTTTTTTTCATGTATTTTTTTAATCATCATAAACACTTTTTAAAAAAATTACAAAATACGACGTCATTAAAAAAATACTTCATTAATCATTAAGTATATATTAAAAAAAAAGAGGTGTCGGGACCCAACTCTCGGTAGATATTACATTTTCCTTCAACGTATATATAAAGTGGAAAGACAAGACAATAGAAACAACCATAATAGATATCTCTCAATGTCCAGTAAGAAAATACCTAGCATATCAATGATCTCGTTAATATGTTCAAGTCATGGGTATAGACATAAGACTCATCTTTTCAACATGTACTTAAACTGCAGTATTGATATATTAGATAGATATTATTTATTTCTGTACTTTCTCCTTGAACTTAGATATTGAAAATTTCATTAAATATCCATTATATTGGAGAAAAACATTCTGAGAAATTCTTGCAATATATTCTTAGCGGCTTATCAATAAAGTCGACAGTTCAAAGTTCTAAAATAAGTTTTCTTAATCATATACCATACATTGTGGCTTTAAAGCATGCCATGGCATGCTCAATCCCTATAGCACATGAAACATTAAAGAGATATGCTTCATACTTTTCCATAAAATAGCTTTACTAGATAGCAAAATACAAAACCATAATTGTATTTTCCATTATTAAACTAATAATGTAAAATAGAGTCTGAATATATAGTTACTTTAAAAGTATAAATTCTTCTAAAGGTAACAATTTAGTCTTTAATTTCTTGTAAATAACCTTGCACATTTTTCATAGCTTTTAGGTCAAACATCATTGGGTTCCTTTAGCAACAACCAAGGATGCCAATTGTAAAACTAATGTTTGGCCCTATACAAGTTTGTGCAACCATCAACTTCCTTATAACCATCATCTACAAAATTTCTTTAACAACCTAATCAATTTGAGAAGACCGTAAAATATTGGGCATGTCACATTTTGTTTTTAAAGCATCTAATGACCAACAATTCTTCATGCAAAGTCTTTCAAAACTCTATGCAACTTTACTGAGACAATCATAATAGTTCTCGTCTTGGTATTAAAATTCAAACCCAATTACGAAAGATGTCTCATCCATATATTTACAATGACCTTCGGAAATATACATTAACAACTATTTTTCTTAAATCCAAAGGTAGTGAGGTTATTATCTATCCTCTACAATAGTTTTCACATCTATTTGATATAATTCAAGATCATATTGGGTTACTAATGCCATTGTGATCCTGAATCAGTCATTTCATGTTTATTAGAAATCTCTCTTTCTAATCAATGCTCATTTCTGAGTGAAATCCATGATGATAAGTCTAACTCTATATCGTTTATCATTGTCTTTAAAGTTAGGATTTTGTCTTCAAGACCCATTTACATTTGTTAGAAGATTTGATGAAATTCGTTTATCATTGCCTTTAAAGTTAGTTAGGATTTTGTCTCTAAGTCCCATTTTATGGTGATGTCAACCCCTACTTGGAATTTGGTAGGAGTCGCTATGCCAGGGTGCTGGCCGCTCGGGTCACATACCCCAAGCGCATTGTGAAAGAAAGTGAGTGTACGCATGCATTGTATAAGCGTGCAGTTATAAACACAGCGAAAAATAAAAAGGGTAGTCTAAAATGCTAAAGTTCGGAAATTAAGATTGCATCATCACCCAACAAGATAAACTATAAGTCACCAAGATTCCCAAACACAAACTTAAAGTTATTATAGTCATCCGACTAAATAAAAGGGAAGATCAAATCAACTCTACATAAGGTAAAAGGTCCCAAAATCTTCACTCCTTTGGCAGAGTTGATCCTCCAAACTCATAACCATCCTCTGCACCAAAGTGAGATTTTGTAGAGCGGAACCGCGGTATTGGACACCATTGTGAGATTTTGTAATCTCATCAAGTAAGGCCATAGAATAAGACCCAAAAATACAAACACAGAAAAAAACATGGACACTTCACCACAATGGGAAAAAATTGAGATTTTCAGTATTACGAAAATTTTACAAAACTAATTTCCCTCTCAATAATTCCAAAAAGAAGCCACTCACTCAAAAATTCGTATTTCCATTTTGAAAGCATCCATTTAATTACAATATGCACCATGGTCTCCCCTGGGAACCATCCGCACACTCTAGCTCACTTTGTCACATTGTTGGTAACAACAACACATGTGACTTTGTAACTAGCATTGCCTAGCTCTGTACACAGCATGTACATGACAAGGCATCCTCTAGCTTCTGCCACTAGAGAGGCCATGGAGTTAGCACGAGAGCGCTATCGTCTCATCTGACCTTGTTGTCACTCAGCGACAACCCAGAGGATGTTACTTAGTTTTATACACTCTCGTGTGATCAAAGGAGCACCATCGAGATAATGCCCCATCTCGGCTTAGAGTTGTGATACACACACACCCACAAAACATGTTTTTTAATCTTTTGACACTAAAATTGCAGTTTTTCAAGTTTCCAACGCAAACACAGAACAAAGCACAATTAATACGATTTAATTACATGCAATAAATAAAATGCAAATATGCAATAGGCAAATATTGGATGACAAGACACAACAAAATATGGCATACAACACAACATAGCAAACAGTTCATAGTTTCACAATTTCACAACAACACAAGATTCCCAATGCTTCACCCATCCCTTGGCCAATAATACACCACCAACTACAATTATTATCCCAATGCTCCATAGGACACCCGACCAATTTACCATTCACAACAAGACTGTAGAAAAACACAGTTTAATTATTTTTCCAATGTTAGTATTCCAAGAGTCAATTTGAGGTTTTACTTACAATGCGGAAGGGAAAATTTATGGATGATCAAGCATGCTGACTTAAAGTATCACGTGAGTGTGTGCATGCGCGTGTTGCTGTACAGATGGAAAAATAGTTAGTCAAATCTAATGCTACCTAAAACTTAATACACAAGGTGAGTGGCATGCAGCTTACTGTGATTATGTCTAGAGGTGCGGAGCATGACGGCGATAGTGGTGGTGCATGGTGATAGGTGTAGATCTAGACAAAATAAGGAGATCTAACTTGGGAAAAATTTAAAGGTGGCAAATCCGACATAATAAAGGGTAGAGGAAGGGAATCTTGTGGCAGAGGGTGGTGGTAGGCGGCGGCACATAATCCTAAAGGAGGGATCTAGGCACGAGTTGGATAGATCTGAGAGGGGAAGAGGTTGAGTGGAGGGGAGAGGGGGTTGGTGGGAGTGGTTGAACAACCACTAGGGAGCTGCTTGGAGTAGTTGACCGCAGCAGTACACAGTGAAGCTTATGGAGGAATTTTCCTAACTAACGCAAAAGAAAACTAGAGAGGAAAAGCTTGAGAGATCGGTGATGAAGGATGGGATTGAGAGGGAGAGAGGCTTGGGATGGGTTTTAAAGGGTGGAAATATGAACTATTTATAGGTTGTGGCATTGGGGCTTTGGGAACGCTGCCAGGGCTATGATTGGCAATGCGAGATGGTGAGGGGAGGACGAGCATCGCACACGTGGCATGTGGCAGTTGGTGGGTAGCGATGATGTGTAGTCACACGGCCGAGCGACTCACGGGGTGGCAAAGAGGGAGGCAAGGGTTGGGGGAAAGAAAGGCTATGGCAGACGGGAATGGTGGGCAATGCAAAAAGGACGCATGGCACTGGCACGGTGATGGCATGGATGACGACAGATCACAACTGCAGGAGGGAAGGAGGAAGAAGAAAAACCAGAGAGAGAGGTCGTCGGGTGCTAGAGAGAGAGAGAGAGAGAAGAAAAGAAAAGATGAAGACTAGGGTTAAAAAACCTAGTCCAAAATGCGTGTAGTTTTGCATAAAGGGAGGGGCGGGCTCACACACACAAGAGCTGGGCTCACACACACTCATGGGCTAGGCTCAAGTTTTGAACCCACTTCACATTAAAAAGAATCCATTTACACAACATGTTGGGCTTCATTGCAATTTTATAAATTTCTCATATTTGGAAAACATATATGTAAATTTTAATTCTAGATGGCATTATTGTAATTTAAAATTTTAAAAAGGATTTATATAATCAATTTTTGTTAAGTTTAAATATGTCCCCTCATTTTTTTTTCTTTTAAATGCTATTATTTTTAATAATGTTTTGGCTATTTATTTTTTCTGTGTTTTTAATATGTCCCTTGGTCATCATTTTGCATTCCTTTTTTTTTTTGTGAAAATTTTAAATTGTGTTTTAACTTTAATTTGATTTTTACAACACTACTCACAAGTTTTTCCGTAGGTATTTTTTAAATTACTTGAACTTTTTTTTTTAACGGAGAATTACATTTTTCATCCACCAATTACCAATTCCTCACTTGGTACCCCTTTTTCAAGATTTACATGCACATGAAGTATACTAATTTCTTGTACCAAAGTGGTAAATAGCTAGCTAGCAAGATATTTATTTTTTAACCTTATATTCTTTTTATAAGAAACTAATTTAACTTATTATAAATATTAATCAAAGATATTTTCAAAAACCACATAAATGACCTCAAGTCTAATAAAGTAGTTGAGTTTACCCAAGTCCTTCATCTTCAAACTCTAACTAAGAAAGTTGTGAAGACTTCGTATCTTAGAAATGCCATTTCCAGTGATAATCATATCGTAAACACATAGAAGGATAATAATAATAATAATAATAATAATAATAATAATAATAATAATAATAATAATAATAATAATACCCACATCAGTGGTCTATAGAAACAATGCAGCATCCTACGAACTAGGAACAAAACCTTGCTGAGCAACCACGGAACTGAATTGGGCAAAACCTGCATGAGGAGCTTCTTTAAGGCCATAAAGACGAATATGGCAGATTTAGTGAGGAGGATGCTCATAATAAGTTGGAGGATTGATATATATTTCTCCAACAAGATCACCATTCAAAAAGGCATTCGTGACATCCATCTGAAATAATCGTCCTCGATGAATTGCAGCAAACTGCAAGCAAAGATCTAATAAAAGTAAGTCGTAGAACAAGTACAAAAGTTTCCACATAGTCAATACCATGTTCTTGGACAAAACCCTTGACAACAAGATTAACCTTGTATCGTTCCAACAATCCATATACACGAGTCTTCATTTTGTATACCCACTTGCATCCAACTGCAGATTTTCCAAGAGGCTAATCCACCAAGTCTCAAGTGTGAGTTTTGGCAAGGGCATCTAATTCATCAAACATAGCTTTTTTTCAAAAATGGTTAGAACTAGCTTTATGATAATTGCAAGGTTCATGAAGAGCAGTAAGAGCATAAAAACAATGATAATCTTGGAGGTGTGCGGGAGCTGCTCTTACTCAACTAGAGTGACGAGACTCAAATACTTAGGATCAGGATTATGGGACATGTGATGCAGTTGGAGGATCATGATCACGCTTGTCAGGCATATCAGGAGTGGCCGTAGAGAGACTATCTAAGGAGCTGGGCAGCTCTGCAATGAAGTCGGGGACTAACTCAATAGAAATATTAGTGAAAATAAAGGAATTCTACAAAGTTAAGGAAGAGAAACAAGAAAGACTGGTATACATTCAATGTTCAAGAACGTCACATGAGGAGAAACACGAAGACGTGTAGTGATGGGATCCTAACAATAATAGCCCTTTTGTGAAATACCATAACAATGAAAACAACATAGCCGAGAACGTGGTTCAAGTTTGGTGTTTTCATGTGAAGGTAAATTGACAAAACAAAAAATCCAAAAATATGGAGTAAAGAGTAACCAGGAATTTTACCATAGAGAAGCTCAAACAGTGTTTTGTTGTGAATAGCTCGTGAGGAAATCCATTGATAAGGTATACAGTAGTGAAAGTAACTTCACCCTAAAATCTTTCAAGACTAGCAGGATGTGATAAGATTTAGGGAATTAGTTTAAAGCCTAATACCATCAGTGTCAAAAATTCGTTTAAAGCCTAATTCACAAAGTTGACCAACGGAAATAAGATTTAGGGATAGTTCGGGAACTAAGTATGCATCATCTACAGATAAGCATGAGGATGAAATAAATTCAATGTGACTGATAGATATAGGAGAACCATTAGTAGAACAAATGATAAGATTAGGAGAAAAGAAAATTTTGTGGGAAAACAACGTAGAATCAAAAATCATGTGGTTACAACTTGTAGAGTCAATGATCTACGAAGACGTACCTGAGGTGAAAACAGTGTAATAGAGAATCAAGACAAAACCTATTGAATTAGTGCCTCAAAATCAGCTACAATGAGAGATGGTGAGATGGAGTCTCAAAAGTAGACTCAGATGTAGATAGAGTAGATGAAGCAACCATGCATGCAACCTATTGAGTACAAACCTGTTGTTTTTTGTTTTGTAACTTGCAGCATTCATTGATGGAGTGGCCAATCTTTTTGTAGTACTTGCAAAAACTATTTTGGAGGGCAATTGTACAGGTGAGCGACTAGATGAAGGCTTGGAAGCACTTGGAGAAGAACTTGCCACAACCTTATCCGGAGATTGTCTTTTCATGGTGAAATGAGGTATTCTTTAGAGATGAGCTTAGAACCAACAGCCTCTAAAGTTGGGAGACGTGTGTGATGCAAAAGGAATGCTTGAACTAGCTCAAAATCCTCATGATGTGTCATCATAAACTGCATAAATTTTTTTCGATCAAGATATGCCACAAATAATTAAATGTATTGAGGGAACTTTAGTTGAGGGTCTATAGGAGATAATTGTTCCAAGAAATATTATTTATTTGAGAATAAAAATTAAAAATAGGTTGATCTGATTCTTGACGTATTTGGTAAAATCTAGTCTCAAGTTGGGACTCCAAGAAAGTATCATGAGTGCAGTTGTATTGACATGCAAAAAAATCCCAAGCTTTGGAAGCAGACCATAAATAGAAGGATTTGAAGTGTTGATAGACTCGAAAAATATCTTACAATGCATACTATCTCAATTCTCAAGATGTGAAGTAAAATCATCTTCTATCTCATCGTCTTTAGATTTATGTGGAGAAATTTAGCCACATAACTCAACAATCGCCATCCTTATAGAAAAACCTCCATGTGTTAGTCCCACATATTGTATTTAGGCCAATTCAAAATAAGATCAATTGAATGAACAATGTTGTCAAGATTAAAAAATCTAGCGGTTGAGAGAAGTCCAATGCATATACAGACAAAATATGAAAAACCAGTGTCAAAGACCGAGTAGAAAGCACCTGGTCAGCAGTCGGTAAAGTCAATGTCAACATATGAGATCGCACCGGATGATGTGGCGTTGAGTCAGCAATCGGCACTGATGTGTGTGCAGGGCTACGTGGCACATTGATATGTTGACATGTGTCACGTACTGTTTGCCTTGCGCTTGGAAAAGTTCACCGGCACATGGACGGTAGGGAAAATCTTTGAGCGGCATGTCCAAGCTCGGCTGAGGCCGATCTTGCCTCTTGGTATTTTTTAGATCTGTAGCAAAAGTTCTATCAACGGAGGTTGCTAACTATGTGGGTAAAGAGTTCGTGCGGCGGAGCATGGTATGAGGGCCGAATCTTTTGGTAGGCAATGGTGGCGCGTCTGACTGCGTATCGAATCGATTCTTTCTCATATCAGACTGTCTGTACTTGGTGAACTTGATTTTGAGACTTTTATTGCAGAACGAGTTCATGTGTGAAAGGTTTGAAGCACCGATTGAGCAGCAAAAGACTTGCCGGAAAAACAAAAAAAAAAAAAAAAAGGAGAAATGCTGCAAAATTATGCAAAGAGTACATAGAGAACCTATGGCTCTTATACCGTGTAGAAAATAAGTAAAATAGAGTTTGAATGAGACTTCTATTTCTGAACTAATTAGAGTTATGTACGTACAGTAAGATATATAGTCTATTTATAAGAAAAATGTCAAGTGAAATAATTATGATAGATATATATACACATGACACACATACGCATTTATATGACAGGTTAAAGTCATTGCGTATCATGCTATTCAGTCTTTCTAGAAAGACAACATCATCTCGCGTGAGTCTTCGCCACTATCTAGCTTCTACATTTACAAATTGGAACAAGCTAATTGCGTGATGACCATAGCATGCACTAGCTAGGGAATGAAATAGACGCAATTAATAATTATGAAAATACACAACATCTCAAACTTCTACAATATATGGAAGAACATGTCCTATTAAGGAACAAGCTGCTAGGATTCCACATCACTCAGTGCTTTAAATCATCTGTAAATAATAATGAATAGTAGTAAAATAATAAATAAATAGTAATAAAATAATATTAGTGAATAATTTGTAAATTAATAATAATTTACTATTTATAAATAATAATAAAGTAGTCTAAAATGATCTCAGTAGCAAAACACGGCAATATATAAAATGGAATATTAATGATCAACTTCTGAATTCGTGATTATATTATGGATGGTGGCTCCAGCTGGGAGTCACACTAGGCAAAAAAAATTTTTATTTAAATCATTTTTTAATATTTTTAAATATTTTAAAAAAATATAAAAAATTTATAATAATACTAAACAATTTTTTCTTAATCATTAAAAAAAAAAGACAGTGGTAGGCTCCACCAACAGTGGCCACAGCATTTTCCTTATATTATATCCACCGGCCACGTTCTTTAATTTAAAAGTATATATTGAGAATGCGTGGATCTCAATTGCAGCGCGCTCCAGTTACATAAATTAGTGCATGCAGCTTACTTTCTCGTAATTAAATCCAATAACTAAAGAAATTACCTTGAATTTCTTGGTAGGGCCCCCATCCATAGGAGCCATGGCTTCCCTAATTGGTTATTAAATTTTTGTATATATAATTGAGAAAAAGGAGGATTGGTCCCTACCAAAAGATGAAAAAATCATCGTTATATTATATTATATTATACATATATATATATGGAATATATAGATTATCTACTTTGAATTCAAATGTCTAAATATATATAACCAAACAAGCAAATTTCAATCCAACTCGTCCATCTTTTATTTCTGCAAGGAGCTAGACCGTAAATGCTAGTGTAATACATCTGACATAACTTTGACATATGTACGTAGTACGCCAAAGGTTGTTGTTACTTATGTAGAGAAATGGGCTGAATCAGCAATGCTAACACAAGATCCTTAGTTTCATGGTTTCCAATACCATGCCCATCTCCATGCTGGTACATGCATTGGGCCATCCTTGCAAGGTTCATTGCAATCTCAACAAATGTTTCTGAGAAGGGAGAATTGGCAGCGCGTTCTTCATTAAACTTCTTCCAAGTTGTACTAATCAAAGACCTTATGTACTCACGAGCAACTTCTTCACTAGCACCGGTATCATTCATATAACACTGGATCGATTTAGGAACATCACCTCTCTCTAACTCATACTGAAAAAAAAAAAAATAACAATTATATATAGATATGTGTGTTAGTCTATGTGTTCATGTGAAGTAGTCCAAATAACCTTGATAAAATTCTTAAGGATAGCATGGTTTGTATACCGTAGATGTTCCGAGATCATCTGCAAGTCGTAAAATTATTGATGACCAACGAACTATATTCGAATACTCTTCCCAACAACCCAAGGCTTCCTTTGTTATTGGATTTGTGACTGAAAAATAAGCATGCACCAATATAACTGGTGCTGATATTGAAACCCATGCATTTTCAATATATTCTTGAAAGCTTGGTGTATATCCGCTGTAGTACCACCTTGCCTCCAACATATAAGATTTGCATAAATCTACCCACTGAAACACATTTAGTGGAGCAATGAGATAGGGGAAGTATGACACTTGGAAAAAGAAATGTTAGGGAAGAATGATGATAGAATTTGGAAGTCAAGGTCTTACTGCTTTTTTAAGATATCGAACATTGTTCAATCCTTTCTGCTTGAGTGTGTCGAAAGCCAATTCATTGATAGAATTGTGGAGAGAAAGAAAACACATTTGCATGTAATAAGGAAGTTGTTCCATTGCATCTGTATCCCATCTGAAACCACAAAGATTATATTTAAGTCTTTATGTCAACGGTAAGCCGCCCCGGCCCCTCCCCCCCAAAACAAA
The DNA here is from genome assembly GCA_011037825.1 of Carya cathayensis. Taxonomy (NCBI): domain Eukaryota; kingdom Viridiplantae; phylum Streptophyta; class Magnoliopsida; order Fagales; family Juglandaceae; genus Carya; species Carya cathayensis. The sequence goes on from QGSO01000379.1 coordinate 278,051, forward strand.
AAAAAAACAAAAAAACACACACACACAATATTGTCATTAACACAAACCTTTCAACAGCATCTGTGAAGAGCTCAAGTTCCTCCAAAGTGCCATATACATCATATACATCATCTATTGTTGTGAGTAGTGAATTGACTTTTGTTAGCACTCTCCTATTATATCCAAACTCAGGCTGAAATGACATTCCCACTGTCCATAGGAAATTTTCCATCAACCTATCCCTCGCAAAGCTCAAATTTTCTCCAAGACCAGTGCTTCTCCACCAACTTTATATTACTCAATAAAAAAAACAAATCAATTTTAGAGTAAAAGCGATGCATGTAATTTCCTTTCTAATCGTGTTAAGTAAATCATCTCAACAAGGCTAAGATCCAAGTTATAAAATAGGGATACTCATGTTTTTTACCTTGACATTTGTTTTAGATCTTCTTGGTGGACTGCTTGTACCATGTTGAAGTCTAATTCAGCTAGCTCAAGCAAAATAGGGTTCATATCTTCCCTACTCCTATATAGATCAATGAACCACCTAGCTTCCAATCTTATCATCCTCCAATGCAGTGGAAGCTCAAGGGCATGGCTCACCATAGCAGAGAGGTTGTTTTGATCTTTGTTTAGTTCGACAAACTCTTCGAGTGTTTTAGTTGCAAAGTCTCTTGCTTCATCCAAGATACTTTCACCTTCTACCAAAAGAAATGAGGCTTCATACAAGCATAGAATTCCTTTGATATCATCACAAAGACTTGGCTCGAAACTTCCAAACTCATTCTTGAAGCAATTGAAAATCTCTGATATAAACAAAGATTAATTACGATCGAGCCATTAATTGGCGAGTAAATGTGTTTCAATTATTTCAAACCATTTTCTAGTTGTAATATTTTGCTTACCTTGTGGCATGCTATATCCGTGTTGTCTTAGTAGTCTAAATTTAAGAGCGGAGGAGTATAAACTCTCTTTCTTCCACATGATATCAGCACCTTGATAACTAGTAATATTAGTGTATATACTTTCCAAGATCACTCTAATATCACTCTGAAAGTGATAAGATAATCCAAGCCTTTGCAGGTTATCAATCAGCTCAAGTTGTAGTAAAGGATCAACCGCTTTGCGAAGCATTATCCTCACCTCTTCCTTCAACATCTCAATTTGTCCGGTACATGATTCTTCCTGCAGGAAACTCAAATTCGTTGTAATTAGACAAGAACTAATCAATCAAACAATAGCTAATTACAAACACTGCAAAGACATAAATTAACAATAAATACCGATGACAAATTAATGTACCGCATATTCGCTTCTCAAAGATTGGATGTAATCATAGTGCCAAATGGGAGGTTCGTAATTCCCTGATCGTCGAACAATAACATTAGAATTGCTTGAGATCTCATTAGTGACCTTGCATTTAAAAGCACTAGGGACAGTACTAGTACTGCCTCTAGCTGATCTGGATGTTACAAGCTTCAGGGAGATGGGAGTTTTAGATGGCAGCAGTACTCTTGTGAAATTGGTTGAAGGGAGTGAAGTAAGAAGGTGAAGATCCATTGAACAAAGGCTGGCTTAATCTTACAAGGGTACTCTTTTTTGTTTGAATGAGTTAATTGGGAACAAAAACGTTCGGATTTGTGCCTTTATAGAAATGCCTTCCGATCGAGGCTGTCATGCATCAGATAAACGTGTAAGTTTAATAATTACAGCTCGTTCGACCACATTAACTTAATGGTTGATTTCTTATGCATTATTCACGCACGTTAAAATTAATGGATTAGTCACGTGAGCTAGATGAACTTCTCCGCCTCTTTATCTGATAAAGTAAGCGTGGTGGAGAAAGATCAATATATTTTAAAGCTAAAAAGATAGATGTCTATTAATATAATGCAGTGGGTTTGTCTCTATATATGCAACAAAAAAGAAACAGAATATATAGAAGACTATACATGCACGTGAATATCGTTTCCTAGCTACTTAATCGCTAAGTGTATATAATCTGTATTCAGTAATCGGTAGCTCGCTGCTCGCGGCATGATACATGTGTTAATTATAAGGTACGGTGTAGTTTTGATAGTGGGATGAGATAAAATGATTTTAGATCATGAAAGTTGAAAGTTGAATAAAATATTGTTAAAATATTATTTTTTATTATTATTTTAAATTTTGAAAAAGTTGAATTGTTTATTATATTTTGTGTGAAAATTTGAAAATGTTGTAATGATGAGATAAAATGAGATGAAACTATTTCTATATCCAAATTAAGCATTAGGATTTGTTTGGGATTGCAGTAAGACTCTTAAAAAGTGCTTGAATAGTCTTAAAAATTCTTTAATGGAAAATTTTAGTTTTTTTGGTGTTACATGATATTAAAGAACTTGATATTAAAGCACTTTTAATCTCAAATAAGCTAAAAAGTACGTCAAACATGCTTTTTCAAATAATGTAAAATGAAATTTGAATTTTAAAAAGACTGTCAATGGACGAAAATGCCTATTCAACTTTAAGATAATTTTAACTTTTAAACTTTTAATCATAATCTTTAAAAATTCAAATAATCGTAATTTTTACATCAGAAATCACTTTTTTAATTTGTTTCTAAACAAACGTAATATGTTTAAAAGTGTTTAAATATATAGTTAACAAATAATAAATAATTTTTTAATAGTAGAACTTATTAATTAAGTTATGTAAAACTTATTAATTAAGTTATACGATCTAAGTCCTAAAACTATAAAATATATTTTCTACCGTAATCCTAAACATGCATTTATTAAGTTTAATATAATGAAAAATCATCGTACAATATTAAGATATATATGATTAGCATTCAGTATCTTTGCCTACCTTATTTATTATTTGCACGTTAAATTTTGAGATCAATTAATGCTTATTTCACAAATAATTCACAAATTGGCATAATTGTCGAATATGGTTCCTCGATCTGTAAAAACCCTTTTAATGTAAAATGGATTAAATGAGGTGATTATATATCAAATTATGTTAATTTATAAATTTATTCTGTAAGATTTCTTCATGAATCTAGCACTATATTTGATTTTTTTGTAAATATATGACAGCTTGTATTGTAGGATAGTGATGAGAAATTATATTATAAATTTCGTTTAATAATTAAGTGGCCGGAGAGATCAAATCATCAAAAACTCTTTTATAGTATATATGCCAGAATATTTGTAATTAATTTAGACTCCTAATTGATTTCTTCTACCCCTCAATAACCTTTATATATGAGAGATCAGAAGACTCTCCAATTTATATATGCTAATGCTTTTAGAAGTATATATTAATGAAACACAAAAAATAGAGATGACAACTCGTGGGACAATCATGTCATAATTAACCTAATTGACGTAACTATGTCATAATCATGTCAGTACCATTTTATAATAAACTAAAGATAAATTTTTAAACCCTTAAAAACAACATGGTGGCAGTCACGTGTACATGTGTCATGTGTGTCATATATATATATATATATATATATATATATATATATTGTGTTTATCCTCGTGATTATTCAGAGTCTAATTGCTAGTCCTTGACACGCATAAATAATAATATTATAATGAGGCGGCTTTAGGACAAGTAGCAAGTACTCCAAGTTAATTAGGTGAGGTAAAGAAGCTAGACTCCATCGTCACGATCACAAGAATATCGTGATCTGCAATCAATTGAACTTTAAATCAATAATTAAATAGAGGCATACCAAATCATGAAAATATAGCACAAACTTAGCTTTCGAGATGGAGAAACATGTATATATTCCTTATCATAATGTCCAATTGTGATTCGTTCTTGGGATCGAGCACTTGTACTCTAGCTCACGTTTTGTTTTCAATGCCTAAGAAAGCCTAACATGAAGATCTAATTCGGATCACGCTAGCTAGCTCCCATTAGGTACGTACGCACCAAAAAGTCATACTTGTATCGATCTTTGACGGGACGCAACAAGACATGCTCCCACTCGGATCGAATAAGCCATCTTTCATACTCAAGCCCTGTTAATTCCACCATGATCGCTATTGTACTTACTTTCAGACATTTAGGGTCAACATAAAAAATTATAGAGGACTATTTTTCTATCATTTCGATGTATGAATTAAATTAACAATATAATAAATATTAACTCACAAGTAAAACACAAGAATTTTACATGGAAAATTTTTCTATGCGAAGGGAAAAATCACGGGACCTAATCTAGTTAAACTCCCACTATCAATGATAATAAGGTTACAGATTGTCTTCTCTAGAACAATATCTAGAGACTACCAATATATCAAAAATATTTATATTCTTGGTTGAACACAAAATCATCACCATACAGATGGAAAACTATAAGAGTGACCAAAAAGACTTCACCAAGTAAGTATTTGTAGAGGACAGATAAAGATGAATCGTAGCAATCAACACTAGTCATATTGAAGCTGTCGAAATCACGAGCAACATACTGAAATTTCATCAAAATCAGACCATGGTTGATCTCTGAAACTGTCTAATGAAAGTATGAAAAAAAAAAAAAATCCTTGTACACCTCTTTTCAACCGCCACTCCCATTTATACATGTATGTAAGACAAGGAAAAATTACAAGTATGCCATTGTCATAAATTTGCCTCACATGGAGGGACCCACAACAACAAATCTCCCCCTCCCGACTATGTGAGAGGTTCCAACAAACCTGCTTTTGCTATACATACTTCGAGCTTTTGCATAGGCAGTGGTTTTGACATTATATCTTATCCATTTTCATCAGTATAAATTTTTTCAATTTGTAACAACTTCATCTCCAATACATTACGAATCTAATGATACCTCATATTAATATGCTAAGATCTTGAATGAAAGGTTGAGTTCTTATAAGATAGATAGCACTCTGACTGTCACAGTAGAGAATATACTTCTCTTGTTTATGACCCAATTCTTCTAAGAATTTCTTCATCCATAGCAACTCTTTACTAGCTTCAGTTATGGCAATATACTCAGCCTCTATGGTAGATAGAGCAACACATTTCTGCAGTTTGGATTTACATAACACAACTCCCCCTGAATAAGTAATCATATATCTGGAAGTAGACTTTTTGGAATCAATCTATCCAGCCATATCTGCATATGTAAACCCATCAAGCATAGGCTTACCATTTCCAAAGCACAAACACACCTTGGAAGTACCTCTGAGATACCTGAGAATCCATTTTACAACTGCCCAATGTTCTTTTCCAATATTAGAGAGAAAACGACTGACAACTCCAATAGCATGAGCGATATCGGGTCTTGTGCACACTATGGCATACGTTAAGCTGCCCACTGATTGAGCTATAATATTGTAATTATTTTACACTTAAATTCAAGTCAATCACACTTTTCTTACTAGTAATTGAATGAGTTGAGCCTCGATAAATCAATTCTAACTCAATTGATAACAGCCTAATTTTATGATCTTAATTTTTAATTTATTACATGAAATTGAGGAAGTTAATTATTGTGCATATATGCAGGTGGCCACGGAAATTTCAAAGCTTAAATTAATTCATGCCTTATATTTTCAATCTTATTTTCAGATTTGACGAAAATGCAGTACAGCATTTACATTTGACGGAAAACGCACGCTTTGGTTTTGGCTTGACTCCTCCTCTAATGTGGCCCCACACGGATTATATTTGGGCAATTTCCAATTCACACAAGCCTTGCAGGACATTTTAGATGGCTTGTCTTCAACGTAGCAAAAGCGCTAGCTCTTTCCCCAAATAGCACTCAACGACGTCAACATGCTTTTAAAGATCAATCCGTCAACACCTCACACTGCAAATTTCAAAAGCTTCTTGAAGGTGGACCCCGCATGCATTGACTCTTCAACAAAGGTGAAGCCGCATCTTGACTTCACAATGGGACTAGGGGACCACGCATTGATCCATTTCCATGAAATGAACGGATGGACCGAGTTAACGTTTTCCATTTCACACATGGTTTGGGTTATTTCATAGAACAGCAATCACAGAAAGCTTCATCCCGTCAAACCAATGGAAAGCTTCCTCCTGTGTCAACAATTAAGGCAACAGGATATGGACCCCGCAATACCCCTGCTTTCAACAATCCTCTGCGTCTTGTGTCAAAAACATCCAATTGGATCATGCAACATTAGGTCATTGCTTTTGTTAGGACACACATGAAAGAGTCAACCGGACCCCTTTTGACTCTACAAGCTGCTGCTTGGCAACCTCAATGGGAATGGGATCATTCCACTGCAACAGAGCATTTGTTTTCTTTCCCTTCCTGGACATACAGTTGCTGCTAGAGAAAAGTGCCTCAGTTACACAAAGGCACGCCTGCAGTGCAGCTCCATTTTGGGCTATGTTGATCTATGTGCATGGAAAGGCATTGTTTTTGTTACCTAAAAGGTGGGAGAAAATGCAAGGGCGGACTTCTAATTCGGTGGTTTTTGCTAGAGAGTTCATTCGACTCCCAATACCCATTTTTCTTTTCCATGTTTTTACTTTTTACAGTTCATTTGTTTTGTGTTTGATTCAAGCTTTTATTTACATTGCACTTACATTTAAATTGTTCTCATTTTGTTTGTTTTCAGTTTCAGCCGAATACCTTCAGTAGTTATTGTGTTTGGATTCATTTTCGGTAGCATGCAATTTTTTTTCTCCAGTAACTTTCTGTTATCTTCATGCGTATTCTTGCTTGATTTACGTTGGTTGCTTGGGATTGTTTGGGCATGTACATTGGATTATCTTCATTGGTGATGATTAGTCTAATTAGTGTAATTTTTCCTGAGTTAGATTGAACTCTATTGAATGGAAATAGTGACTTTTTTATTTGCACACATGGTGTTTGATGAAATGTCCTTTAGAACGTAAGTTTCTTGAACTTCCTTTTATTGCTTGGAAACATTGGACTAGATGACATTGTTGAATGTGGTTTAGCTTCTTAAGCGAGGATAATCATAATTTAATCAATGCACGTTCACGAATCTACTTAATGTATAGAAGTGATTGAAGTAGCGTCAAGATGCATTAGAGCGAAAATTTCTTAGATGCTAGCTAAATATTTCTTATTCTCCACTCGTGTTTAACACATTATTTTATTCACTTTTCTTGCATATTTTTTTATCACTCCTTTACCATCTCATGCAAAAGGAAATGAGTGCATTTTTTATAATATCCAAGAATCAATTCTCGTTGTGAATATCATTGTAAATAGCCTTAATTAATTATTTTATTTTATTTTCGAAAGTGAATGAATTTGCATTTTAAACTAATCGTTCCTTGAGGACATGACTTGGGGACTTCCCTATTATTACTTAATAACTCTTATACTTGGGAGTAACTCTTAAACACTTTTTAAGGCGAGTCACTCACAGGTGATGCATAAGGCACATTGTGCATTTCTTCTTTATCTTTCTCACTTGTAAGACTCTGCTTTGAACTTAGCTTCAAATGACCTGCAAGTGGAGAACTTGTTTAATAACTTCTCGATATAACTCTCTTGAGATAGCCACAACTTGCCATTGTTTTTGTTACGAGAGATCTTTATACCAAGGATCTTTCTTGTAGAGCCTAAGTCTTTCATAGCAAAAGACTTACTCAATTCACTTTTCAATTTATTAATTTTTCCAAAATCATGACCAACAATCAACATGTTATCCACATATAGCGAGAGAATAATAAAATTATCTTCAGAAAACTTTTTAACAAATTCATATTGATCAGAAGAAGTTTTATCATACTCGTGCTCACTCATAAAAGAGTCAAACTTTTTATACCATTGTCGAGGTGCCTGCTTGAGTCCATATAAACTCATTTCCAGTCGACACACCAGATGATCTTTACCCTTTGTTGCAAACCCCTCTAGTTGCTCCATATATACTTCCTCCTCTAAATCACCATGGAGGAAAGCAGTGTTCATATCAAGCTATTCAATTTCTAAGTTCATACTGCCAGCCAAGCCCAAAACAACTCTGATAGAAGACATTTTTACTACAGGTGAAAAAATTTCTTTAGTAAAAATGTATTCAAAATCAATGCCTTTCTTCTTACTAAAATCAACGCTATGGAACATGCAACAAGAACGAAGGGTGGACTCAAATTGAGCCCATGAATCCTTCGATGCTAAAGTTAATTGAGAGTTCTAAGTATTTGAACTATAAAAGAGTATCCAATCATTTCCCATAGATGGGGTTGGGGTATTTATACCTAGCTTGGGCTCTAGCATCGAGGGGGATCATGGGATGCTAGGTCGCGTCTAAGTCAAACCTTCCATACCCCTGGTCCTATGGTGTAGTGTCATACCGAGGTCGTGTTGTCTCAAAGGTACATCGTTGCTTGCTTGTATATTATGTCATGCTTTAAATGCGACGTGTCTCCGGCTGGGATGCCCATGACTAGGCATGTCTGATCACCGGCCCGACGCAAGGTTTCCCGTCTGAGTACCTTCTGCCATATTCCAACTCTTTGTGGTGGCCAAGGGTGGCCTGGGCCTTTGATGGGCCTCTTGGTTAACTATCGGTAGTGACCTAGGGGGACCTTTCGTGAGGTAGAGGGAGTGGCTGGGACGGACTACGTCCTTCCTTTCCCAGTTCCTCTACATCTCGCTGGTCGGGCCCCACCCTAGGCTATCATGGGCTTCCAGCTTGTTCTCCTTGACTTGGGGTTGCCTGAAGGTTATGGGCCGAGTTGTTGGGCCAAGGGCCATTCCCCTAACATTAGGGGTCTCCAATCCTCACCTACTATATTTGGGATTGGTATTGTAATGAAATCCTTTGCCAAAAAAGGGTTCTTTTACTTCATCCTTTGTGATAAGATTCTCAAAGGCTATGCAAAATTTCATTGAGCTCGAGTGGCTATGAAGAACCCACATTTCAACAACTTTAAATTATTTGTTGAAATATTGTGTACAAAAAGAATTTGATCTAATTAAGCCTATTGCATGCCCTAGCTAATAGGACATAATTAAAACACGTGAATTTGAAGTACTATATATCGTGAAGCCAACAAGTAGTTTTGAAAAGGAAACATGATTCTCCAGATGATCACCTCGTTTTTAATTAATGTTTGATCGATCAAGCTATGATATATCCCCACACTAAGTTTGTTGCATTACTTCAAATAGCGAGTGGCGATCGCGAATTAATGAGCGATATCTATAAATATTGTTTGTATCGAATTTTAATTGTAGGAAATTAAATTCGTTGTAAGAAATGTGTAGTACCACGCTTCAACGGTAATTGCGGTTAATCTCTAACACAAATTTGTGTGAGTGAATGATCGAGTGGAATCTATTTCTAGTATATAGATTATAGGTTATGAAAAATATTGTTTTGTTTTGCCTTAGAGCTGTTGGCCGGCATCTTTTAAGTAGCTCCTACTTTGAAATAAACCGTAGTATATAGATTCCAAGCACTCACGGAATCTTAATTGGTGTTTAATTGATGATGATCACCAAAACAATACATGCTTCCTTTTCTCTCTAGACTGAAAACCCTATTGATCATCCGCTATCTATAACCTTTCTTTTATGGCCGACGCTGCTTCGCCTGCCCCGGCAATGACTCTCTATCACTCTTTTCTTTCTTCTATCTACTCGGTTCTATTGTGACGCCCCTAACTCCCACGTACGGACACGTGGAAATCGAGACGTCGGGATGATGACAACACAGGTCACACATCCCATCGCCTAGTGCCAAGTGTGTGTACATGCAACATGTGTACAAAATAAACTACGCAGCGGATAATAAAAGTCTTACAACTAAGTACCAGAATTTTGTTTAAATACAAACTAGCTTAAACACACGTAATAAAATATTACAAGTTCAACACTATTTCAAATACCAATTACATAACATAAAAATAAGTAAAGATAATTTCTGACATAAAACAACTCCAAGTCTAAACTCCGGTGGAGCCGCCTCATCGGGCTCAGCCTTCTCCTCCTCAACCTCTGCATCAAAATCTACGGTACCAAAAATGGTGCCGCAGGTAAGTAATAATCTAAACAAACCTCAAGATAAAAATACATTCATGCAATAACCAAATGCATGATCATGATGCCATTTGCATGTCCCGAAAATTCACATTTTCCACGCACGCCAAAAATCTTATTTTGGCCTAAAACATTTCCTTTAAACATATCCTCGCTATTATCCCAGATAATGGCTGAAAAATCAATCTCACCATTTTCCCAGAAAATGACCCATTAACCAAACCATCAGAGCACTGTAGGTGGGAATCGCAGGCGGGACTCTACTACCATCCCTGCTCACCACCATCCCTACGTGTGCACCGTAGGCAGGAATCACAGGTGGGACTCTACCACCATCCCTACGCCGAGTGCACCGTAGGCGGGAATCGCAGGCGGGACTCTACCACCATCCCTGCTTACCACCATACCTACATGTGCCTCTGATTCAAACCAATCAATCCAATCGTTCACATATACCAAAAAAAATTTCTCGTTTGAAAACCCAGTTTTCAAGTTTCAACACATATACATGCATGCAATTACACGAAAACCCAGTTTTTCCTTTTCAAACATGAACATGCATGCACTATGCAATGCAAACATCAAGACACAAAATATCCAATAAATCTCAACATCAACCAAACATAATTAACACCATCCTCAAATCCATCTGATCCCCGACTCCTCGAACTCAGTTCGGAATAACCAACCAGTCACAATTTATTGTTAAAGCAAAAATATATTTTAATCTAAAAGAAAGTTTGAAAAATACTTACAGTGCTATATAATAATTTTCGATGGATCAACAAGCGCAAACGGCAAAGAAAAAGCAACGTAACAGTGTAAAAATACTGTGGCCGTGGGTTGTAAAATACCCACTTTTGAATGGGGACAAACCAAGACTTGGGATTGGTAATGAATAGCTTAGAGGTGTTTATGAAGTTAGTGGAAGTGAGAGTTGGCCGTGGGTGGAGGCGAAAACGGCGGGGAAAGGCCAAAATGGGTAAAACGGTGTTGAGCTTGTGGGGGCTACTCCGGTGACGGATCGGAGTCAGAAATGGGTGGTTTAGGACGGCAAGGAGTCGGTGATGAAGTGGTGAAGAGATGGTGGCCGGAGGTGGAGCGATGACAGCAAAACGGCACAAAAACCGTGCGGCTTGGAGTGGCGATTCCGGCTTAACGGCGGCTCGGATGGAGGTGGAAATTGGTGGGGAGGTTCACCGGTTAGAGGGGAGTCGAACGGTGGGGGCGGTGCACCGCACGGCGGCGACCGGTAGCGGGTCTAGGCTGATGACGGAAAACGACATGGAGGGGAAGAGAGAGAGAGAGTTCGAACGGGAGAGAGAGAACCAAGGGAAAAGAGAAAGAAAGAAAGAAAAAGAAGAAAAGAAAGAAAGAAAAAAGAAAAAGAGAAAAAGAAAAGATGGAGAAAAGAAATGAGGTCCAGTCCTCACCTATGGGGTCCAAAAACTGATCCAACGAAAACAAATTTAAAAGCTATAAATCAAAGAAAATAATTTAAACACAACATAACACTAAATTATAATAAATAACTAGTAAAAACTAACAACTAAATTTTAAATCCAAAGACAAGCTAAAATAAATTAAACAGTAATTTAAACTCAAAATAATAATTAAATCCAATTAAAATCCGATAATTTAAAATAAAAGAACTAATATTTTAATTAAATTAAAATACTCCTTCAGTAAAAATACACGTAAAAACGGGGTATCATATCTATGACCCTATTACTACATGCATGGTTTTAGTATGTATCACGTGTATCTATAGATATATAGGAAACTACGGTTTTAGTATTATATCGTATGTAGAATGTATATCTTAAATATTAATGAAACAATTAAAAGTACCTTGTGCATCTAGTAATATGATAATTAAATTAATTCAAAAACTCATAATTGTTAAAAAGTGATATTAATCTATAATAAATCGTGATCAATATCCAAGGAATCTTAGACTAAAGAACCTATAAAATTGCCGAGTGTCTGATGGTCTAATGTTATATGACTCGATTCTCCAAAACTTGAGTTCAAAACCCCCGGCCCACACGCACTTATCAAAAAAAAAATCCTATAAAATCGGAAATCCCAAAAATCGAAACTCTAAACAATTGTAGAATCTCGATATATCCAATGTTTTGACACTGACTACTAAAAGATGATGGTCAAAGTCAGCTCCATCGATAAGGATCTTCAAAGCTATACGCTATATTTTAATTCTAAGTTTTAGTAAAAATAAATAACAAATATATAAAATACTTGGCTTATATTAATCTACATTTGAATGGCTAAAATTTTGAATCTATTCAATTTATAATATATTTTCAATTTTATGGATGTTGTCAATGTAAGGGTTTGCAAATGAGTTCCGAAGCAAACCCGTAAACTTTTGGTGAGAAGCTGATACTAATGATGAAATTGATGTATATCCATTAAATTAAAAACGTATCTACAATTTGAAGAGTACTCATAAAAAAAATATATCCCTCAAGAACCTATACAGTAAAATTCAGATAGAGCTATTTTTTTTTTTTTCCTTCCATGGCAAACTCGTCTTCTTCAAACACAGAATACCCCTACCCCGTGACACAAAATGTCACCAACCTTGTCTCTCTACGACTCACGCCAACCAATTTTCTTCTCTAGAAGACTCAAATGCTCAATATTTTGGAGAGCTATGATCTCCAAGGATTCATAAATGATGAAACACCCCGACCTCCTTCAACTGTTGAAGGTGCCCACACTGGGGTGATTTCCAATCTGACACTCCTACAATGGTGGAAAACAGATCGCTTTGTTAAAGGATGGATCATTGCAACACTATCGGAGGAAGTACTCGGTATCATCGTTGGCCTCAACACTACTGTTGAAGTTTGGAATGCATTGTTGCATTCCTTTGTGCGTGACTCATCTGATCGCAGCCTTGCTCTAAAGCAGAGGCTCACCTCCATTTCTCAGGGCACAGACAATTTACTAGTTTACCTGCACTGCTTCAAAGCTATTTGCGATGATCTCTGGACCATTGGGAAGCCAGTCTCCGATCATAAAATATCGTGGTGGCTTCTTAATGGTCTCGGCAAGGAGTACCAGGTCTTCACCACTACAATGATGCGTCCGCCAATGCCATTGTAGTATTGTTGAACTCATTGCCCAGGAAGGTTCTATTAAGATTTTTGATGGGGTAGACGGCATGAATGATCAAACTGAAGGCCAAGTCTATTCGGACTCTGAGTCGGAAGGGGTCTTGGAACATCTTGCTAAAGAAAATCATGTGGTTTCAAATTCGGATATTCCCTCGGCAAAGAAATTGAATGGGAAAGGAATTAAAATAAGGGGCTCTTCAAGGGCTGTAAGCAAACCCTCCCATCTTAATTTATGAAGACATCTTACCTGTTTTGGAATGCTCGGGGTGTTGGAACTTCGAGGAAGCGTCTCAGGAAATTGGTTTCCAAGTTTCAGCCTAAAATTCTTGTTATTGCGAAGCCGATGGTAAGTAATTCCTATTTAGATATGTGGCGCAATAGATTGCGCTTTGATTGTTGTTGTTCTAATGTTGATAGAGGCGGTAAGTTATGGATGTTTTGGTTTAAGGAATTAGATCTTGTTGTTGAGTGTATGGGGGATCAATTTTTGACAGCTCGGATTAAAGAGCAGTTAAATGTTTTCCTTATTACTTTTATTTATGCCAAATGTTCCTACTTGGAGCGCAGAAGGCTTTGGGATTCTTTAAGGGATGCAAATATTCATAACTTGCCTTGGATGGTGATAGGTGACTTTAATATTATTAGAAATGAGTCGGAGGGCAGAGGGGGTAGGCCGAGATTGGCCTTGGCTAAGGAGGAATTTAATGAGTGGGTGGAATCTTGCGGTTTGCTTGATATGCCGTTTAGTGGGAATTATCTTTCTTGGTGTAATGGCCACTATGTTAGATCGCGACACTGGGCTCGACTTGACCGTTGCTTCCTCAATACGGCGGTCCTGGATGTCTTCCCTGATGCACACTTGAAATACTTGGCACGCACTTCTTCTGATCATGCTCCGATATTGGTTTCGCTGGAGAATAAGTTTGCTCCCTATGGCTTTCCTTCCTTTAAATTTCAACAAATGTGGGTTTCTCATCCTCTATTTTTTGACTGTGTCTCGGTCTCTTGGAATGGTGATACTGTTGGAGACTCATGTTTGTATAGGCTTGTGACTAAACTTAAAAGATTAAAGATTGCGCTAAGATCTTGGAATAAGCACATTTTTGGGAGGACGGAGACTCACATTGCTGTGCTTGAGGACCGTATTAAGGGTTTAGAGATCAGTTTGCAATCTGCTTTTTCAGAAGATGTGGAGGATGATTTAATTGCCTCCCAGATGGAGCTTTCTGTTTGGATGGATAGGGAAGAAAAACGTCTGTCTCAACAAGCTAAACAAGGCTGGGTTCAATAGGGTGAAGCTAACTCTATGTTCTTCCGGGCTGTTAACCGTCGTAAGCAAAAAGAGGTTAAAGAAATGAAGCTTGAGGATGGTACTCTTTTATTCTCTCCTGAACGGATCCATGATGAAGCTATATCTTATTTTTCTCAGTTCTTGGAGGCTGGTAGTCGACGTGATGAGCCGTTGTTTGGTGGAGTTAGTCCAACCTGTTATTTCGCCGGTTGATAATAATCTCCTTTCCCATGTTCCTTCTGCTCAAGAAGTGTATGATGCTCTCTGTTCTATGCTGGAAGATAGCAGCCCGGGTCCTGACGGATTTGGATCGGGTTTCTATCGATCTTGCTAGCACATAGTGGGTATCGATGGTGTCGAGGCTGTGGCAGAGTTTTTTCAAGGTATGGCTCTCCCATGTTATTTTAATGCTACTTTCTTGGTTTTAAGTCCTAAGGTGGATCATCCAACAAGCTTTGATAAGTTTAGGCCGATTAGCCTTTGTACAGTGTTTTATAAAATCTGCTCCAAAATTTTGGTGAACCGTCTTTCCCCTTTGCTTGCTAAAATTATCTCTCTGGAGCAAGGAGCCTTTATTCCGGGTCGCAGTATTTTTGAAAACATAACCATGATTCAAGAGATGATTCACTCAATCAATAAACCATCGCATAGTGGTAATGTGGTTCTGAAGATAGATATGACGAAGGCATATGATAGTGTGGATTGGTCCTTTCTGGTGCATGTTCTCAAAGCCTTTGGATTCTCAAATTTTTTTGTATGTTGATCAGACATTGTATTTCTAATCTGTGGTTCTCTGTGGTTATGAATGGTGTCCCCAAAGGTTTCTTTAAAGGTGGTCGAGGGTTACGACAAGGTGATCCTATTTCTCCTTATTTATTTATTTTAGTTGAGGAAATTTTTTCGAGAATGATAAGAAAACAGGTTCATTTGGGCAAGATCATTCCGTTTCATCATTCGAGGGGATCCCCTATTATTTCTCACCTGCTTTATACTGATGATATGTTGCTCTTTTGCAATGGGGGAAAAGCTTCTTTAAGAGCTATTATTGAGGTGTTGAAGACTTATGAACGATGGTCAGGGCAAGTAGTAAATCAAAAAAAATCCAATATATTCTTTTCTTCGCAGATTTCTATGTCTAGGCGCCGGGCTCTCCTCTGTCTCACTGGTTTTATGGAAGGAAGTTTTCCTTTCAAATATTTGGGTGTTCCTATTATCTCAGGTAGACAGAAGATTGCTCATTTTGATGATTTGATTGCTAAAGTCCAGTCTAAGTTGGAGGGTTGGCAAGCCAGATTGTTATCCAATGGGGCGCGGCTGCTTCTCATCAAACATGTGCTCCAAAGTATTCCTGTTCATAGTCTTTCCATCTTAAGGACACCTAAAGTCGTTCTTGAGAAACTTCAACGTATCATAAGTACTTTTTTTTGGGGTGTTAAAGATGGCAAAGCTAAGAAAAAATGGCATTCTTGGGATGATATTTGTAAGCCGATATCGGAAGGTGGTATGGGTATCCGTAATCTAAGAGAAGTGTAGTCTTCTCTTCATATGAAGTTAGCCTGGAATCTCTTGAAAGGTAATTCTCTTTGGTCCAATTTTTTTCATGCTAAATATGTTGGTAATCGGCACATTTCTATGTTGGATCCAAAGAAAGGGTCCTTGTTTTGGAAGATAATTTTGCAGAGTATTCCTCTTGTTCAAGCTCATTCTAAATGGAAAGTGAGGGAGGGAAACCTTTTTTTTTTTTGCGTGATAATTGGCATGATCCTGCTCCTTTATGTGAGAGTACTCAGATTTCTGATATGCCGAATCTTAAACTGGAAGATTGTAAAACTGAGTTGGGTTGGAATATGGAGTTATTTACTCGACTAGTCGGTCAACAAAAGGCTGAGGATATTATTTTGCAGCTGGGTAGAATTAAAGCTGGGCAAGATGTACTGATTTGGCTCCCGAATGCTGATGGCAAATTCTCTACTAAAAGTGCGTGGAACTGCATTCGTATGAAGGGTTCAGAATTTCCTTGGGCAAAATGGGTATGGAATCCTGCTCTTCCTAATAAGATTTCTATTACAATGTGGAAAGCCATTACAATGTGCCCGCATCTGTGATATTGATATTCCTATAGTTTCCCATTGTGATTGTTGCTTGAATTATGGTGATGAGGACCTTAATCATGTTCTAGCGAGAGGGGATTTTGCGGAAAAATTTGGAGAATTTGCTCGGTTGTTCTTGGAGTTCCTTTGATGGAAGGCAGCTCTTGGAGACAGAGGGTGGATTGCTGGTCAATTATTTGGTCTTCTCCCGGCTATTATTACTTGGCGGCTATGGGGGCGTCGATGCAAGGCTAGGATGGAAGACTTGAGGGAATCGGTTCATCAAGTTTGGTGTTCTATCAAATATTGGGTGTCTTGGATAGCTTTAAAACTTAAGGATGTAAATGGGCTCACTCATCGTGATGAAGCTATTTTAAGTTGTTTCACCTTGCCTTTAAATTCCCCGAGGAAGGAGATTGTCATTCCAGTGACGTGGAAGCGTCCTAATCCAGGTTGGGTTAAGCTGAATGTGGATGGATGTTCTCTTGGTAATCCTGGTCCGTTGGGTGCAGGTGGTATTATTAGGGATTATAAAGGGGACCTGGTTCGCAGGTTTGCTGCTGCAACTGGTCATAATTCTAACAACTTTGCTGAGGTGATGGGCTTACTTCATGGGCTTCAGCACATTGATCAGTTGGGTCTTCTTTTTGTGGAGATTGAATTGGATTCCATGTTAGTGCTTAACTGGTTGAGAACTCAAAGATGTGGCTTGTGGTATATGGAGGATTATTGGGAAGAAATACAAAGTGGCTTAGCTAATCGGCATGTTTCTTTTGCTCACTGCTATAGAGAAAGTAATTTGGTTGCTGATGGCTTTGCTAAATGGGTGCTAAAGGTATATCTGGTTCCTGGAGTTCGTTATCCGAGTTGCCCACTTCCATTAGAGGTAATATTAGGCTTGATAGAGGGGGTCTTCCCTATATTCGAAAAGTTCGTTGATGTTGCAAGGGGTATTCTCTCCAGGTATGTTTTTCTTGCCTTGGTTTATGTTTTTATTGACTTTATGTTTGTGCAGGTTTTTTTTTCTTGCAGATTGTTTTTTTGTGTTTCGGTCTTGTTTTTCTTTTTGGTTTGGACTTGTTGTTGAGTTCCTTTTGTTTTTGTTTTTTTTTTTTTTTTTTGAGGTCTGGTTTTGGTCTTATTTTATATTTGTATCCCCCAGGCCTCCGGTTATAACCAAGGTTTTCCTCTGCCACAAGTGAGGGTTTATTAATAAAATCGGGACGGGGTCACTATTGGACATGTGACTTTCGGGTCTTCCTTAAAAAAAATAATGGCCTATTTCACTCAGAAAAATAATAAATACAAGAGGAACAACCAGATTTTCAATTCGAAGGGACGTGGTTTCCATCAAGGTAACTCTTCTTCCTCAAAACCTTCACATACAAACTCAAGAAATCAGCCATCCTCTGCCTCCACTCTGAAAGATGGTCCCCTAGTATGCAAGATTTGCAACAGGCGTAATCACACAGCCATCAAATGTTTCGATCAATTTCATCATTCCTTCCAAGTCGACAATATCCCAAAAGCACTTGCTGCAATGAAACTTGCAGACTCTCAGGACTCAGACTGGTTCCCAAACTGTGCAACCACTGATCATGTTACCAGAAATCTAGGTAATCTCTATGACAATAAGCGCTATACTGGATCTGATGGTCTTATGCTTGGAAATTGAGTATCCCTTCCTATAACACATACTAGAAAAGCATCCATAGGTTCTCATCTCCAACTCAATGATGTTCTTGTTGTGCCTACCATCACCAAAGATTTATTGTCAGTTAGAAAACTCGCAACAGATTACCCACTTATTATTGTTTTTTATGATAATGGCTTTATGATCAAAGAGAAGGCAACTCAGAAAATTCTAGCAAAGAGGCATAGGTGTGGTCGACTATATGCATTTGATGGAGACCCAACTGTATGTTTTTCTTCAAGATTTCAAAAAAACAGATTCCACAAGTTGGCACTCACGGCTTGGACATCCACACCAACAATTCTTGGATTACTTGCATTCAAATAAAATGATCTCATTTTCAAAATCTAGTAGTCATTCGATCTGTATTAGTTGTCAAAAAGGAAAATCATGTAAACTTCTTTTTCTTCCAAGAGATAATAAAATAACATCTCCTTTTCACAAGATCCATTGTGATATTTGGGGACCTACCCCAGTTTTGTCAAGAGAAAATTTTCGATTCTACACCATCTTTGTTGATGAGTTCACTAATTTTACATGATTTTTTCCAATGTGGCAAAAATCTAATCTACTTGACTGCTTTGATGTTTTCTACAAGCATAATAAGTGTCAATTTAATGGAAAAAATCGTATATTTCAAAGTGATGAGGATGGTGAATTCTCATCCCATGCCTTTGCATCTTATTTACAATTGAAAGGAATTGCTCACCAATTAGCTTCCCCACAAACACCCGAACAAAATGGCAAGGCAAAGAGAAAACATCAAAACATTACTAAACTTAGACTCACAATGATGTTCCATGACCATCCACCTGCACGTTTCTAGACAGATTGCTTCTCTACAAGTGTTTTTCTCATCAACTGACTTCCCTCAAAATCCCTTAGCATGGAGTTACCATTTTATCGACTCCACAACAGACATCCAGATTATCTCAGCCTAAGGATATTGGGAACTCGCTACTTCTCTTTTCTTGGCAACTATCGAGATACAAAGCTTAACCCAAAGTTTATTCCATGTGTGTTCATCGAGTACTCAAACAAGCACAAGGGATACAAATGTTTGCATCTTCCCACTGGCTGTATCTACATATCACGACATGTTGTATTTGATGAGTCTATCATTCCTTACTCATCACCAACAAACCTGTATGGCGATGCCACTATTGATGGAGATTTGTCATCCTTTTCCGAATGGGACACAAGCTCTGCATCCCCTAAACAACTGCTTTGCCATTGTCTACATATGCAACGCCCCAATTCCTATCTACACCAACTCAAGAACCATCCATTTCTGATCCTGGTGCAGGAACCATTGGCAATCTTTTTGCCAAACCACCAACTGATGCTGCCACCTCTACTGCCATAAATGACACAAATTCAGCATCTGTGCAGTAACAACCTCCCTTATCAAATGGTGACTCGTGCCAAGGTTGGGATTCAGAAACCAAATCCAAAATATGTCAATCTACATGTTGCATTATTTCCATCCATTCCACCAATGCCTCGAAACATTATTGCTTCTCAAAAGCATCCTGGTTGGCTAACAACAATGCATGAAGAAATTGCTGCACTACACAAAATCAAACTTGGATACTAGTTCCAAAAGATTCTGCTATAAATATCGTGGGTTGTAAATGGATTTACGAAGTTAAATTACAACCTCGATGGCTCTGTTGAACGACTCAAGGCATGGTTAGTTGCCAAAGGATTTCATCAGGTGAATGGCCTCGACTTCCATGAAACTTTTTCCCCTGTGATTAAACTTGCTAGTATACGAATTATTCTCACTCTTGCAGTAGTAAAAGGCTAGGAAATCTACCAACTTGATGTAAGAAACGTGTTCTTACATGGGCACATTTCCACTCTAGTATATATGCAGCAGCCACTAGGCTTTGAAGATCCAAACAGACCATCACATGTATGCAAATTGAGTTTAGCACTCTACGGCCTCAAACAAGCACCGTGTGCTTGGTTTGATCGTCTTACAACTCGAATTTTACTATAGTGTCTCGGATCCAAGTTTATTTTTTTGCCACTCTGATCATGGCATACTTATCCTCCTACTGTACATCAATGACATGGTCACCACTAGTAATACAGCAAGTCGAATATAATGGCTCATTTCTCAACTTGCAAATGAGTTCTTCATCAAGTATATGGGTGCACTTCACCACTCCCTTGGCATTGAAGTCACACGTAACAGCCAAGGTCTCACCCTTTAACAAGAATGTTATGCGCGTGAGCTACTTGATCGTACATCTATGGGAGAGTGCAAATCCATAGCCACTCCAATGCCCACTAAAGGTCGAACCCATACCTCCACTACAGCATACTGTGATCCAACTTACTATTGCAAACTTGTAGGAGGACTCCAATACCTGACCTTCACTAGATCAGATCTTTCATATAATGTGAACTTTGTATGTCAGTTCATGCATGCACCTACCACGGAACACTTCCAACTTGTCAAGCAAATCCTACGTTACGTGCATGGCACTCTCAATCTAAAATTCCATATCCTTGCTACAAGCTCACTCAACCTGTATGCATTCTTAGACACCAACTGGGCAGGATGCTCACTTACTCGAAGATCCACAATTGGCTTCTGCACCTTTCTTGGATCCAACTGCATCTCTTGGAGTGCCAAAAAGCAACAAAATGTTACTCGTTCCAGTACCGAAGCAAAATACAAGTCCATGGCGTCAACTACTGCCAAGCTCACTTGGCTCACCTTCATTTTACAAGACCGGCCTCCATGTACCACTTTCCAAACCACCAACTTGCACTGTGATAACTTGAGTGCACTTCATCTATCTATTAACCTAGTGCTCCATGCCAAGACCAAACACATTGCAATGGACATTCATTATGTCCATGAGCAAGTGGCCCTTGGTGCTCTCAAAACTCAATTTGTCACCTCTTCATTACAACTTGCAGACATATTCACCAAGCCACTTGCCAAATTGCCATTCAAAACCATTAGATCCAAACTCGGACTCTATCCTGACCAAAGGCTTCGTTTGAGGGGGATGATAATATCAATCAGTAAAACATTAGCCCCTAACATGCTCTCATGCCATCTATGTGCATTCCATCTGTGTTTGTTTCATTTATGTTCATTTCAGTTTAGGCATGTACAACTATAGCTTTCTGTGTATATGTTTCTTTACCTTCTCTTGTATTTGTTTCCTGATTTGTAAAGTCAACTTTAAGTGTATACATAATACAAGCTCTACTCTATCATCATTGTGAGAGACAGTTTATTCTCAAAGTCTTTAGACCCATCACGAAAATGGAATCTAGATATATAGAAATTAATGTAACTCGTAGAAAGATTTGAACACCTAACAATGCAGGAACCATACCACTAACACACACAGCCCTCCAATAGTTTATTGCTCTTTAATATATACCACGCACTACAAGAAAAATGAGTTTTTGTGATTAATTTATTGCAACGAAAAGAGTATTTGCAACCAATTTTAGTTGCGAATACTTTTTTCGTTATAATAAATTAGTCACAAAAACTCATTTTTCTTATAGTGACGTCATCTCTGTGCCAGTAAATGTATTGGGTCATCTCAATATATATACTAGCAAGGTTCAATGTGATCTCAAATAATATTTGGAAGATCAGTTTGTTTTGCACTCGTGATATCAAAATTTTCGAGTTAAACAACCAAATTACGATCTAACTCGTTCATCATGTATTTTTGTAGGGAGCTAGAAAAATATAAGTACTGTACTACAATTACTTCAATAATAGTAACTTTCTTAATTATTAAAAGAATATAAAATAAAATAAAATAAAATATCTTAACAATATCTTTAAGGTATTATTTATACAATTGCTCCAATATGTGCTTCTTCTTTTTTTCCCCCTAACTGTTAAGAAATGATTTAAATTTTTTTTAACTGTTAAGAACAAAAAAATATTTAAAAAGAAAAATTGGAAAGATCGGTCAATTCTACGGAGAACTATCGGTGGCCTATCATTCTCCGTAAAGTGTGATTAACGAATTAATGAATAATCTTTTTTTGCAGGATAGACAAAAATCTGCCCACCTCATCTCCAAAAAGACGACAAGTGGACTATATTTTTGGTTTTTTCTTTTAGTAGGGACCAGTTTTAATTCCTCTTACCAAATCTTACGTCTTTTTTCAACACGGGTCCCCTCCCCGGCCTTTGTGCTCTTTTGTTTATTTCTCTGTTCGTACGTAAGGTAATGCGACTTTCACGACCACAACTATAGAATTTTTTAAAGAGTAATGCTACATACAGTCATAGAATATATAAATATTGTACAATCGCTTTAAAAAAAATGAGGTCCATAATTAAAAATTTAATTTTTTTTTCTTATGGATTCCATATTAATTCACTTTTTTCAAAATGACTGCACGCCGCTTGCACAACTACTACTACAAATATCATTTCTCTTTTTCAAAAGTGCTGATGATCTTAACCATAACTTTTTTATTTGGAGGGATCAAATTGAGTTGGGAGGCAGATATAACGTATTATGTCATGCTAAAATTTAAGGGTTCTGCTATATACAAACATAGTTGTGCACTAATCTGTGTACCAATACTGATTTATTCATACTTAAAATTTAAATTAACATTGTTTTCAATAAAATCTACTTTTTGACCAATCATATCATATTGGTGCACAAATTAGTGCACAATTGTGCTTGCAACTATATTTTTCTAAAATTTAATAAATAAAATCTGCTTAGAAAATAGCGAGTTACTGTTTAATGAACAGATTTTTTTATCATTGAGTTGAAATTATATATAATCTATTTTTCTTTACAATTTCTGAATTAAACCAAGGTGATATTATATATTAGATTTAAGTAGGGCCCAAGTTTCCAATCTTAAGTCTTGTTTGTTTGTTTTTCTTCTTTTGTTTATTTGTCGGTTTGTACGTAAGGTAATGCGACTTTCATGACCACGACCATATATTTTTTCATTAGTGCCGATCTTAACCATAACTTTTTTGTTTTGAGGGATCGAAATTGAGTTGGGAGGCATATATATATATCACATTAAATTTTCCATTGATTTGATATTCATGATATGATTGAATAATACCTGCTCCACACAATTTTATTTGATCTTCATGATATGATCTAATTTTCCATTAAATTCTCCATTGATTTGGTCTCCAAGGTATGACCGAACAACACCTGCTCCACATTAAATTTAATACGACAATCCCATCAACATTAAGTTTGAGCCAACCTGTTGTGGGAGATTTTCAGCGAAAATGTTGCTTCAAGTGTACATTTGTCTTCAATCTCTTCTTTGATATTCATGATATGATCGAATAATACCTGCCCCACACAATTTTATATGATCTTCATGATAGAATTTTCCATTAAATTTTCCATTAAGTTTTCCATTGATTTGGTGGTATGATCAAATAACACCTGCTCCACATTAAATTTATTACGTCATTTCTAATTACATAATTTATTTGGTGTACTAGTCTTATATATCATGGCGGTCAGTACATGCTTTTAAAAACTCTTAATGAATAATTAATTTTTTTTTGCTAACTATATATTAGCAGCCAATATATAGTAGCTTCCAACCCTCTTTTGACGCCGGCCTCCTTTGACTGCTACCAAATAATTCTTTGAAACTTGTACGGTGTTGAAGATCAATGGAGCTGCTGAGTTGAATAACCAAGAAGCATAGTCACCCTCACCTACATCAGCACTGGATGGCAGGTCAGCAAAGAGGAGAAACAATTCTCTAAATAAATGGTAGAAGAATTCTGAACAATGAAATTTGTTTTATGTACATGAGCTGTCCTTTTTCATCTATTACCTGTTTCATTTCTATAAAAGCAGTATTGGCTAGGTAGTGCTAGGAATGTGCATATCAGAGTTTTTGTAAGCTAGTGACATACATGTAAGGCTATAAAGAGCCACCCGTTTGTACAAAAAAATACATAGAAATGGAAAAGCAGTTCCTTAACAGATTTTCTTCATCATTTTGCCAAGTTCTTATTGGTTTCCATACACTTATTGGTTTCCATGCACTTGTTTGCATTTGTTTTATGGTACCAGAGTTCGGTTATGGAAGATCAAAGCTAAGAAAGCCAAAACCAAAATCAAAATCCAATCCCAAACCCAACCGAAGACCCTACTCATCCAAACAATCCATACTACATTAGCACAAATGATGGTACTGGCTCCATGCTTGTTACCCATAGCTTGGATGTCAGTAATTATTACTCATGGGCTCGATCAATGAAAAGAGCATTAAGAATAAAAAATAAGTTTGGCTTCATTGTTAGAAGTTTATGTGAACCAACTGATCCAAATGACCCTCTCATGGAACATTGGCTATGTTGCAATGACATTGTAATCACTTGGATACAAAATATCATGGTTATTGATATCAAATACAGTACAGTATATGCAAAAACAGCACACCAACTTTGGCTTGAGTTAGAGCAACATTTTGCACAACAAAATGCACCTCGGATCTTTGAGATCAAACAAGCTATAACGATGCTAATGCAAAACCAAGATGCTGTAAGTGTTCATTTTTCTAAACTCAAAATCTTACTAGATGAACTTTTGAACTATGAGGCAATTTCTAGTTGCAGCTGTGGAGACCTAAAAACCATTCATGTACAAAACCAACAAAGGGATTGGGTTATGAAATTCCTAATGGGTTTGAATGAGGCTTATTAGGGAATCAAAGCTCAAATTCTCTTAATTAAACCCTTCCCTAGTCTTAATGAGGTTTATTTCATAATACACAAGAAGAGATCTCAAGATCTCTTATTGGGCGAATTAAGATGTTTAAAGCATTGGTTACAAATAGGTACGTGTATATAGATATATAGAAAGTTAACTCGTAGAAAGAATATTTATGCACTTAATTAAATGAAGATCAAATAACGCAGCCCTGGGCCGTCATCATGCCATCTATCTGCTAGTAAATGCATTAATAATTAATGGAGCCATATTCTTAATTTACAGAGATTTCAGTTCGTCTTGTACATCACACATATATATATACACACACACACATACATATATATATATATATATTAATTTTTTAATTCTTTGGGTCCAAACAAGAAAATTTGGGCTCAGCACTAGACATCATTAGTGTACGGTAATGGGATGAATAAGTAATGCCAGCACGCGATCTTTAGTTTCACGGTATTCGACACCGTGCCCATCTCCGTGCTGGTACATGCATTGACCCATCCTTGTAAGGTTCATTGCAATCTCAATAAATGCTTCCGAAAAGGGAGAACTACGACTGGCTGTGTTTTCTTCATTAAACTTCTTCCACATTGTACCAATCAAAAACCTTATGTACTCGCGAGCATCTTCTTCACCGGCACCAGAATCATTCATATAGCATTGGATCGATTTAGGAACATCACCTTTCTCTAACTCAGCCTGAGTTCAAGAACATGGATATAAATGTGTGTGTGTGTATATATATATATTTATGGATGTTAACCAATGTTCATGTCAAATAGTCTAAAAATTCTTGACGAAACTTTTATGATAGCATGGTATTTTACATACCTTTGATGTTCCAAGATCATTAGCAAGTCGTAAAATCATTGATGAGCAACGGATTATATTCGAATACTCTTCCAAGCAATCCAAGGCTTCCTTTGTTATCTGACTTGTGATAGCAAAATAAGCATGCACCAATATAACTGGTGCTCCTATTGAAACCCATGCATTTTCAAGATATTCTTCAAAGCTTGGTGTATATCCGTTGTAATACCACTTTGCCTCCAACAAATAAGACTTACATAAATCTGCCCACTGAAATATTCATAGTAGAACAATGAACAAGAGGGAGTATATATGGGCCGGTTTGATTATACAAAATCAAATTATCTCATTTCATCTCATATAATCATTAAAACTTTTTCAAATTTCTATACAAAATATATAAAATAATTCAATTTGTTCAAATCTCAAAACAAAACTAATATTAAAAAATTATATTATAATAATATTTTATTTAATTTTTAACAAAATATCACATCTCATCTCATCTGAACTGCATAACCAAACTTAGAAAAAAAGAATTGTTAGGAAAAAAAATATTATTAATTTAGTAAGTAAGGTCTCACCACTTTTTTAAGGTATCGAACGTTGTTGAATCCTTTCTCCTTGAGAGTGTCAAAAGCCATTTCATTAACAGAATTATGAAGACAAAGGAAACATATTTGCATGTAATAAGGAAGTTGTTCTATTGCATTGACATCCCATCTGCAACCACAAAAATTACACCTAAGTCTTTGCTTCAATTGTAAGCCATATATATACATGATATGTATGTATGTAAGTACGTATATGAAGCATCAAAGGTGTAATATTGCCATTAACACAAACCTCTCAACAGCATCCGTGAAGAACTCAAGTTCATTCAAAGTGCCATATACATCATACACATCATCTATTATTGTTATTAGTGAAAAGAATTTTGTTAACATTCTCCTATTATATCCAAACCCAGGCTGAAATGATACTCCCACTGTCCATAGGAAACTTTCCATCAACCTATCCCTTGCAAAGCTCAAATTTTCTCCAAGGCTTGTGCTATTCCACCACCTAATTTATATGAACCAAAGAAAAATTTATCATTTTTACAATCATAGCAATGCATTTTCACTAATGCCTTGCGCATCAAGATGCCTAAGATGGACAAAATGAGGATAATCAACATTGTTAGTTACCTAGACATTTGTTTTAGATCTTCTTGGTGGACTGCTTGTACCATGTTGAAATCCAACTCTGCAAACTCAAGCAAGATAGGGTTCATATCTTCTCTACTCCTATATGCATCAATGAACCACCTTGCTTCCAACCTTTGTATCCTCCAATGCAGTGGAAGCTCCAAGGCATGGCTAACCATAGCAGAAAGATTTTGATCAGCGTTTAGTTTCATGATGAACTCCTTGAGTGTTTTTGTTGTGAAATCTCTTGCTTCTTCCAGGACACTTTCACCTTCTATTAAAAGGAATGAGGCTTCATACAAGCATAGAATTCCTTTGATGTCATCACAAAGACTTTGCTCGAAACATCCTAACTCATTATTCTTGAAGTGATTGAAAATCTCTGCAATGAACAAAGATCACAAGAAGTCATCAGTTGATGAGTAAATGTGCATGTAATTTTTGTTGTTTCAAAGCATATACTGGCTAGCAGCATGCAGTAAGTTGCTTATTACCTTGTGGCAAGCTATATCCATGTTGTCTCAATAGTCTAAATGCAAGAGCAGTGGCGTATAAATTATCAGCTTTCTTGCACATATAGCCACCTTGATAATTAGCATTGTATATACTAAATTCCAGTATTGTCTTAATATCACTCTCAAAATGATAAGATATTCCAAGCCTTTGTATGATATCAATCAGCTCAAGTTGTTGTAAAGGATCAACCATTTTGTGAAGCATCGTCCTCACTTCTACCTTCAACTTCTCAATTCGTCTCGTGCATGATTCCCCCTATTAACTCGAGTTAATTTGTCAATAGCCAGTTAGAGCTAATCATCATGAGTGAGACATGAGTAAATTAAAACAGTACTGCAAACAAAAAAATGTACCACATATTCACTTCTCAGAGACTGGATATAATCATAGTGCCAAATGGGAGGATGGTAATTAGCTGATCGCCTAACAACATTAATATCGGAATGGCTTGAGATCTTTTCGCTGCTCGTGGCCTTGCATTTGAAAGCACGAGGGACACTGCCACTAGTTCTGGATGTTACAAGGTGGTAGGCCGAGATCATGGGCATTTTAGATGGGACAAGTACTCCTGTTAAATTGGTAGTAGTGAGTACCGAAGCATGAAGAAGGTGTAGATCCATAGAAAAATGGCCTAATTTAGTACTTAAATCTTACAGTAAATATAGCATATATGGTGTATTTTGATTGAATGGGTAATTACTTGGGGCAACCTTCAGGATCGAGCATATGTATATAGTGATTCAATGCTCTCTCTCTCTCTCTCTCTCTCTCTCTCTCTCTCTCTCTCTCTCTCCAGCTGTCATCCATCTGGCCTGCACATGATCGTAGCGGTTGATATGACTCCCCTGGAATTCTGATAAGAAAGTAGAGGTTAATATGACTCCGCATGATGGGTTGCTGGAGAAAGGAGCCTTGGAGACATACATAGTGATTTAATGCTGGTGCAATAGATTTTTTTAATGATATTCATTGATGTCATTTTTGGACCGGTGGTTAATTTTTATAATGATTTTAATTTGTTGATAATATTTTTGGACCAATGGTTCGTATTTAGTCGGATGATGCGTAGACGGCAGTGGTGTTTACAAAAGTCATGTCCATGATTCATGGTTTAAAGTCTTCCATGATATTTGATATCTTAATCCGGTCCCAAATCGATTTTTAAAGCGATTCCAACTACTAGTATTATGGAACCACGTTACAAGGTAGCCTCCCAAAATTTTTTTAAATTCAAAATATCTCCTACTTTTCTC
The DNA here is from genome assembly GCA_011037825.1 of Carya cathayensis. Lineage (NCBI taxonomy): Eukaryota > Viridiplantae > Streptophyta > Magnoliopsida > Fagales > Juglandaceae > Carya > Carya cathayensis. The sequence goes on from QGSO01000379.1 coordinate 306,753, forward strand.
ATAAAAATCTATATGCACTACAAGAAATTTTACTTTTAGGGATGAAATTTCTTAGGGACGAAATTAATTTCGTCCCTAAAAGTACTTTTCTGAGACGAAATATTAATTTCGTCTCAAAACATGGAAAAAATTTATAAATCCGTTCGAACTAAAATATAGTAGTTCGAACTGGAAATTCTGAGACGAATTAGGTCGTCTCCAAAAATTTATACCGTTCGAACTAATAAAATTTAATTCGAACAAAAAATTAATTAATTCGAATGAAATGTTATTTGTTCGAATTAGTATTAACGTGTTCGAACGGTAATGTTTAATTGAAAAGATATATTGTTAAAATTGTAAGAATACATATTTTTTCTATTAATTATTTATCATTTCCAAAGTGAATAAAAATTTCTATATATTATATATTATGATTTACAATGAATTAAAATATTTACAAATTCATAAATTATTTTTATGTAATTAATTTAAAAGTATTTTAGTTAACTAAATATTAAAAATGAAGATAGTGTCATTTTTTCAATTATCGTGAACATTAAGTATAATGAGAAGAAAATATAATTAACAATAAAGAGGCTAGCAAACACTAAAAAAAAAATCATACTGCATTAATTACATCCCAAAATGAGTTTGACGTTATATACAACATAAAAAAAGTAAAATAATAACTAACAATATTTATTTATTAAATAAATCAAAATCCTCCTGTAAAGTTTGCATGCATCCTTCTAGGTCCTTAAGCTTCTCCATCATCGGGTGAATGAAGTCCCTCAATAAAATGTCGCGGTGCTCCGCCAATATAGCCCGTACCTCATCTGGAGTAGCCCCAGCAGGATGTCTCTCAATAGGGGCAGCAGCAGTAGAAGCTGGATCAATAGGAGGAGGCTGATCCTGTTACACTGCACGAGTCTTCGACAAGTGACCCTTGCTCTTGCTGAATGTGATCTTGTTAACAGGCCCCATCTGTGGCGACCTCCGCTCAGTCAGAGTCACTGTAACCCCTGAACGGAGTAGGAGGTTAGATATCAACAATGCAAATGGTAGACTACCTCCACCCGAATAGCGTGACTCTGTGCGAATGCGGAGGAAGAAATATAATGCCAGATCAATCGGCTCCCCCTGTGCTAACCGTAACAAAAATCTGGCCCGCTCGATCCCGAAATCAGTCTTGTGTTTCTTCGGATCAATGTTATAGCCGACAATCAAATTAAGCATTCTGAAAAATGCTGTACAGTCGGCCTGTCGAATCACTTTACCGCCATCATATGGAGGAGCCTCAGGGTCTCGCACTAGGTCACGAACCTGATCGTCTGTGAGACCATCATCAGGTACCTCATCGCCGCTCTCACTATCATCTGTGCCAGCATCCAGCTCTGCGGTCTGTACATCTGGCGCTGGCGATGAGGATGCAACTGTTGTGTCCTCTCCAGATGGTGCAGTCGCTGCTCTCGCTGCTGCTGCTGCAGGATATGCACCCGGCTCTCGCCGCAAATCTAGAAACTCAGCAATAACACGGGGAGAGAATATAATACTCACTCCCCGGACCACTAAGTTATAGCACAGAGCATCACCAGGCTGCTCACCCATGGCACGGTAAAACTCACCAACCATCTCAGGATATGTTGTGCCTCTCTGTTGACAGATCGTGGTCCATCCACGATCGGTGATGATGTCCTGTATGCTCCGTCCCTCCCAAGTGAGGTCACGAAATTCACCCAGAATGATCTCCCGCTCAACTAATATAGGCCTCAAGACCGGCTGAGAAGGAGCGGTAGCTGCGGAGCTACTTTCGACTGTCTAGGGTCGGGAACGTTTCCTTCTGCTACTGCTTGCCATTAGTATGCTGTTGATGTATAAAATATATATGTGATGTAATTAAAGTGAATTAGAGGATGCATGATGTTCTCATAGCATGTTTGACAACTGCTTATTCGAATTGCCTTTAATTCCATTCGAATTAAAGGCCATTCATTCGAATAAAATTTAACTTCATTCGAATGAGCCTAACTTCCATTCGAATAAAATTTTTTCCCATTCGAATAAACCTAAATTTAATTCGAATGCGATGACTTCCATTCGAATAAAATTTATGCTCATTCGAACGGGACTGAGCCAAACAGACATGGCTAAGTCGACTCAGTCCCGAACCGTCACAATTGTTTTTCTTCAATATTTCTTCATTTTAATCGGTAGAAATGATTTAGGAGTAAATCCTTATCATTTCTACCGATTAATACCAAGTCATTTGATGCCAAAACAACAAAATGGGGCCGGATTCATTCAAAATCCGAACCCCCCAAATATTACCGAAAAAAGCATAAAAATAACACGCATTTAAGCCTAACCTCTTGTTCTGGGCGATCTGAGGACAACGGCGGAGTTGGTGGCAGCGTTGAGGCAGCTAACGGCGGAGGTGTGAGCGAAAGTTCGAATGAGAGGAGGCACGAAATGTCGGAGAAGAAGCTGTCGCGCGGCATAAATAACGTAAATTCGTTCGAACGGAAGAATAATTAATTCGAACTAAAAGGGTATTAGTTCGAATTGAAAGGGTATACGTTCGAATGAAATATATAATACTTCAAAAAAATATATATATATATATATTTAGAAGAGGTAAAACAAAACGTTTTATATTAGTAATACTAGTATATAATACTACTATATATACTAATAACAAATTTCGAACTAGTATATATAATATATATTAGATAACTATATGTATATAGTATTGAGTTTTGATCTAATTACTTATATATATTGTGACTAACTAGTATATATATATGTAATAGTATATATATTATGCATTATATGAGTATAAAATAGTATTGTGTAAAGCATTGCATTATAAAGTAAATATTTTTTGTATATAGTAAAATATTGCATTAAATATAAGTATAAAATACATATTTCTAATATATTTAGTTTATATATTAGTAATAAACAAAGTACTTAGACTATATTATAAAGCATTACAGTATTATTAGCTTTCATATTTTTATACTATCTATAATTTAATATCACTTACTATTATACTATTATATTACTTAGTATAGTACTTATAGTGATACTAACTATAAGTATAATATTATGTTTGATTGTAAATAAAATAATATACTATGTTAAATACTTAATATTATAGATTGATAAGAAACTTAGTATTATGCGTTTAGTGACACTTAGTATTATATAGTGTATATAATATTTATATATACATAATAATATATAATATTATACTTATATATTTCTATAATTATCTGTTCGAACTAAAATAAAACAGTTCGAATAAATATATTTCATGTTCGAACGAATTTTTTTGTTTGGTAGGAAAATTCACACCAACATTTCAGAATATACTGGAGAATATTCCTTTTTTTTTGTTCGAACGCGAAAAATATTAATTCGAACGGGAAAAATTTTGTGGGAAAAATTCGCGGTTTGAGGATTTTCGCGTTCGAACTTATAAAAATTAGTTCGAACTAAAATGCACATATTATTAATCCGATCCTTTCACTTCATTTTCACTCGGATTGTATTGTGAGAAAGGGAGAGAGAGCGTGGCAGAGGCTCGGAGAGAGTGTTGTGGAGAGTGAGAGCTTGAAAGCATTGAGAGAGAAGAGATTCTTGAGAGAGAAAGAAGAAGAGAAGAGGTAATATGTTATTTTTGTTATTTTTCATTCCGATATTTAATTAGAGTAATGTATAATTAAATGGATAACCATTTTAAGTACTCAAGTATTAAGATGATTAAATACATAATATTTGTATAATTAATTATAGATAAGTACTCTAATTAAATAGCTTAATACTTAGGATATAATAATAAGATATTTATTTTAAAAATTGTAATTAAATATTTAAAAATATTTAAGAACTCAAGTATTAAATAGATTAATACATACTATTTAATTCATTATATCTAAATACTCTAATTAAATAGCTTAATACTTAGGATATAATAATAAGATATTTATTTAAAAAACTCATGTTTAAATATTTAAAAATATTTAAGAACTCAAGTCTTAAGATATTTCAAGATCTTTAAGGGCCCATCATGTATACTTGTAATGTAATCTTCTCATGTATTTGTGATGTATGCTTCTTATGTTTACTACTGAGCGCTTGAATTTTGTAGTTATTTTACATGCAATTAAACCTTAGACCCGTTCGAGAGTTGTGGCCAAATATTCTCTTAAAGAATGTTTGGGTATAACTCTTGAATTGTCCAAAGTGGACAGTTTGGGATTCTATCATCTATATGGCATATATATTTAGTTAAAACTCATGTGTTAGTCAATTTAAATTTTGGTTTAGCATTTTCCTACATTCTTCGAGTATGTAGTTCATAAGTTTTTCGGCCCATGAATAGGGTCGACGACTTATCGTGACTAGCATACTTGGAGAATTGTAGGGAAATGCTGCCGAAATTTTTACTAACATACGAGTTTTAGACTGAGTACATATGCGATATAGATGATAGTCTCTCGAATGGGATAGGACCAACTACCTTAAAAGTACAGGGAAAACAAACACGTGATATCTCAACATATTATAGAATTAGTGTTTATTGAATTTTGTTCGGTTTCTTTTATAGATGGATAAGAGTTGGATGTTGTTGGGAGATAGACTTGGTCGAGACTATAAGCAATATGCACAAGGGGTGAAGTCTTTCTTAGAATTTGCTTGTGGGAGTGTTGATAGTCGAGGATTTATAAGATGCCCATGCAAGAAGTGCAAAAACCTTAGTTCATATAATATGATGGCTGTGGAAGATCATTTATTCGTAAATGGAATTGATTCTAAATATTCACATTGGGTTTTACATGGAGAACCATTTCCCCAAGGAGTTAGATTTGGCAGTCATCTCAACCAGATGGATGAATGTAACGAGATCGACACGGATGACATAAATGTTGATGTTTCTGATGATAGTTATGATAATGGAGAAGATATGACTGAAATGTTAGGGGATCTTGGCGCAGGCATATTTGGTGCTAGGGTTGGAGAGGGAACATCTACCCAGTCATTTGAGGGAAATGAAGACTTTAAGGCATTGTGGGAGGATGCACAACATCCATTGTACGAAGGGTGCACCCGTCATAGCAAGTTGTCCTTCACTGTCAGGTTGCTACATATTAAATCTATTTGTCGTATTTCTGCAAAGGCTATCGATATGCTGCTTGAATTATTTAAAGAGGCTCTGCCAGAGGATAACGTAGTACCTCGAAATTTTTATGAAGCGAAGAAATTGAAGCGAGGGTTAGGATTTGATTATAATATCATCCATGCATGTAAGAATGATTGTGTTCTCTTCTGGAAGCAATATGCAGAATGTGAATCATGTCCGGTGTGTCATGAGTCAAGATGGACATCAGATAAGCGTAATGTACCCCATAAAGTGCTAAGACATTTTCCGCTTATTCCTCGACTTCAAAGATTATTTACTTCCCGGATGACTGCGAAAGATATGACTTGGCATCACACACAAAGAGTTCAAAATGATCAATTCCTCACTCATCCTGCTGATTCCTTACAATGGAAGAAATTTGATGACCAGTATCCATGGTTTGCCGAAGAACCTCGCAATGTACGTCTTGGTTTAGCAACTGATGGATTTAATCCATTTGGCAACATGAGCACTTCTCATAGCACCTGGCCTGTCATAGTAATGCCTTATAATTTGCCACCATGGAAGTGTATGAAGGATCCTTATTTTATGATGACTCTATTGATCCCAGGGCCAAGGTCACCAGGAAATGAAATAGACGTATATTTGCAACCAATGATGGCAGAGTTGAAAGAGTTGTGGGAACAGGGTGTCACTACATATGATGTGGCCGCTGAGCGTGAATTCAAGATGCATGCTGCAGTACTTTGGACAATAAATGATTTTCCAGCATACGGGAACTTGTCTGGGTGGAGCACAAAGGGAAAAATGGCTTGTCCTGTTTGTAACAAAGATACACAGTCTCAGTGGTTAACGAATGGCCGGAAATTATGTTTCATGGGACATCGTCGATATCTACCTCATGATCATAGATGGCGTTCAAATAGAGTAATGTTTGATGGAAGGGTTGAGCATAGGTCATCACCGCCAGAGTATTCTGGTAGTGATATTCTCACTCAATTGACAGATGTTCCAGAAAACAGATTTGGAAAGAATGCAAGATGCCGAAAGAGGAAAAGACAAGCAGTGGAATTGAATTGGACCAAAAAAAGTATTTTCTTTGATTTGCCATACTGGTCTACATTAACACTGCGTCACAATCTAGACGTAATGCACATTGAAAAAAATATATGTGAGAATATTTTGGGTACCCTAATGTCAATACAAGGGAAAACAAAAGATACAGTCAACTCTCGTAAAGATTTGAAAGAGTTGGGAATCAGATCGGAGTTGCATTTGCAAGATACTGGGTTATCAGCTTATATGCCCCTTGGATGGTATACACTTTCAAGTGATGAGAGAAAGAAATTCTGTGATTGGTTCATGACAATCAAATTACCCGATGGTTATGCTTCGAACATGTCAAGATGTGTCCGACCTCATGATTGGAAGATAACTGGTCTAAAAAGTCACGACTGCCATATATTTTTACAGCGATTGTTGCCAGTTGGTGTGCGCGGAAAGCTTACTCCAGATGTTCGTACAGCTATTACAGAATTAGGGCGATTTTTCAGAAATATTTGCAGTAGAACGTTGAAAGTTGATGCCTTATTAAAAATGGAAGCTGACATTGCATTGATATTGTGTAAATTGGAGAGTTTGTACCCGCCTTCATTCTTTGATGTAATGGTTCATTTGGCTGTGCATTTGCCTCGTGAGGCTTTAGTTGCTGGCCCCGTTCAGTATAGATGGATGTATCCTATTGAACGGTTTTTGGGAAAACTTAAGCGATCTGTGGGAAATAAGGCTCGTCCGGAAGGATCGATCGCAGAGTCATATATTCATAATGAGTGGCATACATTTTGTTCAATGTATTTTCGTGGGGTTGATACTAGATTTACGAGACCAGATCGAAATTATGAAGGTGGACAAATGGGAGTTTCCTCAACATTTACCGTGTTCTCCCAGAAAGTACGTCCTATAGGTGCACAAGGGGGCTATGACCTATGTGGGCGAGAGTTTGAAAGAGCTCGATGGTATGTTTTAAATAATTGTGAAGAGATTGAACAATATTTGAGGTTAGTGATGATCATCTAATTTGGCAGTAGTATTATGTGCATTTCTAATACTTTAGTATGTATGGATACAAATTAATAACTTACATTAACATACGCAGCGAACATATACAACTACTTCGCACGAATGGTGTGACTGATGTAGAAAAGGCGCACGAAGAAGAATTTGCCTCATGGTTTGAACATACGGTATTATTCGGGAAGAAATTATGCAGCCTTATTTTAAATATGATTATAATTTTAAATTTCATCCGTATTTTATTTATGTAGGTTGCATCGAAATATAATGACCATTCATGTGATATCTCACCAGAAGTATATGCTTTGGCATGTGGTCCGTCTAAGCGGGCTATCCAATATTCAGGATGTTTGGTGCGTGGATATAGATTTCACATAGCAGACAGAGAACGATATAGGAAAACCCAAAATTGTGGGGTTGTTGTCGAAGGAAGTCATGGGGATGATAATATCGATTTTTACGGAATTGTGGAAGATATCATAGCATTAAAGTATGTGGGGGGATATATGGTCTGGTTATTTAAATGTACTTGGTGGGATGTCTCAAATCCTAGGTTGGGAGTGCGTAAGGATGAATATTTTGTAAGTGTCAATACATCTCGCAAATGGTATGAGGACGATCCATTCGTTCTCGCATGCCAAGCAAATCAAGTTTTTTATTTAGATGATCCGGAGTTCGGAAATCCATGGAGAATAGTCGAGAAGTTTGCGCCCAGAAATGTATATGATTATATTCCAGAGGCAGACAAACCACATGAAGAAGTTGATAGTCCAGACCATGAAGAAGCATATCAAGAAAATGAATCAGGCATCAATCTATTTGTTGATCTAAGCCATTATGACATGGTCCCATTGCGCAGAGAAGATGTTCAACCCGAAGTAGTTGAAGGTGACATGTCGGAAGAACATGAATCAACTGAAGTGTCAACTGAGGATGAGAGCGATTGGTCCAGCAATACTGATACCGAATGATTTTCAAACAGATATTTGTGTAGGTATAATTCTTATAAAAATATGAAATGTATCTTCTTCGAATAATAATTTATTATAATTTCAAACAGATATGCCTCCTAAACGCAAAAGAACACGTGAGCCATCCCCACCACTTACTGAATCTCCGTGTGCTTCACCTACCAACAATGGTGGGCCACTGTCACCAGAACCAGAACAAGGTATTTAATCACTGTATATCTTTCAAATAAAATTAATTTAATTAAAATATATGCTTTAATTTTGTATATATAGTTGTTGTAAACCAGCGCCGAGTTAGAGGCATTACGAGGGGTGTCTGCATAGAAAAAGTAAGGAAAGTGGGTAAAATTAAAGTTGATATATCTGATGATCACACCGGTGGCTCTGGGGATTCGGCAGCTTGGCTTGCTTCTTATGTTGGTACACTTACTCGCACGTATGCACCGATGGCTACATCCTCCTGGGCTAAAGTTCCCCAAGATGTGAAAGACCACATCAAAAATCGTTGTCTGGTAATAAGTTACTTTGTATAACATTTTTATTTAAATGAGATTGTTTGAAATTATACTAATTGTTTATAATTATTTGAAGGACGAGTTTGAACTAAATTTTGGTCGGCGAGAGGATCGACAAACGATTGAGGAACTGATGTCGAATGCATTCCGGAGGTACAAAGGTCGATGCCATGCACACTATCAGAAATTCAGTACTCCGATAGAGGCGCGTCAAAATCCATTCCAAGCAATGCCACCAAACGAATGGGAGAAAGTATGTGATCTATTTGAAGATTCTGCTTATCAGGTAATTTCGCTACTATCTTTTTTTTTTAATAATTTATAATTATAGATGTATAAAATGTAAAAATTATAATACTTTTTTTTAGAAACGAAGTACAGTGAATAAAGCAAATAGATCAAATTTAACGATACACCATCACGCGGGTTCTCGATCTTTTCATCGCTTGTCAAAAAAAATGGTTAGTTCTTATTGTCTCCATTAAATATTTAATATATACACTTTTTTCGTATAAATTATGATATTAATTTTCATTTTGCAGCAAGAAGAAAATCCTGCTGATTATGATCTGACCCAATTGTATGCTAAAGCACATAAAAATCGTGATGGTGATTGGAGCAATCCTGAGGCAAAGGCAAATTATGTAAGTTTAAGTTTATTTAATTTCATTGTCTAAATATATTTTTGCTACATATACTAATTTTAATGTTTTCTTTTTCCAGGACAAGATGATATCTCTTAGAGACACTGCTGCGGATCCATCTGATGAATCATCTGTCAACGATGCTCAAATCTTTTCTCAAGTTCTTGGATCACATTCTGGATATTTGAGGGGCTTAGGACGTTGCGTGAAGCCATCCTCAACATCTTCATCCTCTTCTAAAGCCAGATCGAATGACGACAATACTAAAAAATTAGAGGAAGCTGCACTTGAGATAGAACGATTGAGATCGAAAGAAAAAGAGTTGCTGATCCGATTAGATCAAGCAGCAGAATTAGAAGCAAGATTAGAAGAGAGGCTACAATTAAATAACCAAAAAATGTTTGAACAATTTCAATTAATGATGTTCCAAAACCCTATGCCACCACAACCACCACCATCATAATTCATTTGACTTTTTAAATGCCTTTAATATTTATGATGTTTGTAAACATTTGAACAATTGATATATATATATATATTACAATTTGATGTATACAGATTACAATTTGTATTAGTATCAATTTCATTTTGTTTGATCAATGTCGTTCGAATGTTAAATTACCATTTATGCATACATTCGAACAAAAACATATCCATTCGAACAAAAATATATTCATTCGAACAAAAATATACTCATTCGAACTTACATGGAAATACAATCATTTCGTTCGTTCGAACAATTAAATACTCATTCGAATAAATTCTTTTCTAAAATTCGTTCGAACCAAAGATTTTCGGTCGATAGATTGTTAGTTCGAACAGTTAATATTTTTCTTCGAACTAACATCAATTACCAACTTTTTGTTCGAACAAAAAATGTTTTCTTCGAACGAGTTTCTGAGACGACATTTTTTTGTCTCAGAAAAAATTTCTCGTTCGAACGGTTTCGACCGGTTCCGCCCAATTTCGTCCCTAAAAATACTTTTCGGAGACGAAAATCAATTTTTGTCTCCGAATACTTTCTGAGACAGCCTTTTTGAGACAAAATAGAGACGAAAATTTTTCATCTCCAAAAATTTTTTGGGACGAAATGTTCATTTTTTGAGACAAAATGTTTTGTCTCAAAAAATCCAATATGTTGTAGTGATGATCTTATACAAAATGGCCCCCCAAAAAGTTATAATTCTAATATGCAGATCTCCAAAATTTTTTAAAATTTCTAAATACATATAAATGCTTCTCCGATCCGATTTTTACCTTTAGCCCTTAAATTTTTTATAATTTCTATATATTATCTATTATCTAAATTAAATTTAAGTTTATGAGAAATAATTAACTTATTAATTTATATCTTTATTTTATTATACAATATTAGATTTCTTAATATGAAACCTAAAGTGAAATAAATTCAAGAAAATTATTTAAGTTTGATGATCTATATACAACATAGTTGACAAGTTTTATCCCCTAGATTTCATCAAGCAAGAGAAATTTTCTTTGAATTTCAAGGGTAGCATTATATGATTAATTAGTGTGATACCAAAATATCTAAATTTTACATTAAACTTAATAAACTAGGAGCACTCTCAATGGGTTTTGTAAAACCAATTTTTATGTAAAATTTGAAGACAAGTAATTCAAAACTACCTCCAATGGATTATGTATCTTTAAATCTATTTTATATTTTGCTATAGTGTTCAGCTAGATCTAGTGTGAATGGTACACAAATGTAAAAATATTTTATTTTATTTTTCTTTTAATGTACTTTAATTTATCTCTCACAATAGTTTCTCTCTCCTTGTACTTTTTTCCAACAAACTATTAAATTATATAACATTTAAATGATGTAAAGAAAAAACAGATAAGCTAATGTATGGTATATTGTAAAAGTTAGTATGTAAAATAGAAAAAGTGAGTTTTGGTAATGTATTTTAAAGAATGGGATACATAAACCATTGGGAGTGCTCTAGGATGAAAGATAAACTTCTAAAAGAGTACTTGATAGATTTTATAAAGAAAGCAAATTCTAAATATTTCATTGCAAAAATAATAATGGATGAATATAAATCTATGAAACATTATCGTTAGAAATCTGAAACAAATGTTAAGTTGTATTTTTAAAATTTTATATCTGCATGTATATAGCAAATTATCGAGAACTAATTTTTATATATAGTTATGCTTTTAAGATTTTTCGTGAAATTAAAATTAAGATTTGTCTCTTTTTATTTTACATAAATGTGTCATATGTTAAAAAAAAGTTGTTCTTCCCTCATAAACTATACTTCTGGTTCCATCATTGGCAAGTCTCAACCATGTACTATAAAATAATAAATAAGTTAACGTATTTTTTAAGAGAAATTATACTTACAGTCTTAGAGTTTGTAAGTTTCGCATATTTCCTTTGAAAAAAATGGATAAATCTAGACCCACATAAATACATGTTTATTCAAAGAGAATATGTGGGACTTTTTTATTTAAGAGAATATGTGAGACTTACACACCCTATAACTATATCTAGCATTAGTCATTCTTGAATAATCAATTCTTTTTCTTTTCTTTTCTTTTCTTAACAAGAAGAAAGCATATTTTGGATCATCCCACGATTTTTTTTTTTATAAGAAACGCAACTTCCATTAAAAGAGGTGATTATAGACGGTTATCAAGCCAAATGACTTGAGAAATAAAGTCAGAATATAATCCCACCACATCCACATTTCTCGCATACCTGGCTAAAGTGTGTGCAGCCCTATTACCCTCTCTATGGACAAAAGCAAAATTACATTCAACAAAGCAAGAACAAAGAAGTTTAACTTCCTTGTATAACGGCCCCAAGATAGAATCTTCCATAGTATTTCGCTCCAAGGCCCCTACCATCAACAAGCAATTAGTTTCAACTATAAGTTTTGAGATACCCATGCTTACACATAAGTAAAGACCCCGAAAAATAGCTTTTAGCTCAATAGCTTCTGGTTCCTCAACTACATCTTCAATTTTTGAGGCAACCATAAGCACTTTTCCTTGATCATTTCTCAAGATACAGCCAATACCAGATTTACACAAATCACCAAAAACAGCTCCATCAACGTTAAGCTTTAGCAAACCCGGATCAGGAGGTTTCCAGGAAAAATGATGAATTATTTGAGCTCTTGACTTCAATCTAACTTGTTTGTAACCACGAACTAGACTTAATGCATTATCAGCAACCTGTCTCGGATTTAAAAGCACCTGTTCATTCACCATTTGATTTCACCTATACCAAAAACTCCATGCTAAAGCAAAGAAAACAGATAAATGAGATCTTGGCAGCCCCTGACACAAACTCGAAGCTACTTCACAAAGCTTCATATTAGAGTTAAACTGCACCTCGGGCAACAGTTCTTTCCACAGGCTGGTTAAATGATCACAAGAAAGTAAAGCATGATTTAGATCCTCACACAAGAAACCACAGAAATTACAAACAAGATCTAGAGCCACATGCTTCTTCAATAAATTATGTTTTGTCGGAAGACCATCTTTGCATGCACGCCACGCAAATATTTTTATTTTACTAGGCACTTGCATCTTCCACAAAAGCTTCCATAACACTTGACAAGAGCTAGCTGTTGAAGACTCAGCTAGTTGAGATCTCATTCTTGCTCTAATGAACTTGTAGCAACTCTTTACACTAAAGGCACCATTTCTTTCATGAGCCCAAACCCGTTTATCAGCATTCACGCTTGGACATAGAACAATCTTGAGTATATCAGAGACCACACTTGGATTGAAGAGAGATCTAAGTTTTGGGACATTCCAGCTTCTAGTATCAACCTCCATAAGAGTAGCCACTTTCTCGTCATGATCAACATTTCGACCAAAAGAACCTTCAGACATTAAAGTCCCATGACCTGGAATCTACTGGTCAGACTAGATATTTACATTGCTTCCATCCCCAATTCGCCATCTACATCCTTTAAACACCCATTTCTTAGCTTCGCAGATGCTTCTCCATGTGTAAGAAGGACAATAGCCTACAGCAGCTTGCTGAAAAGAAGTATTTGGGAAATACCGAGCCTTTAATAATCTGTATACTAAAGTGTTCTCATCCTGCATCAAACGTCAACCCTGCTTAGCTAAAAGGGCTAGATTAAAGAGTTTCAAATCTTTAAAACCCATTCCTCCACCAGCTTTTGTCTCACACATTTTTTCCCCGCTCAACCAATGAATCTTCCTTTCCACACCCTTTTGGCCCCACCAGAAATTGGACATTAAACTCTCCAAAGCTGCACACAACGAAAATAAAAAACAGCTCATCGAATAGTTTGGCATAGACTGAATGACAGCTTTTAAAAGCACCTCTTTCCCTCCTTGTGAAAGAAGACGCTCCTTCCAACTTTGAAGTTTTTGCCACACTCTTTGCTTAATAGCATGGAAAGCTCGATTTCTTGACCTCCCCACCATTGGCAAAAGACCTAAGTACTTTTCATATTTCTGTATCTCACTATTACCCCACAACTGTTTAATCTCATTCCTCACTTCAATACTAACATTGCCGTTGAAAACCATGGTTGTCTTCTCCTTATTAATTTTTTAACCCGAGACAGATTTGAAGAAATCCAAAACATCATGCACTCTCCTATTTTCCTCAATGTCCCGCCTTGCAAAAAATAACACAGTCATTTGCAAAGAGCAAATTATTAATGTTTGGAGCTCCTCTACAAATTTTCAGACCAAAAATCCTCCCTCTCATTCCTGCTTCTTTTAATAAAGAGTCCAAACCCTCAGTGCAAAGTAGAAACAAATAGGGGGACAAGGGATCCCCTTGCCTCAGGCCTCTAGAAGGATGAATTGGTCCTTTAGGATCACCATTAATCAAAATAGAAAATGAAACTTATTACTGATTGAAGAAAACTCCATTCCACCATGTCATAGGCCTTACTCGTATCTATTTTAATAGACATAAACCCCTTCTTTCCTTTATTTTTCCTCTTAAGGAAATGCACCAGCTCATAAGCAATCAAAACATTATCTGTTATCAACCGACCCGGGACAAATGCACTCTGGCTCTCCCCAATTATAGAAGGTAGAACAACTTTCAATCTATCTGCTAACACCTTAGCAATGATTTTATAGGCCACATTATAAAGACTAATAGGCATATAATCACTGACTTTGACAAGTGATTGTTTTTTGGGGATAAAAGAAATAAAAGTGTGATTTAAGGATGTTGGAAAAACACTTGAATTCAGAGCACGCAACACTGCTGAAGTGACAGAATCACCCACCACAATTAAATATATAATCTTTGTTAAAAAATTATGAAGATTTGTATTTAGAAATATAAATTTATTTCTTATATATATATATATATATATATATATCTATGCTTATTTATAAAGTGCAAATCCACTTTCTACAGTGTTTTCGTCTAACTTTTTTGTTTCAATTTTGCCCTTCTGTTTTAATTTTTTTCCTTTCTATCCCTCAGTTTTATTGTCTTTTGTTTGTAGTTTTACAGTTTTGCCCCTTTTGCCGACAAATGTTTTGGTCTTTTTACATTGTGACCGTCTGATTTTTTTCCCCCTGTTTTGTTGTCCATTTCTACTTTCGTCTTGCCGACTGAGAGAGAGAGAGAGAGAGGCACTGGATGAGATGGATTTGAGACTCGGGTGCCAAAGACGGAGGTGAGGCTCACGGTGGCTGGGTGGTTGCTCGAGGTTGGCAAGGGTTGTTTTCGATGTGCATGGAGGATCCGTGGTTACTGTGTTTGTGTGGAGGCACCGTGAGTGGTGGTCCGTGGAGTTGTGTGTGTGGCTGGTGGGGCAATGGTGCTCGGTTGAGTTCTTGGTCTCTCTTCCGGGTTGCAGTGGCAGCTGGTTCAGGGTGCGGTGGCTTGATCTCAGGCGGCTGGGCTCGGCGTAGGTGTTTGTCCACCACCTCAATCAATAAAGCAGAGTCTCTCGCGTCAAATCCTTCTCAACATAGCACAACAAACACCTGAAATCCTAAAACCCTAGGATGCTCCTATCCCCTTCCAGCCTCTATCACTACCATGCTCTCCATAACAGCAGAAGCACTTCATCTGTCTCACTCTCTCAACGTCCACTCAGGTACTTTGCATCTCTCTCAAGAAATCTACCATACTCCAAATTGCTCTTTTTTTTTTCCTTTTCTCTCTCTGAATTCTTACGTGAAATTTGTTTTTTCTTTTGGCTTTGGTGTGAAAAGATTGGCAGTGTTTGGCGTTGGCTTTGCTGGCCTCTCCGTTGCTTGGCACTTGCTACAAGTAACTCTTTCCTTCTTACCAATTCTAACAAAGCTCATTGTTATTCTCAAACTAAATAAAAGATAAAATAAAACTTGTTGATATTTATGGAATTTATTGATTCTTTTGAAAAAAAAAAGTGTTTTCTATGTATATTTTTGGTTGACCTTTTAAGGACAGACAAATTTTTTATCTTTTTTCACTTATTGTATATGATGTTAGCCTATTATTTAACTGAACGTAGTTTAACAATCAAGCAGTTCTTTGGCATGCAAAATAAGCATACTCTAAGGTGCAATGGACATGTGCTCATGATTTTTCCTTATCCTTTGTGTCAGGATGGGTTTGATCAGTAATATAGTGAATTTCTAAAATTTGAAAATATTTGTCTCACTAATGTGTTAAAATTAAATAGAAGTTCTTCAATGTGATTTTACTTTAATGCTCGTGTTGGAAGCTTAAAGAGTTGGTTGAAGTTCTCATTTCTTTGATTTTTTTTCCCTCCTATGCTCTATTCAATTAACTTTTGCACATTTCTTGTAAGAGAAAATTACTTTTGCACTTTGCTATCCTTCCAATGAACACTTTTCTAGGGGCATCTTGAGATCAGCAATGAACATGAAGAATCTTCTTATATTGAACGATGTAATTCCATACACCCTTTTCAAGCCTAATATATTACTAACTGATCTTAATTTGTAATAATATCTATAATTTTCATTAATGTCATTAGAATGGTCAGAATTGCCTTGCCAGTTGCAGAATAGAGACCGTTGATAAGGAAACTGCTCAAAATCTTGCACCCAAGTTATGTGTGCCATTTGAATCAGCCTTCTATATGCCTGAAGCTGTAAATATCCATCCCTAACGCTATCTCTAGGTCTGAAGAATTAAGCCTTTGATTATATTTTCCTTCTAGGAATATTTTTGTTTTCTTTATACTATCCTAGTCCTCATTGTCATTTTGTTAGGCACTCTTCTTAGCATGTGAGAATTTGGTGAAAGAATTAACGACTTCTAGCTTTGGAGAGAGAGAGTTATGTTTACATAAGAAATCTATTCACAAACTTCTCGACTTTGAAGGTAATCACTCAAACTACCATTTCAATCTTTTGAGGCTCTTTTCATGTGTTGATTGACATGTAGGTTTCTGATACATAGCAGTAATGCAGCTAGAAATATACAGCTGATTAACATGGAAAATTCTATAGAACAGTTGTCTTTGATAAGCTCAATCTTCAATATACAAACATTCTCTCTCATAAATCTTAACATTGTCTCCCTGTTTTATTCTCATACAATCTGCTATATGTTGTGCATGTATCATATCCTTGTCCAATGTCCTTGTTAATGCAACATGATATGTTTGGGAATAATAAAAAATGAAGTATCAAGTATAAAAGGCAATTTCACTTGCTGATTGGACAAGATATCTTATTGAATCTGACAGCAAATGATATCTCTGTATGAAGGTAGGCGTTGGAACTGAAGGAGACTGATTTGATTAGTTTTTTAGGACTCAACAACTAGATTTTCTTATTCACATTTTTCACATATAATCATTTAAGTGTAGAACTAATTATGTTTCTTATAATGTATATATATCATTTTATTATAAATTGTTCAACCTTAAGAAAATGGTTGAAAAGGATGAAATGCTTTTTTGACAAGTGAGTCTAATTAATGTTAGTCTTTGTAAAAAATTATAGATAATGATATGCTTACTACTTCCAACCACATATTTATAACTACTTCATAATTTATTTAAAACTTATATTTTTTTTATTATTTTCTTGTAAGTATGTTTTTAACATTCTTAATCATTAAGGAAAAATTAAAAAAAGATACAACTTCACTAATAGTCATTTCCTTAACCATTAAGTAAAAAAATAATTAAAAAAATAAAGAGGGTAGTAAATTGGTTGGTAGGAGAAATGATATTTGCAGTCAAAAAATGTACAAGCCTCATGTATTCCTTTTGAAAAAAATAGGTAAATATGGGATCCACATGAAAAATTTATTTTTTAAATAGTAGACCCTACTACTCTTAATGAAAAAATTTGTGTAACTCATTATGCCATCCAAACATTCTTTTCTCAGAGATTTTTCGCTCCGTATAATACGGACTTTTTGTTTTAGGCTTTCCATCGCTTTACGTGATTAGGGTTGCTGCATCGCGGCAGCAGCCGCCCCTCTGGTGTCCTCTACACCGATAGGGATCCCTGATCCGTCACTTTCCTATGCCCACGCAATCTCTAAGACTTCGTCCGCGCCTAGCTTCAAACTACCGATGCGTTATCCTATGGAGGTCGATGGCCAACAAGGTTTTGTGTTCTCTGAGGTTGAGATGACCAGGGATGCGAAGGAGTTCCGGCATGCATTGGTTTTGAAGTTCCTGTGATCTCGTCTGTCTATTAATAACATACGGCTTGTGGTGGTTAAAACGTGGGGTTTGCTAGAGATACCTACCATCAGCTTCATGGATGCTCACCATGTTTTCATAAATCTACAGTCTGAACGGGACTTTGTTCATGCATGGGCAAGAGAAGAGAGGGTTATCGATGGATGCGTGTTTCGTTTATTTCAATGGACCAAAGATTTTGATCTAAAGAAAGTACCCTCTTTGGCACCCCAATGGATCTTTTGGTCAGGGCTCCTTTTGCATATGTATCGGCTTGATTGTTTGCAAATTTTGGCTACAAGGTTTGGACGTTTTCTAGGCACTGATAATGCTACTATTAACAAGACTAGGGCTTCGGTTGCTAGGTTATGTGTGGAGATTGACCTTTTGGCCGAACAAGTTCTAGGTTTCCCTATTGTTGTTTCGGCGCATAAAACCATTTGGCAAGAGGTGCGGTATGAGAAGCAAGGCTTCTACTGTAAAAGATGCCGTCGACAGGGACACTTGGAAACTGTATGCCGGGTAGGGATGAAGAAGCCAGCCCAGGAGGATCGAGTGGTAAAGTATCAGGAAAAGAATAATAAGAAGTCTGAGGCATGGCGAGTCAAAGCGAAAGGATTGCATGAGGAGATGGAAGAGCAGCAACCCAAAATGTCTAAGGCACAAGGTCACAATGTGAATGGGGAGGAGCCTTGTGGTGCCAACACGGCAGTCGTAGAAGAGTAGCTAAAGGTCTCTATTCAGGACGTGCCCCTTAGTAAGATCCCCACCACTGGTGGGTTGGTAGAGGGCGTTGAAACTGCAGTGGCTATTATCACGACTACGGGGCAGCAGACTGTTGCAGTTGAAGAGGTTCAGTGTGAGTTGGATAGGGAGGTGACGCAAGGCATGGCTCAGGCCGTACAACATGGGGTGTGTGATGAGACAATGACAAAGGTTGAACGGAGCCAGGCTTGTACGGGGTTGTGGCCATGTAGGAGATTTTTACGTGGGATCGGCAGCCTATCGAGGGACATCAGGACGTTGTTTATGAACTGCTAGAAATGGAAAATACAAACATTGAGGCTTTGTGGGAAGACACTCATGGTTCGGATCAGGAGATTAAGGAGCCCACAGGTGAGTTGGCATCATCGAAAGAATATGGTTCATACTCAGACTTGAGCATCCCAGGTCCATCTATGAAGAAATCTACAAGCCAGGTTGTGCGACAAAATCGTCGGGTTATTTCCCGTCCTAAAAGACTTAATTTATGATTGATAAGCTGATGGTATGGAACGTGCGGGGTTTGGGCACGTCAAAAAGAAGACTTAAAAGGTTGGTACAGCAATATAAGCCTTCGGTTTTGGAACTCTCTGAACCTTTTGCTGCTGAGGAGTCGATGGTTTTCTGGGCAAAATTTTTTGGTTATCCATTATATTGTGCTAATGAAGCTATGGGAGGGAAGATATGGGTGTTTTGGATTGAGGATCTGTCCTTTGAAGTACAAGGTATATCTGACCAAATGATCTCAAGGTACTTTAGCAAGGGAGATGTTCGCATAAATGTGGCATTTTGTATATGAAAAATGTAATCAAGTGGAAAGAAGAATGTTCTAGCAGGATATTGAGGCTATTCGAGAGGATGATATTCCTTGGATAGTAGTAGGGGATTTTAATACAATTCGAGAGGATCGAGATCGGATTGGAGGAAATCCCAGGCCATTGTTAGCTATGTCGGATTTTAATTCTTGTATTCATAACTGTGGTCTTGTGGAGATGAGTTACAATGGTTGTAGAATGTCGTGGTACAATGGGCATTGTGGTCCGTCTAGGAGTTGGGCACGCCTTGATCGAGCTCTCTTGAATATTTAAAACGTAAGACTTTGGATCACTGTCCTATGTTAATTAGCTTTGATATGGAGGTGCATAATTATGGTCCTGCTCCTTTTGGATTCCAAAGCATGTGGTGCACACATGAAAAGTTTATGCAGTGTGTGGATGAGGTTTGGAGAGAAGAGGCCACTGGGATGGGTTTATTCGCTTGGCTGCAAAACTGAAAAAACTTAAACTAGTCCTCAAAAGGTCGAATAAAGAGATCTTTGGCCGAGTAGATCAGTCGATTAAGGAATTAGAGGAGCACGTGGATGTTCTTGAGATCCATATGCAAGAGGGTGTTCACCCTGATTTAGAGCATGAATATTTACGTACAAAAGCTGAGTTAGAGCTTTGGGAAAATAGGGAAAAACTTCGATTGTCTCAACAGGCTAAAAAGAAATGGCTTAAGGAAGGAGACTGCAACTCTAAATTCTATCATGCCGTGGTGAACCAACGTAGAAAAGCTTCCCTTGTCTAAAAAATGACCCTTTCGAATGGGGTTGTCTTGGATTCTTGAGAGGTGATTCATAATGCAGCAGTAGATTATTTTCAGGATTTTCTCACGGGGGAGGGACCTACAGTGTCGCCCGATTTGTGTGGTTTATTATCACCGGTGGTTAATGAGGAGGTGAATCATGATCTTGTTAAGGAGCCTACGGATGAGGAGGTTTGGAAGGCCTTATCTTCTATTCCTAAACAAAGCAGCCCCGGGCCTGATGGTTTTGGTTCTGAATTCTATATACAATGCTAGGCAATTTTCAAACGGGATGTGATTGAAGCTGCTTGCGACTTCTTTAGAGGTACACCGTTGCCTAGATTTTATTTAGCTTCTTACATTGTTCTCATTCCCAAAGTGTAGTATCCTCAAAGTTTTGATAAGTTCAGGCCGATTAGTTTGTGCAACGCTGCTTATTAAAAAGTTTTGAAAATCCTTGTGAATCGGTTGGCGTCTTTGCTTCCTCATATCATTTCTTGGGAAAAAGGTGCTTTTGTCCCTAGGCGTAGTATTTTTGAAAATATCACCTAGGCGTAAGAAATGGTACATTCGCTCCATCGCCAGACTAATGGAGGGAATGTAATGCTGAAGATAGATATGGCAAAGGCATATGATAGAGTTGACTGGTCTTTCTTGAGTTTGGTTCTGAAAGGTTTTGGATTGGCGGATTGAGTTTGTGGCCTGGTGGAGAATTGCGTGAATTCCCCTTGGTTTTCGATCATGATAAATGGAACTTACAAAGGTTTTTTCAAACCTTCTTGGGGGTTGCATCAAGGGGACCCTCTTTCACCATATTTGTTTATTATAATGCAGGAAGTCCTTACTCGATTGTTGAGGCAAAATTTTGCTCAAGGTAGAATAACCTCTTATTATCACCCGAGAGGGGCGCCTTTGGTGTCACACCTTCTTTATGCGGACGATCTCCTTATTTTTGCAAATGGGGATAAGAGATCCATTAGAAGGCTCCTTCGAACGCTGGAGCAGTATACACTTTGGTCTGGTCAAGCAATAAATACGGATAAATCAGCTCTCTTTATGTCAAAAAAGATCTCTTATTCAAGGAGATGCAGCCTTCTTAACATGACGGGCTTTGTGGAGGGAAATTTTCTAGCTATGTACTTAGGAGTGCCTCTGGTGACAGGTAGGCTTACAACAAGGCACTTGGAACCGTTGGTGAACAAAATGCGTAATAAGGTGGCGGGCTGGAAATTTAAAACATTATCTCAAGGAGGTCAGTTAAGCTTGATAAAACATTTGTTGTCTTGTATGGCAACTCACCTCTTGGCAGTTCTAAATGTTCCACAAGTCCTCTTATCAAAGCTCAATTCTATCTTATCTACATTCTTTTGGGGGGCACATAATGGCAAGCCTAAGAGAAAGTGGGTCTCATGGTCGTCTATTTGCAAACCAACAAATGAAGGGGGTTTAGGGATACGAGACTTTAATGAGATGCAAAGAGTGATGCACATGAAACTAGTGTGGCATCTCATCACGATGGATAATCTCTAGGCGCAGTTTTTTCGTGCTAAGTATGTGAAAGATGGGAATCTTGTAATGGCAGCTTCAAGGTGGAATGGCTCACGTTTATGGAAGGCTCTTATGCAAGTGTTTCCAGAGGTATATGAGAATACCAGGGTGCAGATTAGGGAAGGCAACGTGTCTTTTTGGCATGTTAAGTGGTTGTCGAGTGGACCCCTTAAAGTTTATGTCCAAGATATTGTTAATCTGATGGTTTGAGTAAAAGATTTATGGATTGGCAACGTGTGGGATGAAAATGCTCTTATGGAGTTGATTGGTGAAAACAGAGCACTTGAGGTAATGCATTCAGTCATGGCTGCTAAAGAGGGGTCCGATGTCTACATATGGGAACCGAACCAGAGTGGAACTTTCACAACTGCATCCGCCTGGGATATTATCAAGGTAAGAAGAGAAGAACTTCCTTGGAAGGGATGGTTTTGGCATAACTTGCTTCCTAGAAGGGTGGCGGTCTGTGTTTGGAAGGCTTGGTTTCATTGTTTACCTGTTGATATGCGGATTAGTGATATGGGGGGATCGCTTGCGTTCAAATGTGATTGATGTGCTACAGGTTGTTTGGAAACTCTAGATCATGTCTTATGCACAAGGGATGTTGCTAAGGGAAGTCTGGGAGAGAGCAGCTTCAGCGCTTGGCGTTCGGTGCATGGGCTTCTCAACTTGGCTTGCTCGGATATCTGCATGGTTCAGATGTGCGAAGAGGGCCTCTCAACGTGGTACTCTAGTAGGATTACTTCCAAGCTTAATCACTTGGTGGTTGTGGCTTCGTAGATGCAAAGCTAGAATGGAGTCAAAGTATGAATCGGTTGAGGCTACTTGGATTGTGGTGAAGTTTTGGTTGAGCCAACTATCTAAAAATATTGCTAAGTGTAGCAAGATATCATCAACTGATCATGCTTTGTTGTCCACTCTTAATGTGCCCTTTAAGCAAGTTGTCAATTGAAACATACGGTTGGTGGTGTGGTTGAAACCAAGACCTGGTTGGATGAAACTAAACGTGGATGGGAGCTGTAGGGGAAACCCAGGGACTTGTGGTGGTGGTGGAGTGATTAGGGACTATCAAGGAAATGTTAAAGTGGCTTTCTCGGAATATTTTGGTTTTGGTACCAATAATGCTGCTGAATTGAGGGCTTTGTCCAAAGGTGTTATAGTGTGTAAAGAGAATGGTTTTTATCGAGTGGAATTTGAATGTGATTCAGCTTTATTAGTGCACTGGTTGACCACAAAGGCAAGTAATGTGTGGTATTTGTGGGACTACTGGGAGCAGTTAACTGAAGCCCTTGAAGGTATGACTTTCAAAATCTCTCATATTTTTCGTAAGGGCAACCAAGTTGCTGATTTTTTAGCACGGGATGGTGAGCCGGGAAAAAATAAAATATATGGCGAGAGTGATAGGTTACCACGGCTTGCATGAGGAATGGTTTGACTTGACAGAATAGGCCTCCCTTCTTTTCGATCTTAAGGCTTGCTAGTTGTTTTGTGTGGGTGGCTGTAGTTTTTTTCGATTTTATTAGTCTCATTTCGTTGGGGTTATGTGAGATTGTTTTTTACTTTTCTTTGTAGGCGAGTTTGAGGCACTTGGGCTGCGTTTTATTGCTTTATGTGTATCGCTCATGTCTTTTGTTCTACTACGGTATTCCTCTGCCATAAGTGAGGGCTTTCTTTAATAAAATGGGGAGGGGGTCATTGTTGGACATGTGACCCCGTCTCTTTCCAAAAAAAAAAAAAGTCATTCTCTTATCAAGCTTTTACTGTTTTAGATACAATAAGATCATGTGCAGCCAGATAAATACAATGACACAAAAATAGTACCACAACCACAACGTTTGGCCATTGATATTAAGGGGGGGGGGGAATATACCAATTTCTAAACAGATCATATAATTACCATAATAGTTTTTTTTTAAATAAAAAAATGAATAGTAAATAAATTGACCCAAAAAAATAACCAAAAAGAAAAACTAATGCAACTTTTCTTATTTATAAGATGTATTTTAATTTTTAATAACAGGTATTTTGTCAAATTCAAAAGTACTCCCGGATTTGGTAACATATGCACTCCAAATATACTTGTTCCCCTCCTTTCTTACCATGTGTGAGGTTGACATAAAACATTTATTGTCAATAATTTGGATACTATCCAACTTCTGATTTAAAACACCATATGCCATTCATTTGAGTTTTAGTTAGAATGCTATCAAGGGGAGTGGAACTTAACACGACATATAGCACAATAGGTGCAGTGGGCATTGTTTGTCCCAAACTACCACTTTGTTCTCGAATACTCGTACACCTTTATTTATCTATTTATTTGGTCAGAATCCTACCAACATTAAAATTACAAGAACTTTCTTTAGCCACAAAGGAATTTTACAAAATCAAACTCTCAAGCTAACGTGACTTGACGCGATATGTCAATTTGTAAAATTATTTTTATTATAAAATAAATTTAACGTATCATATCAAAACTATTGCACTTATAACTATTGCAATCCAATAAGTTGTGACTTTTGCTATCGAGCCATTTTCCAATATTTGAACCAAGAAATGTCGAGTAACCTTTTGTTGTTAGGTTGGAAAATTAAGGTCTTTTTTTGTTTCACAAATATTTCAAACAATCTTATCTCATCTAATCTTACATCATCTCACCATTCAAACACAAACATTTTTTAATTTCAACTTTTCAACTTTTTCATATAATCATTACTTAATTATTACAACTTTCTCAAACTTCTAAACAAAATATAAAAAAATAATTCAATTTTTTCAAATCTCAAAACAAAAATTATATTAAAAAATTATATTCTAACCCTCTTTTAACTTTAAAATCTTTTAATTCAACTTTTTATCTCTTAAACCATTTCACTACTATTCACAAATTATCTTACTATTATTAACAAATTTCTCATCATCTCATCTTCTCTTCTATGTGGAACCAAACAAGGCCGAGCTAAGAGTTCTAGAATCAACGTGTGGTGTTGAGATCGACCTACTGAAGTAGCAGATTGTTAGTGCTTTGACAGGATAGCCATGATTATTTTGTACTGTATGATTTTGCTATTAGGGTTTAAGAAACCAAATATTCAAGCATTCCAAGAATTGAAGTTGAGCAAGAATTTTTAATTCCTTTGTTTAGAATATGGAATATGTACAGTAAAAAGTACCTCTAGGAGGTACATTTACAGAAAAAATAATAATAGTAATCATAAATCCTAGGCCCCCATTCTCTTGTTGAACTATCTGTATAAAAACCCTTGAATGTTCTGATGCATACAAAAAAATGTGGGCAATAATTTTTGCCCCATCCATTATGTACATTGATGAAGTCTACCACTAGTGTTATTTATAATCTAAGTCTACCACTAGTGTTATTTATAATCTAACTTCAACCACATCACCATCTTTGAGCTCTGTACTGGGTAATACCAGATGGCCATTGATTAAAACAAGCTTTCCCTCGAGTCCTACTCTTCTAGCAGCATCTGCAGCAGTGCTACCAGTCGTCAACCTCATAATCTGACCACGGGGCCAACATACAATCACCACTTCCCCAAGGACAATGGAGCCAGGACTACGGTAAGATTTTTCACCATGCTCAGCTTGTCCCAGACTTGCTTCAGAGCGAAGTTTCTCTTCCCACTGAAGCATTGTCCTCAATAGTCGCACCTATAATCCAAAGCGTAATTAGTTTAGAGAACAGTCATTTAAACTAAGAGTTGCTAACTAACTGTGTGTATGTGCGTGGATGTGTGTACGTGAGCAAGTCCATATGTGAGCAATATGGAAGCTGCATTACTACAGATAATAATATTCAAGCCTATATTACAATCAATAGGGAGGTGAAGCCGGCTGTAAACAATAGGTCACAAGCGATCAGAACGCTAATTTGTCAATAATCAGTCAACCAATGATTATGTCTGCACCCTAAAGATTGCTTCGGGTGCCAAGATAGCTACCTGCCTTGCCATTCATTGCAACCTTGTACAATATCAATCACTGACGCTGTGTGAACGGTAGCAAAAAATAGCAATCGTTGCTTTCAAGATACAATAGAGACTTGGATACTGTGGCTATATGAAAAGACAATCTTCATGATCTGTTGGAAGTCTTCTTCCAGGATATAGGGCTATGGATGCCAAATTAGGCTCAGTTCATTCAGAACATAAACCAACAGAGGGAAAAAAGGGACAAAAACGTTTCTTATGTAACCCACTAGCACAAGATAATGTGTAAAAACATATATATGCCAAAACTTTTTAAACCATCGTATTTGACCCAATACTTCTATTCCCATATGTTCATAAGATCGTCCCAAAATACACATTTCTCCCCACATTTATATTACACACAAAAAGTAACAAAAGAAAAGATGATACACATATTTCTCAAAATTAGCAAAAGAAAAAAAAAATCATCTGATGCTTAATTTTCGCCAGGTCTTCTAACAAATTGCAGCATTAGCTGAATTATGCTTGACTAGCAAGCTTGAAAGAAACAAAATTAGATAACTCAAGAAAATATTCACCTAATAGTAATAAACACATTTTGCTTTTAGGAAGGTAATGTGATTTTCATACAAACCTTGTTATTAATGCTAGCCTCCATGGAAGTTGAATTTAGTGATTTAAAGCTTGAACTTGATGTTAAAGAATCAATCTGTCTGCCATCAAAAACAGCAGATACAACAGTCCAATATTCATATTCTTCTTGCTCTGTCAAGTCAATGACCTGGATGAAGGTTGGCAGTAGGCGTCCAAATTGGTCTTGCTGGATGGCCAAAATCATTCAATAAATATCAACATGTATTCGCATTCTTCTACCCTTATACCTTTAAATGACAGGCATGAATAACTCATAAGTTTTTGTCACGCTTTTGAGATTTTCTGGCATTTTACTGATTCATACCTTGTGGTACATACCATCTCGACTGAGAGCATATTTCTCTAGGCAAGTGCACCAATCCCCATGTCCTGGTTCACACCACCACTCATCGGACACCTATAGTGCAGAGTCAGTGGCAGGATAATAAAAAAGTTTATGAATTACAACATTATAATGCTACCTATTCAAAACACCCCCAAATATTAACTTTGAGCATCAATGAAATCACTAAAAAAACAAAGTCATTATGAGAATTCTGTTTAGTGATTAGCACTTTAAGAGATGTTCTCAGCTTACCAGAATGGTGCTTTCATGTTAAAAGAATAAACTCAAGTGCCTAAATGGTAAGGTTGTGATTATTCTTGGTTATTGAAACAGGCAATCCTGAGTGAAAGAGTATCATGGTATTTAAGGTGCCTAACTAACCAGAGATATATCAGGACCTCAGGTTTGAAAATGTCACTGAAACATTACAATATACAAGCCTTTCGACCTTTGTAGAAAGTAAGGTAGAGTTCAAGTAAAATAAGTAAACTGTGAAATCTCAGGGGGCCTAGAGTTTCTTTACGATCCATCACCAAACACTGGATATGGAAAAATTGTTGATCACATGTAGCAGAGAAATGATAGATAAAATGATGCTACAACTACATAAAAATTTTAGAGAGTGGTTCACTCCCCAATAACAATCAGTTCACAAATTTTGGCATGATGTGTGGTGCAATGATCAATCCCTTAAGGAAGCCTTCCCGACTCCTCTCACCATTTCCCAGGCTAAGGATGCTTTGGTGATAGACAATTTACAGATTTTGGACGGCTCCAACCAATGGGGAATGCAATTTATCATAGCAACACAAAACCGGGAGATATATCTCTTTGTTTCTTTCTATGTCTGATTGTACTTGGTTAGGATAAGAACCTGGGGAAAGAAGATTGGTTGTCGTGGATTCCCTCCAAGAAAGGGCACTCTGAAGGTAAAACTCATAAAGCCATGGAAGACTATTGGTAGAAAAGCTACACTGAGGCAGCATTCTTTGCTTGGGTGGCAACATTAGGGAAGGGGGTAACAAGTTTTAGTGATAAAATAGTGTTTTATGTGAAGAGGAATGGGGAAATAGTGAACCATCTGCTACTACATTGTGACGTTGCTAATGAGTTAAGGAACGCTGTCTTTACCTTCTTTAAATTGAACTAACATCACAAAGTATAGCAGAACCCTTCTTGTGTTGGAAAGCTCAATTTGACAATCAACAGAGGGAGGTTTTCGGGAACTTGATCTCAGTCTTCTTTCTAACAACAATCTAGCTGTTCTGGTGCTAGTTTCAGATTAACAAGATTTATGTAATCAAGAATTTAAGCAAAGAAACTCAACCTTTTTTAATAACCTTCCATAAGCTTCCCATCGCTTTATCTGGAAAGAAGATCTCCTGTCAACTACCGCTTCAGAAGCTGCCAGACCAAATCTCACAGCAACAAGCAGTTCTCTTCCACCATTATCCATTCTAGAAGCTCAATTTTGATGCATAATCAGAAGACCGACGCAAAGTAAGTATAAAATACATAATGTAGCTATTATATACCTGATAATGACAGCAGCAAGTAAGTGACTTCCTTCCACTCTAAGGACCGGGTGCCCAACTTTAAGGGAACTGTACTTCTGAAACAAGTCATCTACATTGGAACTTTGGTCCTCCATATCTTTGGAGAAATAGGAGGATGCTTCTATTTCAGAAGCATCCATTTCAGAAGCATCCATACTGCTAGTAGATGAAAACTTGTTCCCAGTTTCCTTATAGAGCCAATGTGCAGCAAGTCCATGTTCAGCATATTCGTGCATTCTCTAAAAATGCGGAAGTTAATCTCTCTCTAAACTAAATCAAATGCCATGAAGAGTAACTTTTACTTCCAACATAAGTGAAAGAAGATTGGTACCTGCGTTCTTATCTGAACTTCCAGAGGTGAGCTGTCAGGACCCTGTACTGCAGTGTGCAGAGACTGCAAACAAAATGAAGTTTTGGTTTGAAGAGTATGTTACAATAATGGCTAGAGGGTCAACATGTTAGACTAAAGTAAACTACTTAAACATTCACAATCACAACTCATCGTAAACGCAAAATTTGCCACAGCAGCTTAGGGTCATTTGGAAACAAATAGGATAGAATAAATTGACCTTCTGAAAGCGGAAAGAACGATCTTTTATGCTGCTTTCCTTCAGGTTACAATTCTCTTATAATATCTCTAACAGCACCATGATTGCACTTTATTTGTCTAGGAGTAGTTACGGGATTCTACATATTCTATTCCTAATTATATGCTTCTTTTTATGTTTTATTTAGGTAACACTAATTCAGCTTTGGTTCTTGAAGGTAACTTTTGCCCCTTTCGATGCACTTGCATCAGATGGGGAGAAGGGGGAGGATGATCCAACACAATGCCAGATGCAACAGATATCAGCAACAGAACTATAAAATGCCGAATGTTGAATGTCACACATTCTAGGCAGGGTGAGGCCCGACAGGCTTGGTTTAAAAGTTTCCAACTGTCTTGCTAGAAGGTGGTAAGAATGAAGTTGTTAGGTTTAGAAGAGGGCAATAGAAGCTTCAGTTGGATTAGTGGAGGGAAAAACCTGATTTCATTTAAAAATCAGATTAACATATATGATAAGAGAGTGCTGAGAATTTCATAGACGAAGAAAAGAATGGCTGATAATATGACCAAGGGAAAGAGAGAGAATGGAGTGAAAAGACTAGAAAGGTAAAGAGAGAAGGATTCCTATTTTTTTCTTTATGACAAGGGATCCCGGAGACAGTGCAAATGCAACATGTCTTTTACTTGATAAACCAGTGCAAATGCAACAGATCAAGTAAATTATCAGATTTTCACCAATGGGACATGGCCTCTCGAAATTTATTGCACCCAATGGTTTGAACCTTAGACCTAGTGGGAGCATACAACTAAGACCAAGATTCTTACCACTCGAGCCAACCCCTAGGGGTTAGTGAGAAATTCCAAATTATAAGTCAAACAACCCAAATTTCATTTCGGTTAGAGTGATCATGGGGTTTCCCGAAACAACTAGTTATTCTAGAGAAAACTGAAGTTTACTTTTCTCATGCATACTGAAAATAGATTTACAAGGGTTTATTTATAGATTACAATGCTGAAATAGATAAGGAAAGAAATAACTAATTGATAAGGAAAAAAATAGATAAGGAAAAAAATAACTAAGGAAAGAAATAACTCCTAAAAAGGAAAAGATAAATCTCCTAAAGAACTCTCCTAGGATATTCACAAATTTACAACAAACTTCCTAAAATACATTCTGATTGAATCATCCAACACTCCTCCTCAAGCTGGCTTGAAGATATCTTCAATGGCCAGCTTGCTGTTCAAGTTCTCAAACTGTTTCTTTGGCAATCCCTTGGTAAACATATCAGCTACTTGTTCAGTAGTTGGAACATAAGGCAAACAGATCAGTCCACGATCTATCTTCTCCTTTATGAAATGTTTGTCAAGTTCAAAATGTTTTGATCTATCATGAAGTACCGGATTGTGAGCAATGGCTATAGCAGCTTTATTATCACAATATAATCTCATAGGTAGTGAATTTTCAACCCTCAATTCTTCAAGTAATCTTTTAATCCATAACACTTCACAGATCCCATGGGCAACAGTCCTAAATTCAGCTTATGCACTACTCCTAGCCACCACATTCTGCTTTTTACTGCACCATGTAACAAGGTTTCCTCCAACAAAAGCACAATATCCAGACGTTGATCTTCTATCTGTTATACTCCCAGCCCAATTTGCATCAGTGTATGTCTCAACTTGTAGATGTCCATGGTTTCCAAACAATAAACCTTTACCTGAAGTTCCCTTTAAGTACCTTAGAATTCTGTACACTGCATCAAAGTGGTCAGTTCCAGGTGAGTGCATAAATTGGCTTACCATACTTAGTGCAAAAGCTATGTCATGGCGTGAATGTGAGAGATAAATCAGTCTTCCAACCAGTCTTTGAAACTGATCTTTATTAGTGACTTCTTCAGGCTTGGCAGGTTGTAACTTTAGATTTGGTTCTATGGGTGTCTCTGCAGCCTTACACCCTAATAAACCTGTTTCTCCAAGCAAGTCAAGTATATATTTCCTTTGTGAAGCAAAAATACCTCTCTTAAACCTTGCAAATTCCATACCAAGAAAATACTTCAAGCTGCCCAAATCTTTGATCTCAAAGTCATTAGCAAGCACCTTCTTTAATCTTTCAATTTCACTGCTGTCATTTCCTGTCAGAATAATGTCATCAACATAGACAATTAAAACGGCAACTTTTCCTTCACTTGAGTGCCTGTAGAATATAGTGTCCTCAGCTTGACCTTGAATGTAACCGTGACTCTTTACAGCCCTCCCAAAGCGTTCAAACCAAGCTCTAGGGAATTGCTTGAGTCCATACAATGAATTTTTCAATTTGCACACTTTTTCTCTAACAAGTTTACCTTCAAAGCCTGGTGGCAACTCCATTAAAATTTCCTCCACTAGATCTCCATTTAAGAAGGCATTCTTTACATCTAACTGGTGTAAGGACCAATTAAAATGTACAGCTAAAGATAATAACACTCTGATTGAGTTTATCTTTGCCACGGGAGCAAAAGTTTCTTGGTAGTTAATTCCATAGGTTTGTGTGAATCCCTTGGCTACGAGTCTCGCCTTGTATCTTTCTACACTACCATCAGCTTTGCATTTCATAGTGAACACCCTTCTTACATCCTACACACTTCTTCTCCTTAGGTAAATCAACAATCTCCCAAGTCCCATTCTTCCGGAATGCATTCATCTCTTCAAGGACTGCTAATTTCCAATCTGGATGATCTAGTGCTTCATGAATATTCCTTGGAACAAATAGGTGAGAGATACTGGATGTAAAAACCTTATGATTATCAGAAAGTCTATGATAGGACAGAAATTTAGCAATAGGATGTGTGGTACAGGTTCTAATTCCTTTCCTAATGGCTATCGGTTCATCAAAGTCTGCAGGTTTATTACTAGGAGATATAGTAGAAGAAGGATTACCAGGAATTGTAGGCTGGACTTTCAGATGACCATGCTTTAGAGATGATGATTGGCCTTGCTCTAGAATTGTAGGCTGATCTTTATTATTGTAATGATACATTCTTCTAGTATAAACACGGAGCTCAGAAGGAGTAGAGGGTCAAGCTTAGACCAAAGGTGAGATGGTATATGAACAAAAACCGTGCATCCAAAAACTTTTAGGGGTAGATCCAAGACTACTCTAGCATCAAGAAAAGAATTTTTCACGCAAGATAAAGGTGTAGCAAATTTTAAAACACGGGTAGGCATTCTATTAATGAGATAACATGCAGTTAAAATGGCATCTCCCCACAAATATTTTGGAATATGCATCGAAAACATTATAGCTCGTGCAACCTCAAGTAAATGACGGTTTTTTCTTTCCGCAATACCATTTTGTTGCGGCGTATCCTGACAAGTAGACTGATGTTGAATACCATTTTCTTTCAAAAAAATTCCCAAGTATTGATTGAAGTATTCAGTACCATTATCTGTACGAAGGATACTTATTTTGGTTTGAAATTGATTTTCAATCATATGATAAAAATCCTTGAATAATTTTGCACTCAGCAGGTATATCCAGCAAAGGCAAGTGTGGTCATCTATAAAGGTTACAAACCATCTTTTTCCAGACAAGGTAGTAACCTTCGAAGGACCCCAAACATCACTATGAATTAAATAAAAAGGTTTCGATGCACAATATGTTTTCAACTTATAGGACACTCGATGACTTTTTGCCAAAACACAAGTTTCACAATGAAAGGAATTACAATCTGTAGAATTATAGGGAGATTTAATTTGATGATCTGTCAGCAATGTTAGGGGCTAAGATTGAGGAGATCTACAGCTAACAGATCATGTTTTCTTATACCATGATTTTAGGAGATTTGGTAGTCTGTTACCAAATCCGTAGATATGAGTTTCCATTTTTATAGCTTTCTGTTTTAGGTAGTTTTGATTCTTTCCTAGGTAAGTTGTAAATATCCCTAAAATAGATGAGTATTATCATCTATATATAGAGGGGAATGTAATCATTATCTGATATATTGGAATATGAAGTTTTTCCTTCCAATTCGATATGGTATCAGAGCATTCTCTGAACCCTAATTCCCTCATATGACCAAATACGAGAAACGTGATTCAACTACTACTGTTTCCCAAATCACCTCCAATCAGGAAGCCATGGCTTCCAGCAACAGTAGTGTAGATAGTAACCTCATGCCCATTACTGGACACAAACTGAATGGGAACAACTAACTCCAATGGTCCCATTCCATATTGATGTTCATATGCGGAAAGGGCAAAAACGATTATCTCAAAGGAGTTGCTGCCAAACCAAACAAGACGGATGAAAAGTTCAAAGTCTGGAATGCTGAAAATAATATGGTCATGTCATGGCTCATTAATTCCATGACAAATGACATTGGAGAAAATTTTCTTCTCTATGGAACAGCAAAGGAGATTTGGGACGCTGCCAAGGAAACGTATTCTAACAATGAGAATACGTTGGAATTGTTCAAGATGGAGAGTGTTCTCCATGACTTCCGCCAACGAGAGTTAACGGTGACTCAGTACTTCATCACACTCAATCGCTACTGGCAGCAGCTGGACTTGTTCGAGGAGCACAATTGGAGCTGTCCGGATGATGGAATCGGGTCTAGACAGATTATTGAATGGAAAAGAATATACAAATTTCTGATTGGATTAAATAAGAATCTCGATGAAGTACGAGGAAGAATCCTCGGATCCAAACCACTACTAAATATCCGGGAAGCATTTTCAGAAGTTCGGAGAGAGGAAAGTCGAAAGAAGATCGTGATGGGCTCTCAAGATTCTGTGACAAATCCTGAGAGCTCAGCCCTTACAGTTAGAGGAAATCCATCCAACAACAATGATCACAGACCAAAGAAAGGGCGACCATAGTGTGATCATTGCCGACGTCCTGGTCACACCAAAGATTGCTGGAAGATTCACGGAAAACCTGCAGACTGGAAGCCTTCCCGGTTTTCCAATGACAAAGAAGGACGGGGCAACCTCATCTCCATGGATGAAAAACCATCACCCAAACCCACTCCCTTCAGCAAGGAACAGATAGAAGTCTTACAGAAATTGTTCAGCCAATCCTTGCCTACACCTGCCCCCACTATGGTTGGTACCGGTTCCTTGGAACAAAAAGGTAATTTTTTGAGTGCCCTAAATGTTAAAAAGGAGAAGCTAAGTCCATGGATTATAGACTCAGGAGCATCTGATCATATGACTGGAGATGAGAAGCTTTTTTCCACTTACAACCCACGCTATAAAAATTTAACTGTGAGAATAGCCGATGGTTCACTCTCAAAGGTGGCGTGTTCAGGTTCTGTTAGAGTTTCAAAGAACATCACTCTTGATTTTGTTCTCTTTGTGCCAAAATTAAATTGCAATTTACTATCCATTAGTAAACTCACTCGGGATCTCAACTATGTTACTAAATTTGGCTCCAATCTGTGTGAATTTCAGGTCTTGGACTTGGGGAAGACGATTGGCAGTGCTAAGATGTGTTCGGGGCTCTATCTTCTAGAGGTTAATGATCCTCCTCAAGGAACAACTCACCAATTTGATTGTTCAATGTTCAGTAGTCCTATTTCTTTGTCTGTGAGTCAGTCTACTAATGATAGTGCAATTATGTTGTGGCACTATAGGTTAGGCAATCCAAATTTCTTGTATCTTGAGAAGTTGTTTCCTTCATTATTCCATAATAAAAATCCAAATGAGTTTCAATGTGAGGTCCGTCAATTTTCTAAACATATTCGTAATTCTTATCCTAACCGATCCTACAAAGCATCTCAACCTTTTTCCATGATTCATAGTGATGTATGGGGTCCTTCTAGGATCAAAAATGTTACTGGTTCTCGCTAGTTCATTTCATTTATTGATGATCACACTAGACTCACATGGGTATTCCTCATGAAAGAAAAATCAAAGACAAACCAGATTTTCAAAACCTTCAACACCATGATCCAAACACAATTCCAAGCAAAAATCCAAATTCTGAAAGCTGACAATGCCAAAGAGTAATTCAACTCTATTCTTAATGATTATCTCTTGAGTCATGGTATAGTTCACCAAAGTTCTTGTGTCAACACTCCCCAGCAAAATGGTATTGCCGAAAGAAAAAACCAGCATCTTCTTGATGTTGCTCGCTCCCTAATGTTCTCTACCCATGTACCAAAATTTTTCTGGGATGAAGCCATCCTCACTGCCGCATATCTCATAAATAGGATGCCATCTCGTAATCTCAACTTCCAGACTCCCTGTCAAATTCTTCTTGAGTCCTTTCCCAATACTCGTCTCATCAAATTCAAAGTTTTCGGGTGCTTAGCTTTTGTCCATGTCCATCAACAACACAAGCTTGATCCTAGAGCTCTTAAATGTATTTTCCTTGGGTACTCTCCAACTCAAAAAGGATATAAGTGCTACTCACCGGTCACTAAACAGTTCCATCACTCCATGGATGTCACCTTTTTAGAGCAACAACCTTCTTTCCCCAAATCTGATATTCAAGGGGAGACTAATTTTATCCAGGAATACCAGCTTTGGGATATTGAAGAATCATCTCATTTTTCTCCTAATTCTGACCAACCCTGCCCATCGCTAAATCATGAATCCATTCCTCCTCAAAATCTCTTCCTTTAATCTCCTTACTTCCTAGAATCTCCTTCTCAAGATCAAACCAATAATCCACCTCAAAATCTGGACACTACTATCAACAAAGAATGATGAGTTGATTAGCTACTCAAGAAGGAGAAAGAACCAAAAGGAGATGGAACAA
Source organism: Carya cathayensis (assembly GCA_011037825.1). Taxonomy (NCBI): domain Eukaryota; kingdom Viridiplantae; phylum Streptophyta; class Magnoliopsida; order Fagales; family Juglandaceae; genus Carya; species Carya cathayensis. The sequence goes on from QGSO01000379.1 coordinate 342,382, forward strand.
CAAGCATCTCTTGAGCAAACCCAAGAGTCTGACCCAAGTCTTAGATCAAGTGAAGATCCATCAGGTAACTATAATCCCAAAACTAATGATGATAGTGACTTTCCTATTGTTGTGAGAAAAGGTGTAAGATCATGCACAAAACACCCTATATACACATTTGTGTCATATGAAGGACTGTCGCCGAAGTTCAAAGCATTTGTTGCCAACCTTGACAACATACAAGTTCCTAATAATATACAAGAAGCTCTCGGCTCACCTAAGTGGAAATCAGCAGTGTATGAAAAAATTCCTGCACTTGAAAAAAATGGAACCTAGGAAATCTCATAATTACAAGCCGGAAAACGCCCAGTAGGCTGCAAATGGATCTTCACAGTCAAATATAATGAAGATGGGAGTGTTAATCGATTTTAGGCACAGCTGGTTGCAAAGGGATTCACCCAATCATACGGAATCGACTATGACGAGACATTTGCCCCTGTAGCCAAGTTAAACACAGTTCGGGTTCTATTATCTTTGGCTGCAAACCTTGACTGGCCTCTCCACCAACTAGATGTCAAGAATGCCTTCCTAAATGGGAACCTAGCTGAAGAAGTTTACATGGAAATTCCTCCAGGATTTGAGACACAAACTACGCACAACAAAGTTTGTAAACTTAGGAGATCTCTATATGAGCTCAAGCAATCTCCAAGAGCCTGGTTTGAAAGATTCGCAAAGGTAGTTAAGAAACATGGCTACTCTCAATGTCAGACTGACCATACTCTATTTGTTAAACACTCTCCTGTAGGAAAGCTTGCTGTCCTCATTGTATATGTGGACGACATAATAACAGGAGATTATGAAGAGGAAATCAGCACCATCAAAAGGTTTCTAGCTACAGAATTTGAGATCAAGGACCTTGGGAATCTCAAATACTTCCTAATCATGGAGATTGCAAGATCAAGAAAGGGAATCTCTGTCTTACAAAGAAAATATATCCTAGATCTCTTAAAAGAGACTGGAATGCTTGGGTGTAAGCCAGCAAATACTCCTATGGATCCAACAACCTAACTAGGAGCTAAGGAAAATTGTGCACCCGTGGATAAAGGGAGATACTAAAGATTAGTGGGTAAACTAATATACCTATCTCACACACGACCAGATATTGGTTTTTCTGTCAGCATGGTAAGTCAATTCATGAATAATCCAAATGAAGAACACATGGAGGTTGTGTATAGAATCATAAGATACCTGAAACTAACACCAGGTAAATGATTATTTTTTGAGAAGAACCAAATAAGAGATATTGAAGTGTTCAGCGATGCAGATTGGGTAGGATCAATACAAGACCGAAGATCAACTTCAGGGTACTGCACATATGTGTGGGGTAATCTGGTCACATGGAGAAGCAAGAAGCAATCAGTGGTGTCAAGGAGCAGTGCAGAAGCTGAATTCCAGGCAATGGCACAAGGCATTTGTGAGGGAATATGGTTAAGAAGGGTGCTAAAGGAATTAAAGATTTCAGATGAAGAACATATGAAAATGTTCTGTGATAATCAATCAGCAATCAGCATCGCCAAAAATCCAGTACATCATGATAGAACAAAACATGTGGAAATTGATCGACATTTCATAAAGGAGAAGATAGAGGAAGGAATAATCAAGATGTTGTACGCGCCTACATGCCTTCAAACAGCTGACATTCTTACCAAGGCTCTACCGAGAAAGGTGTTTGATGATCTGAGTTCCAAGCTGGGGTTAATAAATATTTACCGCCCAGCTTGAGGGGGAGTGTAGAATTATAGGGAGATTTAATTTGATGATCTGTCAGCAATGTTAGGGGCTAGGATTGAGGAGATCTACAGCTAACAGATCATGTTTTCTTATCCCATGATTTTAGGAGATTTGGTAGTCTGTTACCAAATCCGTAGATATGAGTTTCCATTTTTATAGCTTTCTGTTTTAGGTAGTTTTGATTCTTTCCTAGGTAAGTCGTAAATATCCCTAAAATAGATGAGTATTATCATCTATATATAGAGGGGAATGTAATCATTATCTGATATATTGGAATATTGAGTTTTTCCTTCCAATTCGATACAATCTAAATCTTTAAACAAACTAGGAAACAGATTTTTTAAATAAGGAAAACTAGGGGCCCTAGTCTAAGATGCCAAAGCATTATTTGATCACGTACAGGAATAGAACTAGAGCTACAGCTCAGGCCATGAGCTTGCTTATTGTTGAATAGAGTATCATCAAAATAATAAAGGCCATCGATCATCCTAGCACTGCCAAATATTCAACTAGTATTAAACTAGCAAAAATTCTTGAACAACCTATTAGCTGAAGTTTTAATTCTTCAAGAGAGAGTCGTCAAACTAAATTGCTGGAGTCATTAACACTGGGGACTAATTATCGCTCTTGCCACTTCTTCTCAGCCCCCCAAAAGTCATGTTTTGCTGTGCCATGTACTGACTGCTGCACCAGAGTGATTGCTTCACCAGAGGGACACCCTAGTTGACGATCTTTTGGCAGATGAAGTGCTCACACACAACTTCTACACATTGTTAGGATTTTTTTAAAACTCATTATGATCAGCTCAGATACCTTAGGAGCACTCTTAGAATGCTTGGAAGTTCGAGGCACTCTCCTAGTTGAAAAATTGAACTAGACTTGCAGAGGTGCTGCCAGAATTAGTAGTATATCTTCAAAATTCCTTAAGTTGCTTCTGGAGCTTCTATTAGGTCCAAGGCCACATGGCCCCCAACAATTCTAGAGAGGCTCACAGAGTGAAAATCCAGCTATTTCCCGAAGGAAAAAAGAATTATTCTTATCATGAGCTGGCAATCCAATTGCCTAATTATTTTATCCCTTTGTCATTCAGGCCTTTTTGCTTAATGGACAGAAAATGTAAAATGAAGGTGTAGGCAAGAATGATGCGTTTATCAATTGTGTAGTCAAGATATCAAGTTCAATCTGAGGCAGTACTAGGACTTCAAATTAGACTTTGAAAGAGATGAATGTAGAAAACCAGATACGATGCATTAGAGATCTTTAAAGGAAAGAATACTTGGAGGATGTCATTGTAGATATGGTGAAATGTGGCAATGATTGGGATGCTCCAAAGGAAATTCTCCTTATGGATCGGAGATTTGGGGATAGCTAGTATGAAATGTGCATCTAACATGGAAATTTTGTGACCAATGTACACTCATTCAGCTTTCTTCTCATGGACCAATGCAAGACAACCTTGAGCACCTGTATTCTAAGTTAACAGAGATTTTGGATGCTAAAACGAGGTTGCAATCCCAAGCTGTTAAAAGCCCAATTCTAGTAGGCTTGACTAGTAATGAAGTCCAAGCAGTCAAACCCAGTATCAAATTATAGTGTGGATGTTAAGATTGTATTAGGATGAAGAACTCATAATTGTTAGAAATTTCCAATGGAAAAATTTAGATTGATGAGAAATTAACAACATTGATTTAAATATTCATTATTCTAGGCGTATACATTTAAGACTTAAATAATTAGAGTATTTAAGCCTAATTATTCTCTCTCTCTCTCTCTCTCTCATGATGAAATGGCACATCTTTTTTTTGCCAGTATTTTTTCTAACATTCATCATATGTCTTGGGAAAAGAAAAGAAGATAGGCTTCTCAAGTTGTTAAGCCAGACCAAAAAATTAAATGAAACAAGGATAATTGGGAATGGTCGACAAAAAGCAAAACTTGTCCTCACCACACGTCACACGACAAACCAGATGGTAGTGGATCGGGCTGAGGAGGTTGTTGAAGAGGATATGCAGGGGCTTCAAGGTATCGGGGGTACTTTTTTGGATGTTACCAGGCTAAAAGTCACATTGCTCTTTATAATATTGTAGTTGTCCAGTTTCCTATTGTATATTTCCTATGTACTTGGGTTGTGCCGCACTGCGCTTTGAGAAATTTACTTATAAAAACCATAGTACTCCAATGGCATGGTGATGATGGTGGTAGGTTTTGTAATATTGACGATGATGATGGTGATGGTGATGGCAGCTACGGCGGCTGTTAGAGGGGAGGGATAGTGACAATAGTGGCAGCAGTGGTGGCAGAAAGTGATGATGGTGGTTTGAAGCAGTGGGTGCTGATGATGGCAGTGACAATAACAACAATGGTGATGTAGCATGAAGAATGACAGGAGTAAGGACATAAGGACAATCACAGTGAAAATATTTCATACTTTTACATTGAATTATGTGGAAAATTACCTGATAACCACTAGGTTTTGGATTAACTATGTAGTCATCAAACTCACCATCAATTGGGGTCCATAGCCTGCAACAGGAAGAAAGAAATAGCAATGCTGACAGACATTTAAAATATTCTTAAGTAGATACCAGAGATGCACTACTGGCAGGGAAGAACTAGAAGGCAGTTTATTTGAAGGGGGAGGGCATGTAAAAATGTTACTAACAGTAGTCCTTGACTGAAAGAAAAAGCACTTGAAAATTCCGGAAAATTTTTTCTATAAGAAATTAACTTATTGTGAAATATTTTATCAGAAAAAAAATGAAACTATATTAGAGGAAGATAGTTTCTTATCACCCATGTTAGAATGAATACAATTGCAAATAAACTGAAACTTGAAGAGGACACATTTCAATTAATTTACTTGTGTACAATGTCAAGAAGATTGTAACAACACTGAACAGCAGGTCCATGTAGAGTTCCATTCTTGTCTCCAACAACTACCCTTAATGCACGGGCATCATATACCTTGCCGATGCTGACATCTTTCCGTTTCATCTGAAGCAGGTAACCATACCAGGATTAATTTCATGTTCCAAGAAAAAAGTTACTCATATAAATAGACTTTCTCACTTTCTCAACAACTCTCTGACCAACGAAGATCAAATAACTTTTGCAATTGGTCCTTTAACTTCAGTTGCACAAACATTGTGATTACGACACTTTTTCTGTAGTTGTAATGAGTTATGAAGGGAAAGAAATTTTCAAAGGTCTAAGAGCAGTGGCATCGGACTCGCTATACTCTAGTCTTGGCCAAAATATGAAGAGTTTTTTAATAAAATTGATGCATTGGCCTAGGCAAAGAACTGAAGTTCAGACTTTGAGCTACAGTATTTGTAAAAGTTTTTCCATCTTTGGCAAGCACCTGTTCATAGTCATATGGATTATTTTATTATTACGTAATTGACTCCTGGTTTCCCTCATGAAACTCTTTCTCCCAACACCCCCTTTCTCTTCCTCTCCATTTCTCCCTTCCCTCTACTTTGAACGCCCCTTCCATTTTTTTCTTTCCATTTTCTCTTTTTCTCCCTCTCTCTTCCCTCTAGATTGGCCCAACCCTCCCTCTCTCCATTTTTCCTTTTTTTTCCCAGTTACGTTACTGCTTTCCTCCTCCAAAGGTTGTCGATTTCTTCTCTCTTGGCTTAGGTCAGTAGCAGTCGGCAGTTTCATATTGATGGAAGACAGAATCTCGACATCAAATTTTCACTCCTTGCATCGTTGGGTTCGGACTTGTGCTTTCTGCCCTAGACTGCCTCTCCAAGTTGGTCTATTTCGATTTTCTATTGTGTGGCAAGGGTAAAATTACTACTTTGGCTTGTAGATTCAATTTGTATTTGTATTGGCTGATTTTTTTGAAACTCATTTCATCAGTGGTGCTTTCGAAGGTTGGCAAGTATTATGTGATCTATGGATTCAATTTGTGGTCCTTTCTGTATTTGTAAATTTCGAAGTTTGCTTCCTAATTGAATTTGAATGGGTTATTTCTAGTTGCTAGGATTATTAGGTTGGCTATGCTAAAATGAAGCTGGCGTGTAGTCTGAGTTGAGTTTATTTTGAGTGAAGTAAAATTGGGTTTTTTTAAGTCTATTTAGTTTAATGCATATTTTGGCTAAAGAGAAGACTTTGAGCAAACTGTGGGTGATATTTAGTTGCAAAAAACAGAGATCTAATTTTTTATTAAGTTCTGGAAATTAGAATACAGGGATGATATTTATGAGGAAGTTTATCAAAATTGATAATTCATTGGATTGGTTTAACTTGGGAATGCCGATGGTTGCTATGTTGGTTGAAAAATGCAGTAATTGTGGCTGTGAGGATTTTTCCGCATAGGCTTTTATCAGAAGATATTAATTGGTCTTATAGATGTTAAGTTCAGATTGGAGTTTGAGTTTGGACTGCATAGTGCAGGATTGTTCTCAGTTTGAGTTTGGTACATGAAAATGTGTAATGCAGTAATTGGGGCTGTGAGGATTTTTCTGCAGTGCCGCCCGGGCGGTACCGCTCAAGTGTACCGCTCGGGGAAAAAATATATATATATATATTTTTACTTAGTGATTAAGAAAGTGATTTTAAGTGTATTGGTGTATTTTTTTTTTTTTTTTACTTAATGATTAAGAAAGTGATTAAAAAACTGTGAAAAAAAAATTGCACTGGGCAGTAAGCCCAGCGGTAAGGGTGGGGCGGCAGAGTAGCCCCACCCTTTCTGCATAGTGCAGGCTTTTATCAGCAGAGTATAGGAGCATAGTGCAGGCTTTTATCAGAAGAGCAAAGTTTGTGATGTTTTTCATCATTGACATAGAAATAAAGGAGACTAGAGGATAGGTTATCAAATTATTCAACTAAAATTTTTTTATAAAGGTTCTATTTATTAAATAATAACTCAAGGTCTGCTAAATTAATAACATGGAGTATTTGTGATGCATGCAGGTTTACGCATGGACATAGAGAGAATTGAAGGGGAAGCAATCGATTCAATTACAGAGGGAGATCGACATAGAGAGTTAGTGATTAACATCAAAGAAAATTTAGGAAACTTGGAGCCACCCTTATCAACTGATTGTTGTATCTACAGGCCTCAAACTGAATGAAGAGTTGTTCACTCCTCGGACCTCTGCAACACTCAAACTGTAATGTGGAGGATTTAGTAGACACAATAAAAAGTTTGGAAGGAAATGTTCCTTTATTTAGTAGACAGAGTATTATTGAAGCCATGGCTGACAGATACCATCTATACAAAGGGACTTGAGATTACTTGAAAATCAACTTCCTTTATTTGTTATGGATAAATTATTCAACATTAATGCATCAGAATTAGACAGTGTTGTGGACATCCATGTTATTGGTTCTTCTACATTTATTAGCACTGATTGGTTTAGGTTTACTTATTACCAACAGATAAATGGATTGAGATTTTGAAAATGGGTTGGTTGAGTTGGCAGTTATTTTGATCTACATTCCAGATAACGTAGTCTTCAGTAACAAAGGGGAGGAAAGAAGAAGGGAAACCGACTTGGATAATTAGGTTGAAAAAAAAAATAGTTGAGAAATAATAATTTTAAGTAAAATTTAAATTATTAATTAATATATGGATTGTATTTGCAAAATATTAAAAAACAATTTAAAAAGTACGATAGCTAATCCAATGTGGATCACTATCTCTATTGGTTTGGACTTTAGCCCAAAGCTCTAATTTTAGTCAAAATTTAGATTTCGTTCTCCTCCAAATCAATAAAGCTTAACAATCTTCAGAAAGATAAAAATGTTTGCCCCCATCCTACTTACTGGGAAAAAAAGAGGGGAAGAGATCACATTCTTTGATTATAAGATTATTTGAAGATTAACCACCAACATAGACTAGACTGCATAATACACTTCATAAAAGAGTGTTAGAAGGAGGTGGTGGTTAAATCTGAACTGTTTGCCTTACTCAACCCAATTAGTTACATCTACTCATCCTGTAAGAACAAGGTGGAGAGTGAAGTTGGGGCATACAACATACATGTAAAATTTAGCAATTATTTACAAAGGAAAAAAGGGGAAAGTACATTTCATTTCTTGCATTCCAAATGAATTACTGTACAGTCTCCAAGCAAACTTCTCTCCTACTACATTTGGGTCGTTTCATGGTACTTTTCTGTAACATAATTGGTATTTTAACTGCATTACTGTTTGATACAGCAGCTGAAAACCACAACATTTTTTGTGTGTACTTTAAGCACCCAAAGTGTGAGAGATTTTTCAAAAGCTGGCTGAATAATATGGTGGTCAATTTTCACCAGAGTGCTGCTACTTCAGAGATTTATTTCTTAGGTAGGCATTTCATGGCAAGGTTCATTTTTTCTCAATTTCTATCTTGAAACAGAGAGCTTTGAGAATAGACTAAATTTGGAAAAAAAAAAAAAGTGGCTAGTAAGATCTTCCGCCTCTAAGAAAACTCCTCTCCGTGATTAAACTCAAAAGCATAGACCTAAGAACTTCTAGAAACCTGGGAACCAATGTGCCATGAATCATGATGACCTTGGCATGCTGATGAAGATCAAATGGACTCGAGCAAAGAGCAACGTCAAAATAATTATACAGCAAACTTTCCAAGCTATAAACAGGTATCTTTATAGCATACCATAGGAGTTTAAGAGGGAACAAAAGGCAATCATACAGTTTTTCATACTTTTATCATTAAATACGATGGAGACGGTTTGGAGTTATACAGAAGCATCAGTGTTTTAAGTGCCAATATGAGGGACATACATAACTCTTTGGATAATGTTATAACATATGAAACAGGCATGCCTAACTGTGATTTTTTTTATATTAAACTATGCATACCTTGCTGTGTATACTATACAAACTTTTTAGTCGGCTATATAATGTTACTTCCATCCCTGGAACGTACCTGCAAGGGAATAATTAAAAATAAGATTAAACACCCTTTTGGGAGTGTACAAACTAATAACACCAGTTCACATACACTATTCAACAAGCAAGCAGATGATAATATGAGAAGCCCAACATACGAAGTTGATATAATTAACTCCCGCTCAAGTGCTTCCTCACAAATCACCAGAGATGCTAAAGCAATTCCAGCATCGCGCAAAACCTTGGGTTTTGTTTGTGTCTCCAGAGTACTTCCAAGACTATTAAGAAATTTTGTCCGTTTTCTCCGATCTAGCCAGATATCAAAAGGAGCTACGGCTTCCAAAAGATCCTGAAAGTAGAGAACATTCAATCGAAATGTCTAAAAACAAAGGTCCTTTTATGCATTACAAACATTCCAACTTCACATTCTTTAAGAGGATTACAAACCTCTCCAACATGCTTTGCCCTGGTGACCAATTTCTAACAGTAAGCGAGAAGTCAACTAATCCAAATAAAGACCTTCTGAAAGTCAATATAGACAGACAATCCAAACCACCAGTTTAAAGCTATTTTAATTCCACACCTATCATCATCCCTAAGTGTGTGCATTATCTCAGCTACAGTCTTTTTGGACCGAGAATCTCTTTTATTTGATATTTTGATGAATTGTAATAATGACGGAAAGAAAGATGACCCTTCAGTTTGCACTGGGGATGCAGGCATTATGCGAGACTTTGTGCTAGAATTCACAATCTGAGATTAAAATCAAGGATATTTAAGAAAGAAGAAGAAAAAGATACATTGCCTAAGGCAATCACCCAACAAACATTGTTATTAGAAACAAAGACTTGCATATTCTGAGTAAGTTCAATCCCATTCAAAGTCTGACTACTAGTGCTTACAGATGGTGCAGTATAATCCATGAGAAAATTTTTAGTGAAAAAAAAATATTAAAGATAATAAAATGCTCAGGTTTCAACTATAAAACAATACTCACGCTGAAAATAACTTTCACGTTGATACTTGGAAACTTCCATTATTTAAATGAATCTGTTTTCAGCACTGAGCTCTATGCAAAGCAACTATAATGAATGTGGCCACTGACAGACTGACTCTATCTCAAACATACAGTTGAAGCACCTTCTAAATTTTTCACTGACCACATGCTTTCATAGGAAAAAAAAAGGGTACATTTTTTATGATGAGACCTAAGGTGCTTAAATAATCTAATATATAAAGTGCATTGACCACTAATAAGAGAGAGTTTTCTTTATTTCTTGGAAACTTCAGAGCCTTTTCATAAAGCAAGCACTCATTCTTTTATCAATAGAAACAATAAGTGGATGATGTCCTATCTATCGAGATGGTAAATATGCATCTAAGTCCTATTTTTCATTAGTATTCATCAATATAGGCATTCCCATTGGGACGCACTAAAAATATAAAGAGTAGTTTAAGTTCAAATCACTTACCTTCATGCCTGTGATGTCCTCATCAATTGCCATGGCCCCTTCATAATCAGATGTTAAGCTTTTTTCATCCAATGGTAGCAAGCTGGCTCTAGCAGATATTCTTCTTAGATTTCCTGCTCTGCTGATAGGGCTCCACATGGATGCTAGATCTGCTCGCATCTTCCGAAATATTTGAGGCTGCACCAGTGTACAGGACAAATCAAGACAGAATTCTTTTTATCAGTAGAAGCATTAAAAAGCACGGAAACCACAATCCAAACACATTGTGATCTCTGGGGTGATATTCTTCATATCGATAAAGGCTGAGCATGACCTCTTGTAAACTTATTATTTGCGTATAAAATGACAAATAGATTTTTTATCCAATGAGTAGAGAGGTGCAACTCCAGTACATAGGAAGCATACAAAAGGATACACCTGACTTGTGAAAAGGAGAAAAGGAACAAACAAAATTTGAAAGTTAGAAACCTAGAAAATTGGGAGCTGTTATGCAACAATCTGTTGCATATTGAGGGAGTTGAATATGATGGCTACCAACTCTATCACCATTATCTCACAATCTTCAAATGTTTGAGCATTATTTTCCCATCAATACACCACATTAAGCACAAAAAAATCCTCCAAACTTCTATATTTCTACAACTCAAAAAAGGATTCTGCCAATAACTCTGCCAACCATTGGGGCATAACCAACACAACACCAAAAGTACTGAATATTGACACCCATAAATCCCTAGCCACCTCAAACAAAGCAAAAGTCTCTGCTTACACATCCAACACCATTATGTTACTATAATGCGCCTCTTTCTCAAATTATTCTTTATTCAGCGTTATAATCTTTCCTAAATCTGCCATCCAAGCGAAAAGAGCTAACTTGAAGGAGCCTTATTCCTCCAAATACTCTTTCAAGGAAATAAAGAGCCGACTTGAGGAATGAGCACATTGACAAAAGACTTGACCTTGAAGGTCCGCCTCTTGGATCAGATCCAAAAGATTTGTGTGATCACACCAAACTGTTAAAAAACGAAGCGAGCAAAGCCACCTCCCAATCATGCATTTTTTTTTTATGAACACCTCCCAATCATGCACTTATCTTACAAAAGTAACACAAAAGTAACACTCCATTATGGTATCTATCAAAGATCTGCTAATTTTCTGCAACCAAAGACTCCTTAAGGTTATATATACATTTTTTTATAAGTGCCTCTTTACAGTGGCATATACAATACAATTCCAGGAAGAAGGTCTACAAATACTGGTCCTCACACCACATGTCATACCAAAATTTGATTTTAGACCCATCACCACCTCATATCTTTCTTTTTTTTATAGGTATACTAATAATTTAAGGTGACCACATCCGGAGTCAAACTCAGGACCTAGTATATACCAAACCACTTGTAAGTAACTTGAGGACCATTGATCCATAACCACCTCATATCTAACAAAACAAAAGAATTCACTGCACCACCTCCTGATGATTTCCCAATCCCAATGCCAAAATGGTCCACTAACCTCATTTGAACAACGCCCTCCACACATGCTACCATATCTGGCATTCACCACAAAAAGACACAAAGCCTTTCTCTGTATCAAAATGCCATAACCAAACAACATTCCACCTTCTCCATAATGGCATCCCAATTAGACTTCGCTTTGAACGACACCACAAAGGGAGACCTACATACTTCAATAAAGAAGATACCTTACATCAAAAAATATGATCAACGTCCAATATTATCCTTGCCTCCCACTGTTACTAATTCTGAATTGGGCAAGAATAATTTTTAGCCTTAAAACGACTTCAAAGCAAAGGAACTAGCATTAAATTTTATTGACTAGGAACCTCTGAGACCGTGCAAAAGCAACATCCTTACTCGGTTAAATCTCAAACCTGTGTAACACATACACATCACACAGATCAAGTGAAGTATCAGCTTTTCATCAATGGAACATAGCCGCTAGAAATTGTTTGCACCCAACAATTTGAACTTAATACTTGGGGGAGCATACCCCAAGGCCAACACCCTTACCACTTGAGCCAACCCTTCGGGGTTTATAGGAACAAACATTAATGACAGAGATGATTCAGCATGGCTCACAAAATATCAGTTTCATCTGCAAAGAGTGGATGAGACAAGGTAGGTTCTTCAAAATGGGAAAAAAAATAAAAAAATAAAGTATCATCGGCAGAGCCTCTTGCATTTTTCTCTCTCCTCATATTTTCTCTCCGTACATGTGCAAAAAAGTTTTGGTTTTTCCCTTGCCGTCAAGGATGGTCGCTAGTTAGGGCTGTTTTTTGATTTTGACCTCCGATGGTTTTTGCTTGGGAGCTTGTGATTGAAACTAAACTATTTTCTGTCGTGAGAGAAGGTGGTTTGATAGGCATTACTGAGAGAGGTAGGAGGATCAAACAGGAGCGTTTGCTAGGTCTGAACACTGCACAATTGTTAGGGAGAGCCTTGGAGGATTGTGCGACGAGAGAAAATAACTTTTACTCATCTAGGAGGGAAGGCTATCAGAGTTTTATAGTGCAAAGAGGCTCAAACAGCAAAGGTAGATTTCTGGAGGTGTCTGTCTACGGTGTGGGGGGACAAACGAGTTTTATCCTTATTCCAGAGGAAGAGAGGGGTAGGGGTTAGAGAGGATTGAGTGAGGTGTTGAGGGAGGGTACTCAGGTGGAAAGAAGCAAGAATGAATTTTCTGGTGGTGTGATGAGGAAGCCTTGGAGGGAAGAGGTGCATGTGAAGTCGTATAAGGAAGCAATCACGGCGATAGGGGCGCAAGGTGCGTTGAGGACTCGAGTTGGTGGGGGAAGCTTTGATGCAGGCATGTCGCATCGAGCCCCTTGTGGTCAGTCGTGGGAGAGAGATGGTGGCAGAGACGTGAGGGAGGTGCTCTGCATGGTACGAGACTTGCAGGTCCAAATGAGGAAGTTGCAGGGGGAGGTGGCTAATAACGTGAAGTGTGTTGGGGCTAATAAAGGTGGGATCGAAACGGGGAGTTTTAGGGGAGGGGGAGATCAGGCCATGCAAAGGCCGCCAGCTGAAAGATCATCTCTGGACATCAGAGGTGGGCCACGGGCTAAGGCCCATGATCATTATTATGGGGTGGATAGGAGGCTTACGGACTGGGCTGGACCTGGGCCTCAGCCCAAGAGGCATGCAAGGGCCCGGCAGGAGTGGTGGGCACGGGCAGAAAAAAAAGGGAGTGGATTCAGGTTTGGGTTCTGGTGCAGGGAGGGGATCTCCTCCACCGGCATCTTCATCGCGACACAACCAGAAGGCAGCGGACTTGCCGTCTGGTAATTAGAAATCACCAGCGAAGCTAATGGAGGATGAGTTAGCTCTGAAGGTGACTCATAGCTTGGCGTCAAAGCTAATGGTGGAGCTTCCACCACCTCCGAGCGACTTTCTCCCTCTGGGGAGTGAACAAAACATGCCGACGGGGAGGGGGGAAGGAGTTGGTGGTCCAGTGAGCTTCTCGGAGTTGCACAGTGAGGTTGCCTTGGTGGGGGATAGCCGAAATGGGGGCCTAGACCATTCGGCAAGTGAGGATCATGGGTGTCAGTGACCCTGGAGGGTAGTCGATTTTGTGCTCGGGGAAGAAAATGAAAACATGGAGGAGCAGAGGGAGTGCAGAGTGCAGAATCCTATCCCCTTGAACTGTTTGTACCCAAATCCAACCTTTGTTTCAGATTGGGTGTTTCAAACAGTAAGCGATATAAAGGACATGGTGGGACTGAAGTGTGAAGGGTATGAGGAGAAATTCATGGCATTATTCACAGCCATTGAAGCAGGTCATCAACAACAAAGGAAAACTGATTCTAAGAAACAGCGAGAAATCAAGAAGCTAACATGGTCCATGAATTCTGAAGGTAGCTCTAGTAGGGACAGGTCTGAAGGGAAGAGGCTGGTCTTGTCCAATAAATGAAACCAAAAATCCTTTTGTGGAACATTCGCGGTCTTAATGATGCTGGTAAGTGTCTTCAAATAAGAAATTTTCTGCGTGGGTGGAAGGCGGACATTGTTTGTCTACAAGAGACAAAGCTTAAATTTATTACTACAAAAATAATACGAAGTATATGGAGCTGTGTACACGTAGATTGGGTGTATTTGGCAGCTAATGGGACCTCGGGCGGAGTACTGGTGATGTGGGACCAACGAGTGGTGGAAAAAAGGGAGGAGTTCATAGGCCTGTTCTCGGTAGCATGTTTTTTTAGGAATGTGACAGATGGTTATTTGTGGGCCTTTGCAGGTGTATATGGCCCTAACTCAGACAACGATCGAAGATTACTGTGGGACGAAATAGCTGGGTTACACAGCTAGTGGGATCTCCCATGGTGCATTGGTGGTGATTTTAATGTAACAAGATTTCCAAGCGAGTGTTTTGAAAACAAAAGAATGCGTTCAGCAATGTCCGATTTCTCGGAATGCATTTTTGAGCTGAACCTAGTGGACTTACCACTAGCGGGGGGTAGTTGTACATGGGCCAATAATCAAACATGGTCTCAATTAGATAGATTCTAAATTTCCTCGGAGTAGGAAATTCATTATCCGGAGGTATGGCAAGAGATTGCCAAGTTTGTGCTCAGACCATTGGCCTATCATGTTGGATTGCGGAGGGATTCAAAGAAGGTGTTTGCATTTTAAGTTTGAAAACATGTAGCTGAAATAAAAAGGCTTTGTGGATAGGGTCGAACATTGGTGATCTTCTTACCAGATATAGGGTACTCCTAGTTTCATATTTGCCGGAAAACTGAAAGCCCTAAAGCAAGATTTAAAACTGTGGAATATGCAGTCTTTTGGTAACATCGGGGAACTGAAGAAAATCAAGCAAAGGGAGATCCACGAGCTAGAAAGGCTACAAGAGTCAAGGCCTTTGAACCAAGAGGAAGTAGCCCAAAAGTTAGTGTTGGTTGTAGATCTCGAGAGGATCATCCTACTAGAAGAGAACTCGCGGTGACAAAAGTCAAGAGCGTTATGGTTGAAGGAAGGTGACCGTAGTACTAAGTTTTTTCACAGGGTAGCTAATTCTCACAGGAGATCTAATAATATTGAGATGCTGAAGATTGATGAAGCAAAATGCAAGGATGAGCAGGTGATTAACAATCATGTGGTTGGCTTTTTTGAACAACTTCTTTCCGAGCAAGAGAGCTGGAGGCCTAAGTTAGAGGGGCTGGCTTTTGACTCCATTGGGCCTATGGTTGCAAACCGTTTGGAGAGGCCGTTTGAGGAGGTGGAGGTGTTAGAAGTGGTAAGAAAAAGGGTTATAGACAAGGCACCGGGTCCTAATGGGTTCTCTATGGGTTTCTTTCAAACATGCTATGAGGTATTAAAGGATGACCTTATGAAGGTGTTCTAGGAGTTCTATTCGTTTGGAAAGTTTGAGAAATGCTTAAACACCACTTTTCTTGCTTTGATACCGAAAAGGGTGGGGACGGAGGATATTAAGGAATTTCGACACATTAGCCTAGTCAATGAGGTTTACAAGATTCTCTCCAAGGTACACGCGAATCGCCTTAGTGAGGCCGTGGGAAAGATAATCTCAAGCCCTAAAACGACTTTGTAAATGATAGACAGATTTTAGATGCAATGCTCATTGCTAACGAATGTCTAGACAGTAGACTAAAAGCTGGATATCCAGGGATTATATGCAAGTTAGACATGGAGAAGGCATATAACCATGTTAACTGAGACTTTCTTATTGACACTCTGGGAAAGTGTGGTTTTGGGGAGAGATGGCATTCTTGGATCTGTTGGTGTATATCTACAGTGAAATTCTCAATTCTAATAAACGGAAGTCCAACTAGTTTTTTTAACAACACAAGAAGTCTAAGACATGGAGATTCGTTGTCCCCGCTACTTTTCGTCATTGTGATGAAGGCTTTGAGCAGAATGATCTCAGTTCTGGTTGCAAATGGGCAAATGACTGGTTACTCGATTGGTCCCCGGGAGGGGGAAGCATTAACATTTCTCATTTATTGTTTGCAGATGACACTCTTAACTTCTGTGAGGCAGACCAAATCCAAGTTCGAGTATTGAATGTACTCCTACTTTGCTTCGAGGTAGCTTCAGGGTTGAAAGTGAACCTGTGGGAGGCATTCAGCGTTTAAGACAATTGGCTAATACTCTAGGGTGCAAGATTGCCTCACTCCCTATGAATTATCTGGGCCTTCCATTGGGGGCCCCCTCGAGAGCAGTTACTCTTTGGGATATAGTGATTGAGAGAGTAGAGCGTCAATTAGCAGGGTGGAAGAGAATGTACCTGTCAAAAGGGGGAAGGACTACACTGAGAAAGAGTACCTTATCTAACCTTCCGACTTATTTCCTGTCCCTGTTTCCTATTCCAACAAGAGTGACACTTCGAATCGAGAAACTTCAAAGGGACTTTTTGTGGGGTGAATGGATGAGGAGTTCAAGTTTCATCTAATCAGGTGGGAGCAAGTGTGTAGGCCTCTTTCGAATGGTGGATTGGGCATTAGAAATTTGAGAACCTTTAATCGGGCATCACTTAGAAAGTGGTTATGGAGATACCATAGAAAATCAGAAGCTCTTTAGAAGTTGGTGATTGAGAGTAAGTATGGTGGATGATGTACTAAGGAAGTGAGAGGGGCGCAGAGTTTGGGATTGTGGAAACATATCAGGCAAGGATGGGGGTCTTCTCTCCATACAACAGGCTTCGTTTAGGAGAGGGGAATAGGATCAAATTCTGGTACGGCACTTGGTGTGGTAATTGTGCGCTTAAGGAACTATTCCCGACATTGTTCAGGGTTGCAAGTGCCAAAGAGGCAACAGTGGCAGAGGTCATGGTGTTAGTGGGGGAGCAAATCTAATGGAACATCAATTTTAGCAAGGCGGCACAAGATTGGGAAATTGATAGTTTTGAAGCCTTTTTCAGTTTGTTGTATCCAACCAGACCAAGCAACCAACCCCTAGATTTATTGTGGTGGATACCCTCAGGTAAAGGCATGTTTTCGGTACACGCGTTTTACAAGTCTCTAACACAAGCGCATCCTTCTCAGTTTCCATGGAAAAGGCTTTGAAAACACAAGGCGCCTCTCAAAGCGGATTTCTTTGTGTGGTCCGCTGCCTTGGGCAAGATCCTCACAACGGACAATTTGAGAAAACGAAGGGTGATCATTTTAGATTGGTGTTGTATGTGCATAAAGGGGGGAGAATCTATGGATCATCTTCTACTACACTGTGAGGTAGCTCGAGGATTATGGAACGAGGTTTTTAGTAGACTAGACTTGGGT
Organism: Carya cathayensis; assembly: GCA_011037825.1. Lineage (NCBI taxonomy): Eukaryota > Viridiplantae > Streptophyta > Magnoliopsida > Fagales > Juglandaceae > Carya > Carya cathayensis. Next base: position 359,734 of record QGSO01000379.1, read on the forward strand.
TGGGTTATGCCGGAAACAGTAGTGGTGGCACTAGCTAGCTGGACTTATCTAAGAGGCAACAACCAGATTAAGGCTATATGGAAGATGATTCCGATTTGCATTATGTGGTGTGTGTGGCAAAAGCGCAATGAACGGACGTTCAAGGACAAAGAGATCAATGGAGGAGTTGAAAGCTTTCTTTTTTAGAACTCTTTGTATTTGGGTCATTACCGTTAATTTTAATGGCCAAGATTTACATGATTTCCTTATTTCTAGTGCTCCTACGTAGCTAGGACATTCTTTGTACTAAACGTGGCTTTTGCCTATTCTTTTATTAATATACTTCTTACTTTTCTCAAAAAAAAAAGGTTCTTCATAATTTCTAGTTCCTATCGATAATTATGTAGTTGACAACTTGACGGTACCAAGAAGTGGCAACATTTCTATCGACAAGCTTACAACCTAAGCCAAGATGGTCAGACCCGATATTTCTTCCTTAGTCAAAGAAGAGGCCCAAAACCAGGATCTAACCTTCCACTTAATGAAACCTAGGGTTTAAGATTGGGTTGAAGCCGCTTAAGGTGTGATCCAAAGGCTAGGCCTTTGTCCTCCTCTATTTTGGAAAGGGGCTTTAGCAGCCCACTATCTTTCTACCTCCCAAGGCCTAAGCCACTCTCAGGACCCATGTTGTGGGCCACAATTGACTTCACCTAAATAATGGCCTAAGTAAGGTTTTAAGAAGTATGAGGCTCCCAAGGCTTAGACTTGGACTGGACTTTCCAGGGCCTATGTGCTGCTTTAGCCTCTTTGGCCGTGCCCCACTAGCCAGACCAAGTGGACCCTAGCCCAAGGTAGAGTCTAGTCTCATTATACACCTATCCACCTCCCTTTAAAAGCAACATGTCTCTCAAGAAGCTAAAGTCCAAATTCACCCTTATTGTCCTTAATGTTATGCTTTGACTCTGCATCAGCAATACCTTCGGCTTTCTTCAGTTGTACCCTCGCTTCACGATTACCTCCACAGCCACATGAAATTTTGGAAAATCGTACAAGGCCAAATGAAATTTCAGCTTATTATGGGCCACAGCCAATTGCTCCCCTGGTGGCAGGAGCACCCCTTGTTCTCCTAGTAACTACCAATTTCTTGGCAGACAACGGTTTGCTGACCAACAGAATTGTCATCACCATCACAGATGATTTTCCAAACTTATCATGGGATGAACACCAATCTTGAGGGCTCCAAGAGAGTGCCATTCTGGTTCCATCCATCACCAAACCACAGCTAGTAGAAAAGCAGGGCCGATCAAAGTTCCAGCAATTCCAACCACAACCATAGCATCCCTCCAGTATAGTGAAGAAACCACTGCAACCACCTCCTCCCTATCCTGCCAAAGACAAGAATGTATCATGGCAATTGAAACAACACTGGGCAATGAAAGTTGTGTTGCAAGCCATGGAGGATTTCACATATTCCTTCATCCCACAAACCTAGTAGAACAAGGCTTCCACCTCCCGAACAACCATGGCAAACTGACTTTACACAGTGAAATTGCTCAGGTAGGCCTCTTATTTTTTCCACTATACATCACACCAATACCACTTCCTTTGTCAAAAACTCCAACACCTTAGCTTTGATGTGTGACCAGCTCAAAAACCACATACTCTGTATACCAAGGTACCTTGACAATGAAGTACAAAAAAAACCCCAGCGAGAAACTGTGCTAACTCGTCAGGAACAGATTTTACAGGAGATCATGTTAAGAGAACACATGCATATCAAATAATAGTAACAACATGGAAACCATTATTATCCATGATAGATAAATATTATGATTAGACCTGAAGAACAGCAAAGCACAGATCTTCCAATTCAGCTTTCAATGCCCACAGACCCAATCTGGACGCAAGTGAGCACCATATAACCAAGGTCTCCTCTGCAACAGCTTGAGCCTTTGGCAACGGCAGCACGTAACTGTAAAAATAAATCATCCAAGTTTGACTCGCATGATAATTTATAAGCCTACATTTTGTAATCACCTAAGTTCGATATCAGTAAATATTCACCACATATTCCAATTTATTGTTAAAACTAACAGATTAGTGGGCAGAAGACGTGGTGGAGGCACTAATTTTTAGGTGGGGTGGTGGGAGGCACTAATATGTATGTGGGCATTAATATGCAATATCCATCCATCCACTTCACTAAGCTGCTAATTTTAACACTGTTTTGGATAGAGGAGAAGACATTCCAAATTAATCTTGAATTGGGTATTGATTGAAAACGCTTGTCATTTAGAGGGAGTTTGCAAATGAGCACGTCATTTACAATGGATTGCAATTAACCCTAGAACTAAAATTTAAAAAATAAAAAGGAAAAAAGAGATTTAGAATCAATTCTAAGTAAACATTAATTCATATAGTCAACCTTTTAACAGACAAACTGATAATATTGAGAGAATTAGGAACAGTCAAGAGTCAGTACATGGTTCTCATGTTGTGAAGACGATCTGCAAGCTTGATGAGAACTACACGGGGATCATCAACCATACCCAAGAGCATAACTCGTAAATTGTTGGCCTAATAAATGAACAGTTAAAATATGAGATTCAGAAATTTCATTAGCTATGATATGGTGCTTCTTGCTTATTAAAAATTCACAATGTTAAATTTTAATGCTACGGTTGCATCTAACTAAGACCACCCACGTTTTCTAGCATTAGAGTTTCCTTTTGACCAAGTAACCTTTAACACAATGTATTGACCTCTTAGGGTGTTATTAAATGTTCTGAAATGCAAATGAAAGCATTATCAATGGTAAGGTCCCATTTGGATAGTGAAAGTGTTTCACCTCATCTCATCTCATCACATCATTACAACTTTCCTAAATTCTCACACAAAATATAATAAACAATTCAACTTTTTCAAATATTAAAAAATAATATTCTAACAATATTTTATTCAATTTTCATCTCGACTCACTATCCAAACGGCACCAAAGATGAACCAATGTATACAAGTGGTTCTCACCACAAGCTTCTATAAGCAATTGCCCTTGGTTCCTAATTACAATCAGTACTAAATCATGATGGCATAGAACCTCCAATATATATTTATGCCAACAGAATTTGTTCTTATATATTACGTTTAAGGTCATTTGTGATTCAAGTGAATTGATAAAAAATTCCAAATTAATTTCCTAAAAATTTCTAATTTCAGTCACAATCTAGCAACTAAGTTGTATACCTCTTCAGGATCAAGGGTACCCGAGTTCACATGTATCCTGCGGTGTCTCCGTAATAGCTGCAAAAACAAAATAAATGACATGCGAAGACACCACAAGAGAGCAGACCAAAAAACATAACCATAAGTATTACAATCTTACAGAAGCCAAAAACAGAGATTGCAAGTAAATGATGAGCACAACATGATGAAGCCATCAGAACTCAAACCATGATTGCAATGCCACCAAAAATATAATAAAGACTACGGAACATGAAATCAATGTAGCAGGACAACAAAATGAAAAAAGAAGATTAGGAAATGTATGTCAACAATTTCCTACTTCAAACAGAATCAGCAATGTTTTTCTCCAATTCTGCCACCATCCAGGTGGCATCTATTTATCTCGTGCTTGGGGAAAATCCCCATATTATACAGGAATCGAAAATCTTTTTTCATGGTTAAAATGAAAATATAAATTGAAGTATAAAACCATTGGCAGAGAGAATTTGAAACAATCTTCAAATTTTCTCAATATCAAAATGTTTTACCTAAATGACTGTTATTTCTTGCACCGTGTTACCGTTAATTCAGAAGGGCAAGAAAATCGAAAATCACGTGATTATAAAGTTTCTCATTAATTCAAAATTCATAAATGAATTCCATCCATACATCCCAATCTAACACACTGAAAGAATTGATGAACATTCCAAATTAAGTCAAATGTCAGACCTAATCTCCCGCTTGAATATTTTCACTTGAAGCCAAAAGATAATGGTTCTTATTATCATAACCAGTTTATAATACCTGATTTATATAACTTAACCTGGAAACACCTGCTACCAACTTAGCTACATCATCACCAAATTCTTCTTCTATCATGTGCAAACTTTCGCATGTATCATCAATCACATCATGGAGAATCCCAGCCACAACTGTATCAACAGCCTGCACCAACTTGGCAATCTTAATGAAGGAATCAATGGGATGGAAATGTGGTTTCATACAATGAAAGTGTCTTTCATAAACCAAATTAAGTGACCATATTGCTACTAACACATGCAACATTATAACAAAGAGAAGTATTGCCCATCAACTTCATGTTGAATCATATTTCTTTATATACTGTCAGTCTTTCGTTTCATGATCATTAGCAAAAAATAATCATAATTAGAAGTCAATGTGAAAGTATATTCCACAAAGGTTTCACGGAAAAACTACCCCCAAAAATGGGGAAAAAGTACAAGTATCAACACTAGCATAAAAAAGAATCCATACAAGTATCAACACTAGCATAAAAAATAATCCATAACTGCCAATGAAAAGGGATAAGTAACCAAAGCGAAATATAAAAAGGAAAAGTGGAAAAAAAGCACACCAAGTGCTGTGAATTTTAAATATATATGTAACTATAAGTGTGTGTATATATGCATATATATTCTTATCCCCAGTGCGGGTGAAATTAAGACCTAAGTATTATATTAGATATGAAAAAAGAGGTCAACTGAGATGGGGCATGGTAAGGGCCATTTGCTATTGAGCTAAAGTAGGCAATAAATTCCTTCATTTTTTCTGCTCAGAATCCTTATAGGTATATATTGTCTGTGTAAGCAACTTGGGGTTGCCACTTGGTGTTGAAAGGTCAACCACTCAATACTAGAACTAATCTTTTTCAACTTAAAGCAGGGAGCACAAAATTAAAAAAGATAAAAACGACAATGAATGGCTATGATTATGGGCTACCCCTTTGCAACACAGTTTATTGTATTCAGGTCTTCCAGATTACCATCACCATATTTCTAGACTATTCAACAAGCATTCTTCCCGTCAATCTTGCCATTATGTTTAAGTTCATGCATCCCTTCAGCTAGCTACGTATGAAGAAACTAGAAGCCTTAAAAACTGGAAACACAAAAGAAAGAGGCCTGCATACTCGTTTCCCACTTGATGGAACCAATATTGCTAAGATTCTTCCCGTATGAATACAATGAGTTAAATAAGGATCTCCTGTTTTCCGTAATTGGCCGCAGTGAGCTTTTTTTGCAAATGCTATAGCCTTTTGCACCTGCCTTCACAGAGTGAGTGTTTTAGTCACAGCAGATGCCTATAAGCAAGTTATGATTCGAGCAAAGATGGTAAACCTTTGCATCGCTAAATATAGGATATCCAGTTACATCTACCCCCTCCAGTATCAGAGAACCTGCACCACAACGATGGTAGTAATATTTAGTTTAACAAAATAGAGGAGAAAATGATTCACAAGTGGAAAATCCATAAGTTAAATATTTCAAAAGCACCACCTGTGAACTTCAACTAATTCCAGTTAAATGCAAAAAATAAAAAAAATAAAAAAATAAAATGACAAAATGCTTGATAGTATTAAAGCTACACCAATGAATAAGTAATTGATCGGGAGTCCATAGGGAAAGGAGATCATAAAAAGTTTTGAAAGCTAAATTGTAATTGTAGTATGATGTTTGATCTGTTTAGTGTTAAGAGGGTCATTATCGTTTGATTGGGGTTGCCTGGGCAAATCTAGCAAATAGTAAGCGGATCATTTGTTGTTAATCTGTTCAGATCCAGATGGGTCACCCTCGTGACTAGATTCGCACCCCACCTCATCATCCTCTTCGGATCCCAAGTGGCAATGAATCGGTTCAAGGAGTGGAGTACCCTAGGATTGAAGAAAGTAAAGGTGGCAGCTCCTAGTATTTCATACCCTCATCATCAGCAAAATCATGAAATCCTACCCAAACCCAAATCTACCTGCTTCTCACCCCTGCTTATGTTTTTTTTTTTTTTTCTGCACTAGATAGATAGCAAGACTTGGTTAATTTCTCAGATATTTTGGTATTTTCTGATGTAATATCCCATATGATAAGAATATGGGTAGGTGGTGTATGGGATCCCACATTACTTGGGAAGGAAAAGTTCTTGCTCTTTATAAAATTCTAATGAGACTCCAATTGTATCATTGACTAGTCCTTTTGGAGTATAGGCCATGTAGTTTGGGCTTTCCTGTAACAGCCCGCTAAAATTATCAGTTTTGGATTATTTCCCGACAGCAATCACATCTCTCTTGTCTTTACCCTCATCTGGAATCACGCGTATAGTTTATCTTTTCCGTAAATCACGTATTTTGTTCTTCACCGACAGCTGTAAAATCATGAGTCTTCCAAGACCACGCCTAGCCTTTCTCAAGCCCAAACTACCACTTTATGTGGTGGACAGCCACCGTACGCCGCCACGTACGTTCCTCCGACGCATGTTCGTGACGAACAACGAGCGACGCACGGGTTATCCCGTCGATGGTATAACCTTCTATCTCTAGTTATTTTACGTTTAAAATAGTTGGTTGGTTTGTGGATTGTGTAGTTGTATTTGTGGAATTCGTTGCGTAGTTGTGAAGCGAAGTGTGGTTGTGAAGTGTTGCGTTTGATTGTGTATTTTGTGGACTGTGCTGTGAAGTATAGGCGTGAGATGGATGCCGTAGATGTGATACGGCGGGTTGTGTGAAGAGAATACGCGTGTAGCGTATTCTGTGTAATGCAGCGACGCGCCGCGCGACGTGCACTGTAGTGATGTGTGTCGTAGAAGGAAGGGAGTACGCATGTAGTGTACTCCGTGTTGTATGGCGATGCATCGTGTGATGTGCATCGTGTTGATGAGAGTTGTAGCGAAGGAAGTACGCGTAGCGCGTACTCCGTGTCGCGTAGCGATGCACCGTGAGACGTGTATCGCAGTGATGGGTATTGTAGTGTGGATGGAAGAGAGTTCACGTGAGTGTACTCTGTATTAAGTCGTGATACATCGGATGGCGTGTCACGAAGGGTTGAATGGCGTAGCAGAGAAGTGTGGAGCGTATGGTGTAATGTTGGGAAACTGTATGACAGTGTCCCGAAGCAGTGATGATATGGATTATAGTCCGGGATGACTGGTGTCATCTTGTGGTTGACTATGGCTAAGAGTATATGGATTGAGAAATGAGTTGTTTGTTTGGTTGTTATTGATAATTTTAATGAACTTGTTTTAGTGCAAAGGCTTTCTGAAGTCAATTTATCTCTTCCGAGTATAGTGAAACCTCAAGTTGGCCGTGGTGTTGCAAGTGCTTACAATATGGCAATTGAGTTCAGAAGTGAAAATCTTAAGGACTCGAGTGTTCCTCTTCCAGCTGTTGTGCAGTTCCTCGTGTCTCGCGCTCTATTCTCATAGAACGCGACGATCGAGGTAAGTTAGCCTCTAACTTACTATCAGTTTATTGTGTATGTGTGATGGGTAAGAGAACTACAATTTATGTATGTATGTTATCGTATATGCCATGTCATGCTATGTCATTACATGTTTATCTGTTACGTATGATTTAATCTCTCATGAATAATTATCTGTTAAATAATCTTTTCTGCCATACAATGATGTATGTTATAAGTATGCCATGTTAAGTATGCCATATGATACATGTATGCCATGAAATGTTTATGATTAAATCATATTATGCCATTTACAAGTATACGCCATGTTAGAAAAGTATATGATATTAAATAATATCACATGCATTAAGAAAGATAAGACATGTTATGTTATAATAATGCGTGGGGCCACAACAACTGTGGAGTACGTATTATATTTATGTTATTTATAATGCGTGGGGCCACAACAACTGTGGAGTACGTATTATATTTTATGTTATTTATAATGCGTGGGGCCACAACAACTGTGGAGTACGTATTATATTTTATGTTACTTATAATGCGTGGGGCCACAACAACTGTGGAGTACGTATTATATTTATGTTACTTATAATGCGTGGGGCCACAACAACTGTGGAGTACGTATTATATTTATGTTATGTTATTTATAATGCGTGGGGCCACAACAACTGTGGAGTACGTATTATATTTTATGTTATTTATAATGCGTGGGGCCACAACAACTGTGGAGTACGTATTATATTTTATGTTATTTATAATGCGTGGGGCCACAACAACTGTGGAGTACGTATTATATTTTATGTTATTTATAATGCGTGGGGCCACAACAACTGTGGAGTACGTATTATATTTAATGTTATGTTACTTATAATGCGTGGGGCCACAACAACTGTGGAGTACGTATTATATTTATGTTACTTATAATGCGTGGGGCCACAACAACTGTGGAGTACGTATTATATTTTATGTTACATGAAGTATGGGGCCACAACAACTGTGGAGCATACACTACATGAGACACAGCAATTGTGACATGTAGAATACGTGGGGCCACAACAACTGTGGAGTACGTATTATATTTTATGTTATGTGAATTCATGGGGCCACAACAACTGTGGAGCATGAAGTATGGGGCCACAACAACTGTGGAGCATACACTACATGAGACACAGCAATTGTGACATGTAGAATACGTGGGGCCACAACAACTGTGGAGTACGTATTATGTTTTATGTTACTTGAATACGTGGGGCCACAACAACTGTGGAGTACGTATTAATGCACGTTATTAATCAAGACAATTAAATAAGATTCCAAGTTTATGTTAAGTCAAGTTTCAGATCAAGTTCATGTTATGTTATGCTCACGTACATGTTATGTTCATGTTCATGTTATGTTCCAAGTTCATGTTCACATCATGTTATGTTCACGTTTATGATACGTTCAAGCTCACGTTCATGTTATGTTATGTTCATGTCCATGTTATGTTTCACGTTCATGTTATGTTGATTGTTCATGTTATGTTTTAAGCTTAAGTTCATGCCATGTTAAGTCAAGTTCAGTTCACGCTTAAGTTCTGGTTAAGTCATGCTATATGTCAAGTTATACTATGTTTATGTATGACTATAATTATGCATTTATGCTTTTACTGCCATGCATGCATTTTTAACCTGTGTGTGAGTTTTATGTTAACTTACTGAGATTTGTAATCAAATCTCACTGTGGTAGTCCCAACTACCATTCCCCCGAATGGTAGATCTTGTTACAGGACCCAAAGGAGAATTGGAATCTGACCAACTGAATACGGTCGACTAGGCCACGGTGCGATGTTGATGATGGTATAGTATTTAACTTAGGTTAATACTTGTACTTTTGGAGTTGTATCTCAAGTATTCTTTTGATCACAACCATTTTAGACTAGTGTGGTGATCACGGCTTTTTAGTATGCCTTTATGTATGAATTATGTTTCAAGTATTTGGGATATATTTAGTTTGGTGCATAGTATTGCTAAAGAAAAAGATTATCCGCTGCGAATATTGCATAATGCTAGATGCATGTTAGAAACATTGCATCTTATATGTCATGAACGGGGGCAGGTAACCTTGTGTTGCATGTCCCGACGCTTCAAATGTCCGTTCAATCCCAAGCGGAATTTGGGGGCGTCACATTTCCATTAGGACGTTACAAATGGTATTAGAACTTATCCCAACCAGAAATGTGGGACTTGAGCCGTGCCACCTACAACGGACAGGCCCGACGAGGACGTCAGGAATTTAAAGAGGATAGATTGTAATACCCCATATGATAAGGATATGGGTAGGTAGTGTATGGGATTCCACATTGCTTGGGAAGGAAAAGTCTTGCTCTTTATAAGGTTCTAATGGGACTCCAATTGTATTATTGACTAGTCATTTTGAAGTATAGGCCTTGTGGTTTGGGTCTTCCATTGGGGCGTTACATCTAAACTAATTCTTATTGATTTTCTCTCTCTCATTAGGAAACAGTATTTTTCTCTCTTATGGTTATCACACTTTGGTTAGTTTTTAACCCTCCCCCCCCCCCCCCCCCAAAAAAAGGGGGCCGCAACAAAGGATCAACTGACCAACCAACAAGGGTCAATGTGGTTTGGTACAAATTCTAGTTTTCAAAGAATAAATCAATAACTATAACAATATAAACCATTAAACTGTGAAAAAGTGGAGCATTATAAGTTATGCTCGGACAAAAAATTTGATTACATAAAACTATGCTTTGAAATAACATTTTGTTTTCAAAAAGCATCTTAAGGCAACATACTACAGCAGCAAGTCAACCAGAGCAAACATAGTTACAATAGTCAATCAAATTGGCAAGAAATCCAATTTCAGTTGGTTTATTACTGCAGACCAATTCCACTTCCTAAAACTATTTTGTATCAAAGACCAGAACAGTAAAGCAGGGAAAGCATCAATCATCTCTTGCTACATTGTGAGTTGCCTGGGAATTTATTGGTGTGATATTCAGTGCTTTTGGAATTGAGGGGGTTATGGGAATTCCTGTAGAGGACATGGATAATCATATATTTGGAAGATGGTCCCCCTACACTTAATGTGTTTATATGCCAAGAACGCAATGCTCAAGCTTTTGAAGGAAGAGAAAGGATGGTAGCGGAGTTGAAAGATACTATCTTCAGCACCCTATATGTTTGGATGGCTGCTCACCACAAATTTGTATCTCTTCGTTTTCTAGACTTTAAAGACTTGCTCTTTTTCATCTTCTTGTTAGTTGGGTGTTTCTTTTGTATACTCCCTGTACGATTGGGTTGTACACCTTTGTGCTTAAGTAAAAAAAATATTAGATATCTTTTAATCAAACTCATTAATAGTAAGAAAAACCAAAAAAACCAAGAAGAAACAAAATAGTATGAATTTTGTTTCAAATGCACCATTTACAAAAGGAGTAACATTCCAAGTCAACTTGTACTCACTAAACGATATTTTGGATAACGAAAATAACTTCCATCACCCTATTATTAAAACTGGAACGTGTTGTTTGACTTGTTTTGTCGTAAAATGCTTTTCAGAAAAAGTTTTTTCCATTTTCCGTTGTTTTGTTGTGGAAAAAAAATACCGTTGAGAAAATTATTTTTGGGTCAATTGCAAAATTGCTAATGTGGAACAAAAAAAAAGAGAGGCGGGAGCCATTTTCTGCAATGCATTCCACACCCCCACCCAACGGCATCAACATCTTTTATGACAATGTGGACATGCGATAGCGTTGAAAATTTTGGGTATAATTGACAGTTGACGGTTGAAGGTGGGTATGGGTGATGGCGGTGGTGTGTAAAAGATTTTCATGCCAACCAAACGGGAAAAAAATATTCTGATCTTCATAAGCAATAGAAGCAGAAACGTATTTGTTTAATCCGAAAATATTTGTGAACCATTCTCTCGAAACATGTACAAAACAAAATTTAATTCCCAAAAGGAAATTAAGCACTGATTTCTCATCATAGAACTTCCCCAACTTAAAAATAAATAAATAAATAACAACAACAACAACAAAAACACACCTGCTTGCTCCTCCACCTTGGGCCACAAGAAATCGACCTTGGTAGAAAGACATGCCCCGGAAGCGATGGCGACAGCGGTGACGGCGACATGCGTAATGGCCGACGTCACGGCACCATGAAGGGATGAACCGGAGCCGGCGGCGGCGATGGCGTTTCCGGCGGAGATGACGGAGCTGAGGGAGGAGGAGACGGTGAGTACGGGAGCAATCGGATAGCCAACAGGGCGGTATTTCCGGGAGTTGCGGAAACGGTGGAGAGTGCGAAGGAGTGGAGGGTACTTGGTCTTTTGGGCTAAAAGAAACATTGTGACGGTGGAGCTCTGGTTTCGACATGAGGACATGGTGGTTGGGTGGTTGGTTAGTTTCGGTTTGGTCCAAACTATTTATATATAATAATAATAATAAATAGAAATATTAATAAGAGTGACGAGAGAGGGTGAGTCACCGTGAGTGTGTGGTTGGGAATTGGCTATTGAGTGGGGGCAGGGGAATCTATGGTTTTGATTTTTTTTCTCTCTCAAAAATCCCTGTGTTTTTGGGTTTAGGAACGTGGAGAAGGGACAGAGTGACACTTGGACTTTATAAAAAAATAAAATAAAATAGTTTTTCTTATATGGAAAAAAATTGTGATTGGATTTCAAGATAGAAAACATCAAGAAACTCTTATTATTTTTTTATCAATCTTATTAAAAAAAAGCATAAAAACTGATTATTTCATTTTTTATAATAAAATAGAAGGGGAAGCTGATGGATAAAAATCAATCGTCTGCTATTATTATAACCTCTAATCCCCTTTTTAAATGGTTTCGAATTAGCTTTGAATTCTTTCAAATAGATTCCAAAAAAACCATTAAAATGCATTGATAATCATCTCTTGGAATTAATTGCCAAATTCAATTGTTATCCAATACAATAGTCTTGCCAGGCAACCCTTTTTTTTATTGGAAAATACTATTATCTCCCTAATTTATATCACTCACTTTATCATTTGATAAGACACCACATGAATTATTAAAAAGATTACAAATTTTATGTGCAATTACTTTTACGTACTCTTTTATACAATCTACTTATGTGATTGGCTACATATTAAAAAAATTAATACACTCAATCACATCAGTGGAGTGTACAATGAATACTAAAAAATAACTATATATAACATTATTAAAAAATAAATAAAAATATAAACATAAAATGGTAGAGAAAATCTAGAATTGATATTTTTTGTATTTTTGGGTGTCATTTTATTTTAAATATATATTTTTTAAATTTTTTAACAAGTGAAATGGTGCCGTGTCAAGAGGCAAAGTGGGTTATATAAATTAAGAGCACAGTAACATTACTTTTTTTATATTAAATCATTAAAAATTTATTTTTGAATTTTCTTTAATGAAAAAGTATTTTTAAGATATTTAAAAAAAGGATGTTTTAGTGATTCAAGAAAAATGAATCGTCTAAAGTCACTTGAGAAAATTCAAATGGGATACTAATTATCATTTCCCTATTCAATAACCACAAAGGGAAGAATTTTTCTGAAAAATAACAGATGATGGTATTCTTCTTCCAGCAGTCGTAAGCCAAAAACCAATCCCTCGCGCCGTCCCTTATCAAATCTAAAGCATTGACTAATGCTACTTCCAAAAATACTCTCAACCAAAGCTCTTTCGTCAGTTTGCATTCAGTGTCCATATGAACTCCTTAGCCAAAAAATACTTGACATGTTTGTGTATGTAAGTATAATAAAAGCATCGGCACATAACACAAAGCATTCCTGGTTGTTGGTGTGCGAGACACATGGTCATCATACGCCATCCATATAGAATTACCAATATATGCAGATTGTATTCCAGGGGGCATTCTTAGCACACAGAGATCCCAGACGAGTCATATTTATCAATGGCAAGTCCTACAAGCAATTTACATCGCAGGAAAACCACATGTTTTTAAGTGTCATGGCTAGAAGTAAGAACCTATTACTTTTTTTGATAAGTGAGTAAGAAGCTATTACATCATTCGCATTAGAACAGCCCAAGAATATTTCATACAAGTCAGGATTTTCCAATGTCTGTAAGGCATACTCTTCAGCTTTGTCGACAGAACCAAGGTCACATAAAGCCCTGCTATAAAAAGTGGAAGTGAGTACAATGGGATTGATGCCTCGCCTCTTTTTCAAGAAGGTTGGAGATTAACTTGGACCTTTAGAAAGAGGACGCGCCGACTGAAGAGTATCCTGCAGCTTTCATTTCCTTTAGAGTCCCTGCCAACCAGTCCAAGCCCTCGTAAAGCCCCTCTCCTCTCAGTGCACAAGCCCCTTGTATGTGCCATTTTCTGTTCTTCAGATCAAAGAGACCTAGTCCTTCACATACTTCCATTGGTGTCATAGCTCCTTTCTGAACAAGATAAAGAGAAAAATCATCTGAGTGAATATAATGCTGCATAGGACTTCTCTGTGAAATGTGTGACTGCTAATGTTTTTCATTTATCTATTTGTTTTTTGTGTCCAAAAAGGGAGCTTCTATGCTAGTGAAAATCCTTACATCAGCAATTAGGGAAGTCTGAAAAATATTTTCAAGGGTGATTGTAGATATTATTTATGCGGCGGAAAGTTATTGAAGAAATAAGACTTAAAATGCTACTGCTTCAATAAAACTTGTTCTAATTATTTACTTTTCTTTGGACGAGGGGGTGCAACTAGAACAGTGCTCCATTAACAAGATCCATACGCATGACAAGACAAGGAGGGGTTGGCTCAATATGAAAAGGCTTTGGTCTTGGTAGTATGCTCCCTCCAGGTCTAAGGTTCAAATCGAATCATCTTGGGTGCAAACAATTTCTAGAGGCCATCGGACTTGAGGAACTTCCCCTTGAATTACCGAGATGTACTTGCGAGAAACTCCTTACCCGGGATTAGTTAGGACTTTGTTCTCAAACACTCAGTGCCAATAAAAAAATTAAAATTAAAAAATAATAAAATCATAAAGAAAAATAAAAAACTAGAGAAACTTAAACCCCCATCCCATCCCATCACTTGGGTGATTGTAGCAATAGATATTACTTGGTTTTCAACTCGGTTGCAAGCTTATGACAAATAGATCATTTAAATGATTACAAACCAAGAAAATATGACAGAACTCCTTTTTTTGGAGAAAATTATTGCTATTAGCAAGAACCCCTAGGGGTTGGCTCAAGTGGCAAGAGCCTTGGTCCTGGTGGTATGTTTTCTCAAGGTCTAAGGTTTGAAACCTTGGGTGCAAATAATTTCTAGGGACCATCGAACTGGGAGAATTTCTCCTTGAATAACCCAAGGAGCACTTTAAGGAAACTCCTTGATGAGAGCTTGGCACACCCAAGATTAGTCAATAATTAGTTCCCGGATACCCAGTGCCAAACAAAAAAAAACAAAAAATTATTGCATTAGCAATTTTTTCTAACACATTGTTTCTGCAAGGCACAAACTACAAGGTATGTCTTTAATTTTTCTTTTATAAGAAGGGTATGTCTTTAACGAATAGATAGAAACACAAACCATGCATACATGTATAATTAAACCTTCAGGTGCAAGAAGTATAACATATTACTAATGAAACCTACCATGTCTTGTTTATTGGCAAACACCAATATAACACTGTTGAGCATAAATGGATCCTTGATGATGGCCTGAAAGAAAATTAGCAGGTCAACTGAAAAACCATTACATTACAACTTATTGTATTACATCCTTCAGAGTATACAGCCTGTTGCTTATCAGAAGAAGAAGAAGAAGAAGAAGAAGCAACCTGAAATTCTGCCTTTGCTTTTCCAATTCTCTCTCGGTCCAAGGAATCAACGACGTAGATCTGGCATAGAGACGACATATATTAATATATATATATATATATATATATGAATCCCATCCACGTATATTATACTAAAAAATGTATAGTTGAAGGTGTGTATATTATGAGGATTAAGAATAAAACTACTTATTTTTTCAGTAAAATATTACTTCATTAAAACAACTAGTTTGCTTTGTTAAGATCACAAAAACTAGGTAGAGGAAACAGAAGATAATTATATCATTCCATGTCTTTTGTTTCAAAACATAGTTGAAGTACTTACCGAAAACTGGAAAGAAGTATAAAAGTATAAAGAATAAGGCTATCACGAACTAACTCAAAATAGGAATATGTCCGCATGGTGAAAAAAAGACTGGAGGAAGGAGGCAGGGTGATTGCCCTCAAAAACTAATCTCAGGAAAAGCTTGTAGAAGTTAGTCATTACCAGCCCATCCGTATTGTTAAAGTAATGCCTCCAGAGTGGCCTCAACTTCTCTTGCCCACCAACGTCCCAAACTGTGAATATAACATTCTTATACTGAACTTTCTCCACGTTAAAACCTACAATGAACCAGGGATATCAAATTGGCATCCACAATAGCATTCTTATACTGAAGATTAAGGATTTTCATCCTATAAGTTTACCTAAAATTTAGTAAATGCGCTCTTAAGTTATCATGCCTTCTCTCCGTACACTTTTTTCTTTCCAGTTTGTTTTTTCCTTCTCTTTTCGAGCTTAGATGGTATCCATGATTGGATGAACTTGAGTTTTTTGGTGGGGAGGAGAAATGGCATCTGCGAAAGCTCTTGTTGTGATTGAGCTTAAAACCTTTGAAGTTTCTAGGGAGGGAAAATGGATGATCATTACAGAAAGTGGGTGGAGGCTTGTGAGAAGCCTAAGAATGGAGTTAGCCACTGCAAGGTGGTTTAGCAAGGCTCTAGAGGATGGCATGAAGGGAAGGAGGAAGAGTTTTTATGCTAGCCATCGGGAAGGTGACAGGGGATTTACTATGCAGAGGTGCACAAATATTCAAGGTACTTTCATGGCGTTGGAAGAGCATCGAGGTGGTGGCCGTCGTAACAGCATCCTGGTTCTTGAGGATAGAGATGGAAGGGGATGGAGGAAACTGGTGGAGGTGGTAAGGGACGTGGCTCGGTCTGTTGGCCAGGCACCATGGGATGCTCGGTCCGTTGGTCAGGAACCATCAGCGACGTTGGCTCCCCAATTGTACAAGGAAGCCCTCCAACAATAGGGTTCCTTCGTCCCATCCCATCACTGGGACAGAAGGCTTGTCAATGGCGTTGTTTCTACAAAGAACCAGAGGCGTGAGGAGGATGACAGGAGGAGTGTCGGCATGCAAAAGGAAAGTGCTCTTCGGTTATTAATTGATATGGAAAAACAGATGGGTGAATTGCATTTAAACCTGACTTGGATTAAACGGTGCGTTGAAGTTTATGGGTGGGGACTGGATCCAGGCAAGGGGGATGGGTCAGCAGGCCTTGGGCTAGTTGAGGGAGTTGGGCCCAAGTCCCAATCCAAGGGCAAGGGCCCTTTATTTGAATCAGGCCCTGGAGCCTCAGTTGGGCCACGGGAGGGAGCTAGGCCTTCCAAGGGGAAGGGCCCAACTCACAGGAAAAAGCCCGCCAAACCTTTCAGGCCTTCTGCCGGCTCAGTGTGGCGTCAACGTGGGGTTTCCCTTCCCCCCGCAGTTGTGGGTAACAGTGAGGGAGGTGGGGGTGAACCTTAGACGCCGGCGAAGGTGGGGGGGCTACCGGCGAAGGGTGGGGCTCCCTTGCCGGAGGTTTTTTCGCCTGTTCCAAGTCCAGTTGGAGCTGCCGTAGTTGTCCCGCTACCTATCTCCATTTGCGACGCGTTGGGATCAGCACCGAGTGGGTCGCCCGAGGATGTAGGGTCTTCGACGGTAGTCGTGGCTCCCATCCCAACGCCGGCGACTATTTTTCTACCTTTAGAGACGCCGTGCAAAGCAGTTTCTCAAGTTTTTCCTCAAAACTTGAGTGGGGAACACTTACAGAACACACCGGTGGAGTTAGGAGAGCCCTTGACGGTTGTTGTTGCTCCATCTCCTCTGCAGGTGGCTGTCTTGCCTTCTGAGGGGGTGCCGATGGGAATTAAAGAGCCTGTTCAGACTCAACCGTGGGAGGTAATACACAGCTCTGCTTTGGTAGTGTCCTTGGTAGACAATGGGCCCTCTGTTGAGGAACCAACTCCTCTTTGCACAATTTCCCCTGATCTAGACTTGTCAACATCGGAGTGGGTATTTAAGAAGGTTGAGGAGATGTATTCTTCTCTCGATATTTCTTGTGTGGGCTATGAGGATCAATTTAGAGCCCTTCTTATTGCTATTGAAAATAGTCGTTCGAAGTCGACCAAGAAGAAAGCAAGGGAACTTAAAAGGCTTTCTTGTTCCATCAACTATGAAACTAAAGAAGGGGGTGGTAGTAGAGATAGATTGAAAGGGAGGGGCACTATTTGTAACTATGAAGCCTAAGATATTGTCGTGGAATGTGAGGGGGCTGAATGATTGCAATAAACGACTTCGTATAAGATCTTTATTGCGGTCATGGAAAGTGGATGTTGTGTGTTTTCAAGAAACTAAGTTGAGGTTAGTGGATAGAAGAATAATTCATAGCTTGTGGGGGTGTTCATACGTCGGGTGGTCCTACTTGGCATCGCTGGGTGCTTCAGGGGGGGTTCTTTTAATGTGGGACAAAAGAATGGTGGAGTCAGTTGAGGAATGTGTTGGGAATTTTTCGGTTGCCTGTCGTTTTAAAAATACGATTGATGTATGGGAATGGGCCTTTGCGGGTACTTATTTGAATAATGAGAGGAAGCGACTATGGGAGGAGTTGGCAAGTCTTATTTATATATGGGAGGTGCCGATGTGCATGGGGGGAGATTTTAATATTGTTCGCTTCCCCAGCGAGCAATCGGGGACTCATCGCCACTCGACAGCCATGGAGGAGTTCTCGGAATTTGTATTTGATTTAGATCTTATGGAGCTCCCTCTCCTCGGGGGTGAGTTCACATCGTCTAATGGTCGGGGATGGTCAAGATTGGATCGGTTCCTTGTCTCTCCGTCATGGGAGGCGTATTTTCCTGAACTCTCTCAAAAAAGGTTGCCCCGGGTGTGTTCTGACCATTTCCCTATTGTGTTAGATTGTGGAGGTATTATTGGTAGACGCAGACCTTTCAAGTTTGAAAATATGTGGTTAGCGGTAGAGGGTTTTGTAGATAAGGTACGTTCTTGTTGGTCCTCTTATATGTTTACAGGCAATCTCAGTTTCATCCTAGCCTGCAAGCTCAAAGCCTTGAAGCAAGATCTTAAGAAGTGGAATTTGGAAGTGTTTCGTAGCATTGATAATCAAAAGAATACCCTTATGGAGGAACTACAAGATTTTGAGGCTAGGGAACTGATGGGAAACCTCTCGAAGGAGGCCTTTGCTAGGAAAAGGGTGGTTGTAATTGAGCTGGAGAAGGTGTTATTGATGGAAGAGATTTCGTGGCGACAAAAATCCAGGGCCCTTTGGCTAAAAGAGGGTGATAAATGTACAAAGTTCTTCCATAAAGTGGCGAATTCAAATCAACGCAGTAACACTATTGAGACACTACACGTAGGTACTCAAGTGCTTTCATCATCTGATGAGTTGGAAAATCACATTGTGTAGCATTTTGAAAACCTCCTTTAGGAACCGGTACATTTGAGGCCAAAACTTGATGGCTTGTTTTTCGAGTCTATTGATTCACAAAGTGCAAATGGTTTGGAAAGGGAGTTTGAGAAAGATGAGGTGTTCAAGGTTATTTGTAAGATGGCAAAGGACAAAGCACCGAGCCCAGATGGATTCTCGATGGGATTCTTCCAGGTTTGTAGGGATGTAGTGAAAGGTGATATCATGCAGGTCTTTGCAGAATTCCACTCTTTCCATAAATTTGAGAAAAGCCTCAATGCGACATTCATTGCTCTCATTCCAAAGAAACATGGGTCTAAGGTAATTGAAGATTTTCACCCTATAAGCCTTGTGAGTGGAGTCTACAAAATAATCTCCAAGGTTTTGGCAAATAGGCTTAGCTCGGCGATGGAACATATTATCTCTAAGCCCCAAAATGCCATTAGGGGGAGACAGATTCTAGATTCGGTGCTTATTGCCAATGAGTGCTTGGATCATAGGTTGCAGGAAGGAGTTTCAGGTATTCTTTGCAAGCTTGATATGGAAAAGGCATATGACCATGTGAATTGGGATTTCCTCCTTTACTTGCTCGGTAGGTGTGGTTTTGGCGACAGGTGGATCTCATGGATCCGCTATTGTATCTCTACAATCCGATTTTCATTGTTAGTTAATGGCACTCCTGCTAGGTTCTTTAATAGCACACGTGGTCTGAGGCAAGGGGATTCCTTGTCACCTCTCCTGTTTGTCATTGTTATGGAGGCACTTGGTCAGTTGGTGAAGGCTGTTGTTGGCAAAGGTTACTTATCTGGTTTCTCGGTCGGTAATGGCACAAATGGGCCTACTTCACTCTCTCATCTCTTATTTGCAGATGATACCCTCTTATTTTGTGATGCGGATTCTGGTCAGATTCAATCTCTGCGAGCTCTCTTGTTATGCTTTAAAGCAATGTCGGGGCTCAAGGTTAGCAAATCCGAGATGGTTGCAGTGGGTATGGTGCCTAATATTAACAGCTTGGTGCGGCTGTTGGATTGCAAGGTTTCTTCTTTACCTATGCAATATTTGGGTCTCCCGTTGGGGTCTAATTTTAAGGCTCAAGCCAGTTGGGATGGGGTGGTGGAGAAAGTTAAAAGGAAGCTTGCTGGGTGGAAACGGATGTATCTATCGAAAGGGGGACGACTTACTTTAATTAAGAGTTCCTTAACCAATCTTCCCACTTTTTTCCTTTCACTCTTTCCTTTGCCTGCAGGGGTGGTGATTAGAATTGAGAGACTATTCTGGGCTTTTCTGTGGGGGGGAATAGGGGAGGAAACAAAATTCCACCTAGTTAATTGGAACAAAGTTTGTTCTCCTATTCCAAATGGAGGCTTGGGGATATGCAATTTGCGAACGTTCAATAAAGCTCTATTGGGTAAATGGTTATAGAGGTACCACCTAGAGGGGAACACACTATGGAAGGAGATTATTGATTCTAGACATGGGAGAGAGTGGGGCTGGTGCTCCAAGGAAGTAAGGGAGAGACATGGCGTGGGCCTATGGAAATTTATTAGGAGGGGTTGGCAGGCGTTTGAAAGCCACTTACGATTCGTGGTGGGAGATGGTTCCAGAATCAAGTTTTGGCATGATGTTTGGTGTGGAGAGTGCGCGCTGTACAGGGCATTTCTAGCACTCTATAGTATTGCAGCTCATAGAGAGGCCTCTATTGCAGATATGCGGGTATTCTCCTATGGATCTTATCAGTGGAACGTTCTCTTCAATAGAAATATTCATGATTGGGAACTACAGGCTGTGTCTGATTTCCTTAGGTTGCTGTATTCTATGGGAAATAATACAGCTCAAGAAGATAGGTTGCAATGGAAGGCTAATGGCAGTAAAAAATGTACAGTTAGGACCTATTACAAGATTCTGTCAATCCAAGGTCATGTTTCATTTCCATGGAAGAGGATTTGGAGATCACGGGTGCCTACTAAGGTTGCCTTTTTCGTATGGACTGCGCTCTTGGGAAGATCTTGACTACGGACAATCTGAGGAAGAGAGGAATCATCGTGATGGATTGGTGCTACTTGTGTAAAAAAAGGGAGAATCTGTAGATCACTTACTATTGCATTGTGAGGTCACAAGGAGGCTACAGAATGAGATCTTTAGAAGAATGGATATTGTTTGGGTAATGCCTTCACGGGTGGTGGATTTATTGGCCTGTTGGAAGGAGCTTCAAGGCTATCCTCAAGTGGCGGCAATGTGGAAGATGATCATGTTGTGTATCATGTGGTGTCCATGGTTGGAGAGGAATGAGAGATGCTTTGAAGATAGGGAACGCACAATGGAAGAACTTCAGAATTTTTTTATGCGCACTTTAATGCTGTGGTTTTCAGCCATTGTACTCGATGGAAACAATGTCCATGATTTTCTTTCTTTTGCTAGAATGTAATTAGGTGTTTATTTTGTATACTTCCTATGTACGCGGGCTATGCCTACTTCATTCGTATGAATAAAATTCTCTTATTACTTATCAAAAAAAAAAAAGTTTACCTAATACATAAAGGGGGATTTTCATATTATTAGCTTGCTAGGTGGTGTTGATAAAATCGTTCACAAAATTATTGCCAACCAGCTAAAGATAATGTCGGTGAAGATTGCTTCCCAATCTCAGGATGCTTTCAGTAAAAGTTGACAAATCTTAGGCTCGACTTTTATATCTAGCAAATGCCTCAATTGTAAAATCAGATCAGGATTCCAAGTATGCTATGTAAAGTAGACTTGGTGAAGGTGTACAACCCTATGAAATGGAGTTTCAATATGGATTTACTTACGAGATGTGATTTCTGATAAAGATGAGTAGTGCTAGATACAAGCCCCAAATAGACAAGTCCCGCACAGGCCCTTTGTAAAAAAGTGGGTCCCATTGATAAAGAATAGATTTTTTAACACTTTTTCATGGTTGTGTCCACTTTTTCATAAAGGGACTGCGCGGGGCTTGTCGATTTGGGGATTGTACAAATCATTACTCTTCTTTAATAGTTATCAAGGATTAAGACAGAGGGATCCTTTATCCCCTCTACTCTTTGTAGTGTTAATAGAGGCGCTGAGTAGAATGTTGACAGTTGCTTTCAATAGGCTCTTAAAAGGTTTCAAGTGGGGACTAGAAATAATGAAGAATTTGTCCTGTCTCATCTCCCGTTCATTGTTAATGCCCTTATTTTTTGTGAGACTATCCAGGAAAACAATCATCATTTGTGTAGTTTATTCCCATGCTTTAGAGCCATTTCTAGGTTGAAAAATCCACTTACACAAGACAAAATTAGTGCTGATTGGAACAATATGTTGTGTCTAAAATGTAATGATATTAATGAAACTTTGCATGCAAAGTTTTATTATTTACCTTCACAAACAACCCTTGCAGGATAAGTATCAGCCTTGACAAGTGCGGACAACAAAGTGAACCCTATCCAACAAACTCTACAAAGCTCCAAATAATGTTTTTAATAGGCAGGATGTTTTCAAGCTATTCTATAAGATAGCAATAATATGATTGGATACCTTATATGCCTGCAATATGCTGGAATTTATGCTTGTTCATCAAAATTTACTACCTTGAACTGATGCAGAAGAGAATAGATTACTACAGTTTTCTTATTATCTTACCAAGCAACCAAGCTTTTTTTTTTTTTTTTTTTTTTTTGCTTTGATGAAACAACAAAGCATTTTTTATATTTTCCATTCGCATCATTTTCCTTTTTCCTTCATGATCTTGTTATTTATTCAGGTTATAGAAATTGCATGGTCCAGTTTTTTAAGTGCCTAGTCCACTTTTTTATTAATTAAACAAATTTATCATTCAAAGAATGAAATTATTTGAAATATTGCCAAGAAATCTGCCCTTTTCCTAGTCTAGAACAAGGACAGCCATTCAAGAGTGGTGGGAAGAAAAGAAAGTAAACAGCATAATAAAACAGCCACACGGCTCACCTAAAGGGAAAGAATAACTTCTTAAGAGTAGCTTCTAGATGACCCCCGTAAAGCATAGCCCTCATCTAGAAGTATCAATAATACATGTTTTTATGAAGAAATGGCCTACCAATTGTAGGAACAGTTGATAAAACCTCTCCAATGTGCAGCTTGTACAGTATAGTTGTTTTTCCAGCAGCATCCAGGCCAAGCATCACAACCTATCCAAGCTCAAGTAAGTATTACAAATAAGAAGAGGGGCTCAAAGTATACTAGATAATAAAATGTGTACATATCATTGCATTAAACACAAAGTAAACAGGCATACAGGACGAGAAACCTTTTTTTTTTATAGGCAAACAGGACGAGAAACTTAAATGAAACTTTCCGTAATAGAAGTGCTTAAAAGGGGGGGAAAAGTCTATTCAGTATGCTGCATAAACAAGTAGAAAGTGTAACACCCAAATTCCACATTGGGAATATGATAACCACATAGTGTGGGTAGGTTATAAAGGTAGTCATAAGTACTAAGTCCCACAATGAATACTTAATAGCTGAAACTGGAATGATAGAGAAACTTCAAATTGACTAGTCTTTTTGGGGGTCATAGTGCAGATGTAGCTAGCACTTTCCCTGGGTCATTAAAAAAAGACCATGCTACCAGTAATCTTAGTAAAAAAAAATTAATGTAAGCTGTACTAAAATCAGGAAAAATGAACATGAAAGCCACTAAACCACCATTTATTTATATAAAAAAAAAAAAAAGGTTAACTAAGTAGCCTTCATAAACAAAAATAAGTATATACAGCTTTTTGTTAAAAGCATTAGAATAACTAATAAAAAAGATGCAGCATTAGAATGGGACATGAAAATCACTAACCCACCTTGTTTTTGTTTAAAATAAAAGCTAAATTTGTAGCCTTATAATAAATAAATAAATAAATAATGTGGGCAACAACAATGAGGTCGGCATTAAATTGATAAGAACTGCAATTAATTTAAACATAAAACTACTTATCAAAAATATTTTTTTTTTTTTTTGATAGGTGATAGGTAAAATATATTTAAACATAAACTTATGACTTTCATCATAAGAACTCTATCTACTCTACTATCCTGATCATTCATGAATAGATAGGTAATCAGTAGTTAATGTCACTTCTATCAGCATTTTTCCCGGGGTGAAAAAAGTGGCAGAGATGCACTCTATATCGGCCGCACAAGACTGCCCGTTCTAACAATATCAAAACATGATATTCTAATCTAGCAAGGAGGAGGAGAAGATTTGTTACGCTACAGTTCAGCATAAATATTATTTGCATTGTTCTGATTTTCCGCGCATTCAGTACTATGATTTACGACAGATTAATGTAAAAACCTTAGATACGATGCTTTTATTAAATCTCTGACGCAAGTTTTGTTAGCATTCAGCCATTTGTTGCTGAATTCTGTGGTTACCATATATATTGTTATAAACCTTAGCAAAACATGTGCGTACATAATTCGACTCTGAAATTATTGGGCAGTGAAATATTCATTCATAAAATATGGAAATAACTTCATTGTCCCTGAAACCAATTGGCAAAAACGATAAGAGCCCGCAAATCATTAGGTCAAAAAGAAAAGAAAAAAAAAAAGATTAGACGAGCCAATCACAGGGATCCCATTAAAGTAAAAATCTCTTACTTTACACAAAAAAATTAAATCTTTAATAAAAAACCAGCGACGACGACAACCCTAGAAACAAGCCAAAGAGAAAGAGCCCTAATCCACACCCCAGCAAGCAAGATTATCGTGCCAAATATTTAAAAAGAAGGAAAAAAAGAGTGAAGAAGAGTGTACCCGCATCTCGCTATTGCCGAAGAAGGTATCGAAGAGCTTACGAAAAGCTTGACCCATTTGGGAATTCAATCAGCCTTCACTGTCTCTCTTCCTCCAAGTTGTGGGAAAGTTGAAAGCTCGTCGATCACAAAGAAATGTCTTAACTTTGATTTGGTTGAATAAAGGTAGCGTTTGCTTTTTTACCTGTCGCTCTTGGCCGCCTCTCACTCAGCTTGTTAAAATTTAAAAAGAAAACAAACAAAATAGAATAGAATATTCCCTTTGTTCACTGTTCACACGGAACGTTTTTTTCTTTTTTTTTTATGTCCTTCGTTTCCTAGTGAGTGCGTGAGCATAGGGGCTCGCAGTAAGAACTATCGCATGCTGGAGCTAACAACAACGATAACACATCCTTTTTTTATAGGGCAATGCTAAGTCCCGCTGGGGCATTCCCTTCAAAATAATTCTATTTGTAGTCCCGAATTCGGGACTGCATATGCAGACCTCACTTAAATGAAACGAATCGTTTCATTTAAGTGAGGTAAACGACTGCGTATTGAAACCATACCTACTGAATTTTCTCCTCAAGAAAGAAGTAAGACCAACTTCACTCTTTAAGCCCCAAGTCCGTGCGTGCGTTCGCCGTCGCCCCCTTCCCGTTTCGCCTTTTGCCTTTCGCCGTCGCCTCTTCACCGTTCCTCCTCCTTTCAGAACAACTGAATCTGTCCAAAACCCCTCTCAGACCCATCGTCCCCTTCTCCCTCCACAGAACCGTCGTCCATCCCCTTCCCCTTCCCCTTCCCCTTCCCTTGTCTTCGTCGTCGTCATCTTAGTCGTGGAGGAGTCACCTTCGTCAGCTGGAGTAAAAATAACAAGGTATGAGCTTGATTTAGTGTATAAATTGAATCTGCTATTGCCTGAGCATCACATTATTTAAGTTGCCGAATCAAATAATCTTGTGATTTCCGTGGGCTATTTAGAAATTAAGTCTGCTACAGCCTAAGCTTGATTGGTTTAGAAATGGTGCTTTATTCTTGTGGGCTATTTTGCATCAGAAATGTGAATAGAAGAAATAAATAATCTTGTGATTTCCGTGCATCTCTTGCTTATTTTCATGTTCAGATTTGTTGAGCTTGGGTTGAGCTTGAGTTTGGGATGGGCTTAAAGTTGGATTTTTGGTTACTTTTAAGCTCTTATGCAATTTTAATAATCTGTACAGTATATGGAATTTTTACTTTACATATTGGTTGTTGTAGTAAGGGCTGGGCTGGGATTTTCGAATGTGATTCTGTGGAGGCGTGTGTTGGCACTGCAGAATTTCAGTCTTTGGCAATTAGTTCAAATGGCAAGTTTCTCATCAAGGTAAAATTGTTGCATAAAGGGTCTCTTGTTTAAATGGTTACTAACTACAAAGGTGCCAACATTTATGTGTTTAATCTGATGCTAACCCAATACTTGGCCAATGTAAATATAAGTTGCAGTATTATGAGAAAATTGGAAAGCCTGCTTCAAATTCTGGCAAGGTGCTCATGACTTAGCGATCCTCTCATTGAGCTTTAGCCTCTCAAGCAAAAAGTTTGTGGTCGACACTTTTGGTTTATTTTGCAATTATTCTTTGAATTGGTGTGTAAAGTGCTAGTTTTACAAACTCCTTTCTGAAAGTACTGCACTAGAAGCTTGAATTTTGACTTATAAAAACAGGAGCTAGTAAATCATTTTCCCTTAGAGTAAGCCAATGCTTGTAGAAGTTGTTTTTTTTTTTTTTTTAATAAGTAATGCTTGTAGAAGTTGTTCTTTATTTTTTATATAAGTAATGCTTGTACAAGTTGTTTTTTATTTTTTATATAAGTAATGCTTGTAGACGTTGTTAGAGCAAGTATACCTTTGAAATGGATGGAAGGCAGATTATTGTGATTACTAGGGGTGCTTGAGATGAGATTGAGGACTCATTAAATCGTGTGCATTGGGTTGTCTTTGCATTATTTCACCTTTTGAGCTAACAAATTTTGTATAGACTACTATCAGCTAGTGTAAGGAAAGCTACTGTAAGGAAGGCAAGGTTGTTAAAATAATCTGGCCCTTCTGACTTTATTTAGGAGATATTGTTAGAAATTGTCCGGAGAAAGTCACAGGATACATTTACTATTTTGTATTGAATAAAAGGAAAATGCAAACAAACTGAGGGAAGCACAGTTTAGTACTCTAAAATTTTGGTACTATTATTTTTAGACATTGTTGTATTAACTGTAATTTCTCATGTAACGATTTCTTTTTAATGGGCAGATATTGACGTAGGAAATGAAGGAAAAGTTGTTTGGGAAAGATAACATTGTCACCAAAAGAAAGAGGAAGAACTCCAATAATGGAAGGAAGAACTCAAAAAGAGGGAGGAAGAAGTCCAATGTGCAAGGGAAGAGATTCATAAAAAGGGGGAGGACATCCAAATTGTACGAGATGAGCTTCATGGTCAAATGAAACTCTTTGTAACCTGTGATATTGTAATATTCAAACCTAGCAGTTGTGTATGAAACTATTTGTAACCAATGATATTTAAAATATATTATAAAGTGTTGTTATTTTGTAAGACAGTTTGGATTTGGATTTGCTTTCATTACTAAGAATATTATTAAATGGTATTAATATCTAAAATCATCAACAATACACCCAAAATGCCTTCTTTACATCATGAACTATACTTTTACAAATCCATGAACAGAGATACAAATCCATCATGCCAAAATATAGTTATGCCAAAATAGAGTTCCAATATCACTATCAAGTGCCAAAGTGCAGCCTTGGCTTTGGAGAGAGATGACACCAGCACCCATTTGCTTGCAATATAAAACCTGAAAATATATTAATTGCAGCAGTATACAATGTCTTCTCATCAATCATCGAGAGGGCCATGATGGTGGAAGTCCACCTGCAAGTAGTTTCAAATATTGTGTAAAAATCATGCAAAACTTTTCATTACTTGTTCAGTATAGAAACAAAATGGAATAGTAACCATATTTACCTGAGAAATAATGTTTCCTTGTGTACCAGGCACTTGCGAAATAACACTTTCTTGTGTGCCAGACAGTATTACCAAATCTGTTGGGTTTAATACACCTTCCGGACGTGCTGTTGCCTACATTTGAATACATAAAGAACATAAATATATCAAATCACATTAATTGAATATATCAAAATCACAAAAATTAAATCTTCTCACAATTTTGCTCTGTCGCTTGCCACCAGTCTTTTTGGTTTTGGTTTGCAACTTCTCTATTGTGGGTTGTTTCCTCTTTGATGGGGGCCTCCCTTTGCCTCTAACAACGTGAGGACTCAATACTTTCTTCGAACTTCCAATTTCAGCATTAGTGGAAGTATGAGTACTTGCAACAACGGCCAGGGGTATTGATTTAGTGTAAATCAAATTCATTGCCTGTAACTTCTGTGTCATGTCAAGGGTTTTATCTTCGCTTTCTGCTGCATTTGTGGCTACTTCATAACATATTTTTATCAAACTAGAGTACCTACTAGCAGCTGGTTTATCACTCAAGTCATCGTAACTGCTTCGAATGAGAGCATATCTACGTTTGATGTCTTTCCTCCACCTATCCATAATGTACTTTTCTGGCAACACTCGAACATCCCTTGCAGCAAAAATTGCAAGAATGTGCCTACATATAATTCCTCTCATTTCAAATAGACCACACATGCACTTCGCCTCACACTCATCTTCATTAAAGTATGCCTGCAAAGTTGATCGTTTGATGCAGTCTTCCACTTGCCTCTGATCATTAACTTGATATGTTGTAATTGCCCCTTCCGTTTTTATGAGAACACAATGAGAATAGATAATCCCCATTACTTCTGCCTGTACTTCCTTAAACTTAGAATTTGTGTACACTTCTTGAAATTTCTTCTCCACGGATAAATGAGATATACATGGAACAGTGGCATTAAATGAGTGAAACTCCGCTGCCATCTCATTCTCTACTTTTTTCCTCAGTGCATTGTCAAATTGATCAACAAATTCTTTTAATGTAGTCCCTGAATGTACGAATCCATCAAAAAAGGCATTCATGCCCTCACTCCTCTGAGTTGTGCTCATCCCAGCCCAGAATGTATCTTTCAGATATACAGGAACCCAATACATTCGCTCATTATAGAGACTTTGAAGCCATGCATTCTCGTGCAAATTATAAGTCTCAAGAAACACCTCCCAAGACATCTCAAACTCACTAGAAGTCTGAGAATCATAAATACACTTTTGCAATGCACTCTTCAAACCACACTTATATTCAGCATGTGATCCCAATTTCTCTGGTAGTTTTCGCATTATGTGCCATAAACAGTATCTATGCCGAGTATTTGGAAAAACTATTGCAATAGCATTTTTCATGGCCCTGTCTTGATCAGTTATGATAGCTTTTGGCGCTCTCCCATCCATACATTTCAACCAAGTCTCAAATAACCAACAAAAAGTTTCAGTATTTTCACTTGATATCAAACCTGCTCCCAACAGTATTGACTGTCCATGGTGGTTAACACCAACAAACGGGGCAAATGGCATGCCATATCTGTTTGTGAGGTATGTTGTATCAAATGTCACAACATCCCCAAAATATTCATATGCTGCTCTACTACGTGCATCGGCCCAAAAGACATTTTGTAATCGTCCATCATCATCCAGATCCATCAATGAGTAAAACCCATCATTTTTATATTGCATTCTCTCAAAATAACTACGAAGTGCATCAGCACCACCTTTTCCAAGTCTAAGATGTCGAGCCTTGTCAATATAATTTCGTGCATCTTTCTCAATAAATGGAAGTTTCTCAAATCCACCAGCCTCGACAGCCAATGCGTTAAAACTTTTAGCCATACCTATGCCTGCCTTGTCATTAATATCTAACTGCCTCTTCACACTCTCATCAATAGCTCGATTACATCTAAAAAATCTTGCCTTTCGTGGACTTAGAGCATGGTTGTGTGCATTTTGAACAGTAGTTATGCGTAAGACACCACCAACCAAGATTGCATTAATCTTTGCCTTACAATCGGTCTTCGTTGTCGGGCGTGGTTTAGAAAGGTTGGTAATACGGTTCCTCGCCTTACCACCACGAGCACAACCGATTGTTACATATCTAACACTTCCATCATTTTCCCTTTTACTTCTTTGGGTCATTATCCCAAATCCAGTCTGTTTCCCATATTGCTTATAGTAGTCAATGAGTTCTTGCTCAGTTTTAAAAAACATCCCCGGCATTGGTTCTGAAATCCCATCATCATCATTTATCGGTGTTGGCTCTAAAACCCCATGATCCTCATTCCCAAGCATTGGCTCTACAACCGCATCATCATCGTCATTCCGAACGTGCGTTGGCTCTAAAACCCCATGATTCTCATTCCCAAGCATTGGCTCTACAACCCCATCATCATCGTCATTCCACGGCATTGGCTCTAAAACCCCATAATCATCAATTATTTCCTCATCATCTCTCACATTTGGGGTACTCATATCAGTACTGCTTTCAGAAAAGAACAGCAATCGCCTAGTAGATGTGCTTTCGTCCTCTTTCTCCATCAAGAATAATCTTGCAATATTAAAACACAACATGGAATTAAAAAAAATTAAATAACTCAAAGTTTGGTACAAGAAAGACAACATTTGCTCCAAACAAAACACCACACTTGCTAATTCTTATATCACAAAGCACAAGCAGGGGAATTGAAACTACAAGTATATTTTCAATATATAAAATTGATACTACAAGCTGTTTTTTAGTGTATAAAATTGGATTTGGATTTGCTTTTTATTTCTTTTTCTGAAAATATTAACTCATTGAAAATTGGGGTACCAGCCTACTTTTTTTCTCCAATTTTTTTTTCCTCAACAAAAGATATCGTTCAAACAAAAAATCATGACAGTAGAAATTTATTTGCCTAAAGTTCTATGTTCATAAAAACAGATTTCACATAGTGGTTGTAATTTTTCGATGGAATTAAAAAAAATTAAATAACTCTAAAATTTTGGTACAAGAAAGACAACATTTGCTCCAAACAAAACACCACACTTGCTAATTCTTATATCACAAAGCACAAGCAGGGGAATTGAAACTACAAGTATATTTTCAATATATAAAATTGATACTACAAGCTGTTTTTTAGTGTATAAAATTGGATTTGGATTTGCTTTTTATTTCTTTTTCTGAAAATATTAACTCATTGAAAATTGGGGTACCAGCCTACTTTTTTTCTCCAATTTTTTTTTCCTCAACAAAAGATATCGTTCAAACAAAAAATCATGACAGTAGAAATTTATTTGCCTAAAGTTCTATGTTCATAAAAACAGATTTCACATAGTGGTTGTAATTTTTCGATGGAATTAAAAAAAATTAAATAACTCTAAAATTTTGGTACAAGAAAGACAACATTTGCTCCAAACAAAACACCACACTTTCTAATTCTTATATCACAAAGCACAAGCAGGGGAATTGAAACTACAAGTATATTTTCAATATATAAAATTGATACTACAAGCTGTTTTTTAGTGTATAAAATTAGATTTGGATTTGCTTTTTTATTTCTTTTTCTGAAAAGGTTAACTCATTGAAAATTGGGGTACCAGCCCACTTTTTTTCTCCAGTTTTTTTTTCCTCAACAAAAGATATCGTTCAAACAAAAAATCATGACAGTAGAAATTTATTTGCCTAAAGTTCTATGTTCATAAAAACAGATTTCACATGGTGGTTGTAATTTTTCGATGGAAAAGGACAGCTATTTGCTTTTTGGTTGTTTGTTTCGCAAAAAAATAAAAAAGATTTTTTCTTGTTTGTTTGTTTATGCAACTATTGCTTGCATATATGGCCCGTAACTATTGATGAATATATTCCTAGGTTTTGTGAGGGTTGTGAATCAAAGTCAAATGCATGCACACAGAATGATTAAAAAAAAATTACTTTTTGGTTGTTTGTTTCGCATAGAAACATGAAAAAATAGAATTTTTCTTGGTTGTTTGTTTATGCAGCTATTGCTTGAATATATGGGCCGTAGCTTCTTCTTGAACATGTTCCTTGGTTTTGAATCAAAGTCAAATGCATGCACCCATAATGATTAAAAAAAAAGCACCAGAACAACTTCATAATACAAGCATCAAGAACAACCTGTGGACCAAAACCAAACTGCGGAGGAGAAGAATCTAGTGGAGGAGGAGGCTGGCGATCGTCAGTGGAGGAGAAGGTCGCAGATTGTTCTTACTTCTTCCTTGAGGAGAAAATGCAGGATGTCTGGTTTCTACCAAAGCAATAGACTTGAGGGAGGTCTGGTTTCTACCAAAGCAATATACTTGAGGAAGAAGAAAATGCTTGTACGTCTGATTTCTATCAAAGCTTCCCGCTTGAAGAGAAAATGCAGTAGGAGGTATGGTTTCTACCAAATCAATACGTAGTCGTTTACCTCACTTAAATGAAACGATTCGTTTCATTTAAGTGAGGTTTGCATATGCAGTCCCCGAATTGGGACTGTACGTAGCAGCTCCCTTCCCTTCAACCATCCAATTCAATCTTTTATTTTTTTTTTTATGAAATTTTTTTTTACAGAAAGATTAAGAAAATTATGTTTAATTATATTATAAATTTTATTCATTTTTTCAAAATACTTAAAAGTGTTTAAAAAATGATATGAAAAAAACAAAAAAAAACACTTTTAATATTAGTTTGGTTTTGAAATTTAAAAATATTAAATTATTTATTATATTTTGTGTGAGAATCTGAGAAAATTGTAAAAATTATAAAAAATAAAATGAGATAATTTAATTTTGTATAACCAAACTAGCCAATTTTTTTTACTTTATACTACTTTTCCACCTCATAAAAGAAGTCAAAGCATTCACATCTCACTCTCTAAATTTTTTGCCAAATTTTAGTAAAAAAAAACATATTTTTCTATCTTAGTTACTTACTTTTCTAAAACTTCTTTCATTCCACTCTCTATTATTTCTCTATTTTATTAAAATAATATTTTCCATTCTTTAGTATTATTATTTTTTAACTTTTTTTCACATTTTTGTAATTATTTGATAATTTGTTGTGCCTGTATTTTCAATTTTTCATTTGTAACAAATTTTTTTAAAATTATTTTATCTCTCTAAATGGTAATGATTTTAAAACCAGGGCTTTCATAACAATAATATTTTTTTAAAAAATCATCTTTTTTTTAAATGGTCAAATTAAAAAAATGGATAATCTCAATGGTGAAAATTTTGTCAAATTTCAACTATAACAAATATGAACACAAGAGAAACTGTAGATCATTATAGGGAGAGTTAGTTTTGTTAGTCAAATAAAATATTTGTAAAAAGATTTAGGGATGAACCATAGATGCCAAATTTAGGGATATACAGTTCAATGGTCAAGATTTTTCCCAATAATAGTTAGTAGAATGTAGATATCATTTTGTCAAAAGTTAAATCTTTTTACTAAATTTTAGCCAAGGAGCTCTTATACTCTGTCGGATGAGAGTGTTCTAAGGTTTTGAAGGTGCACATAGTGAAATTTTCAGTTCTCAAGGCTATGTAATTTTGCATCTAAAGTGGCAGAAGATACTTGAAGTTTCTTTTCCTTGACCATCGAAATGTAAACAATGCCTGGAATCGAAAATAAAGTTCTTTATTTTGTGTTATTATTGTTGTACTGAGTATATTGTTTGCTTCTGTTGAAAGAAATCTTTTTTTCTTTTTTGTATCCATTTTTACTTGATTGAGTTCAGTTAAGGGAAGAATCTAGCTTCTACAAATATGAATTTGCCTGTTTGTGATAGTTTGCATATTCTTTGTTGGCATTTTGTGTTAAATATTTTAACATGAACATTAATAATTAGATCTTAGATCTTTTATGATCTACAATAATATAATAACAACAATTAAATACCGTACATTTATGCATCTTAGTTCGATGAAAAATTTAATCTGGCTATGAAAGAAGATCACCCTAACAACTTTACCTCTGAGGACTAGAGGCACAATAATGATGTAGGTGAAAACCCTTTAACCTTTCAATACTATTTATAGACTTATAGCCATCATGAAATCTAGAGATTTTGTGTCTCACTATGATTAGGTTTAGAGGTACTCTAATCCCACTATGACTCATTTAAATTAAGTTATAAGATTGAGCTTATCTAAACCCATTAGATATGAGTGTGTAGGATATAGAGTTTAAATAAAACTCTTACATTTAGAGCGGTCATCATATATAAGAAGAAAGGATTTGAAGAAAGCTATGGGCATAGTTAGGTGATGGAGAACAAGCTAATATCAATGGTTGAAAGTACAAGAACAAGTTGATATCAAGTCAATAAATGGTCGCCACCAGGTATATTAGCAAATAAAGTAGAGCAGACTATTCAACTTTGTTGGGAATGGACCGAATAAAAAAGACTAAGTTGAAGTAAATAATAGCGGAAGCAACAAAATGAACAACAAGTACACAACAAACACCAAGATTTAAGTGGTTCAGCTCAATGTGAGCCTACATCCACTGGCATGGTTGGTTTCAATGATTTCACTATCAACAAAAGATGGAGTACAAAGTATTGATTACAAAATCCTATTCCAAAGTGTTCAAACACATTTAGGAATATCACAAAAGGATGCTCTCTATTTTTCTCTCTCAAATACGGCAGCCTCAAAGGTTCAAGTGACCAAATGAATGTTAAAACATTCATATTTATATTTTAGTGGCGCGAACTGTATTTTACAGTTATTCGCTCGAGCTGAGACTCGAGCAAAGTGTCGAGCGCACGTTAGGGTTGCACTACTGCTCGAGCAAAGCCTCGAGCGAATGTCGAGTGGAGACTCGAGCGAAGCTCTCTAGATGCATACCGCTTGCGTGGAGCCTCAAGAGGGAGTTGAGCAAAACTCTCTGTTTCCCACTTCACTCGAGCGGAGTGTTGAGCGAAGTGTCGAGCTCAGCTTGTTTGAGTCAGGGTTGAGCCACAGTCAAGTCAAGGTAAAGCAACAGTCAAGCCAAGCCCCAAAAAATGCATTTTCAACAGGAAATCAAGCTAAACTCAACAAACTTGAGCTGCAAGTGAATGATGAATGGGGAAAACATGGATGGCGGCTTCTTGGAGAGGAATTAGCGGATCAGTTGATGAACTTACATCTATGGATGAGAGTTAAGAAGGATTGCCCTGTATGGACAGATAGTCTCGGGTAGTTTCTCAGCTAAGTTTGCTGAGACATGTGGAGTGAAAGTGGATTGGGCCACATGGGTATGTCATAGAGTATTGCCCACTAAAATGTCTATTTTTACGTGGAAATGCTTCAAAAAGCTTACCTTTTGATGCCAATATACAAAGACTGAACAATGCCATGGCCTCTAAATACAACTGTTGTATTAATCCAAATGTCTAAACAATGAATCATGTTTTATGGTTGTGTGAGTTACGACTAACATATGGGGGGTATTTTGCAGGATTGCTAGGCCTTAAACTGGACGGAATCAACAACTAGCAACTATTGATGCTAGTTTGGTTTCACAAGGCCAAAGTTGTCTCTCAACTCGGCATTTTCATGGGGTTAATCTCATCTATTATAAGTTGTCTCTAGACTCAAAGGTGTGAAACTTGTATGGAAGGGAAATCAGATTCTGCTAATGTAGTTTGTTTAAGAATTAAAAACATATTATCTCAACATATGGTGAAAGTGTCTGCTTGCAAGAAGTTAAGCAAAACTGATGAGGCTATATCACATAGAATGTGACTTTCTATCTTGGATTTAAAATACCCAAAAACTATGATTATGCGGTGGTCTATCCTACCATTGGGTTTTGTCAAGTTAAATATAGATGGAAATAGTTTGGGGAATCCTAGTGAATCTGGTTGTGAAAGGATAGTTCGTGATTCCAAATGAGGCCTCTTGAGTGGTTTTATGGCCCATTATGGAAGCAACACAATGGCTGAGATAAAGGCATCTGCAGCAGAAAAATATCGTGGTTGAAACCGATTCCCAACTGTTGGCTAATTGGTGGAATGGAAAGGGTGATGTATATCGGTCTTTGCAAGAAGTCTGGGAGAGAATTGATTATTCTATGAAGGATCTAAATCTGGTAGTTAGGCATGCATATAGAGAAATAAATCAAGTTGCTGATTTTCTTGCCAAAGAATGTGCCAAGAGACATACACCAAATTTTGAGCTAGTCTCAAAGGAGATAACAAGTTTGTTGAGGTTGTATAGGATAGGTTATGATTTTATATTTTCGACAATCTATAGTTTTAGTTCTCTTTGCAATTTGGATTTAGTTCTCTTCCAACCTCAAGGTGTTCTCTTCTAACCTCAAGGTGTCTGATTGTTTTCACGGAATTCCTCCACCATAAGTGAGTCTTTAATAAAATCGAGTTTTCTAGGAGAAAAAAGAAAGAAAGAAAGAAAAAATAAAGAGTATGTGAAGCTCTGTGCAAAGATTGCAAAAGTAGAGAAGTGGGGAAGGGATTTTTGGTTTAGGGTTTCAACAGAAAAATCAAAAAACTATCATACTTATACTATAACATAAATAGACTAATAGTCTAGTATATGTACACATCAAAGTATTACTATCATACATAGTTAAGTATGATAGTTAAGTATTACTATAATATAATTGACTAGCTAATAGTCAATAATATGTAATAATCTAGTATAATAACATATAATTAGAAAAATAGTGTAATAGTCTAGTATAATAACATGTAATTAGACACTAATAAGTTAGTAATGGTTAATAATCAATTCCAACATTTATTAATTTGAGGTGATTTGTATTTTTAATCCAGTTATTTAGTTTGCATTTTAGTAAAGATGGTAAAAGTATTTATTTCCAGAATATTATATATAAAAAAATTTTTTACTCATCATTATTACACCACACACGACACATAATTTTTTTTTCTTACCAAATGTGTGGTGTATGAATGATGAGTAGAAAAAATCAATTAATTTAGAAAGAATAAAATAAAAAAATCTTAAAAATAAAATGTATAAGAATGATAATTAGCAAAGCTCATTATATATTTACTTCTACCCAAAAAATATTCTAAATCATGTTTTATAAAATTTACCCTGTTTCGCATCTTGCTAAGACTTAAGCCCAAAAGATGGCTTTATAGAATCCACTAAGGGCTCGTTTAGATTAGATGAGATGCGATGATTTCATAAGAAAATTAAAAGTTGAATAAAATATTGTTAAAATATAGATTTTTAATATTGTTTTGATATTTGAAAAGTTGAATTAAAATTTGAAAAAATTAAATTATTTATTATATTTTGTATGGAAATTTAGAAAAATTATAATGATGAGATGAAATAAAACTCTCTAAATTCAAACAAGCACTAAATGAGCCCA
This sequence comes from Carya cathayensis, assembly GCA_011037825.1. NCBI lineage: Eukaryota > Viridiplantae > Streptophyta > Magnoliopsida > Fagales > Juglandaceae > Carya > Carya cathayensis. The sequence continues at coordinate 396,827 of QGSO01000379.1, forward strand.
AGAGCTTAAAAACTATGTAAACTTTAAATATTTAAGACATTTTTTGATGGTTCAGTCCAAAGTATACTTTGTATGAAGCACATTGTATAACCCAGAAATTTGGATTAAAAAAAATGATTAGATCATAGTTTAAAACAGAACCCACTAAAAAAAACCAAAAACATGGCCAAGTTATGCAACCCAAATCTGACAACCAATTCAATTCCACTCTATTTTAACAGAATCAGAGTCAGACTGGATTTTTCACTTATCGAAGACGAAGTCAGAGGTCAGTATCAAAGTCTGACTAAATCAGAGTTGAAATTAGAAAAAGCTGAATCCGACTCTAACTTAGTCGATGCTAAGCTGAACTCGCCTCTTGGTTCAACCACAGAATATGAATAAGCCTGCTGGGCGGGACCCCTTATCCTCCCCACCCATTACTAGGCGAACAACCACAAGTTCTTCAACCCCTTTCTCCTCTTCTTCTTCTTCTTTATCTCTTCCTCTTCTTTGTTTTTATCCTCCATAACTTAGCAACACCGTGGATTTGCTCAAAAACTTATGTTATGTAGCTGAACAATAAGCTTGAAAATTGGCCCAACCAACAACCAGATAGGACCACCCGCATATGCAAGATGGAGTACAGGACCAAGGGATGAGTGTTAAAAGTGGACATCGATCCAAGCAGGGGCAGGTGGAGAGATGCCTAGCTACCCGCCCAGATAGGGCAGGTTGCAGGCCTAAATATGGAGATGAATTTTAGTCCACTTTTTTGTTATTTATTTTTCAGTTCTTCTATGTACAATCGCTTGATGTAAGCGGTGGGAAGTCGCTGACGACACGTCAACAGGAAAAAAGGGAAAAATGTGCAAAATAAAAACGAAAAAAAATCAAAACAGAGCTTCCAGATTTCGTCTAACTTTCAGGTGTTTCTTCTTCATGTCCAATCGTCTACATCTTTTGTGTGTGTTTCTTCGTCTTCGTGCTCGTTTGAGTTGGCTCCATCCCTTTGCTAGCATAATGCAGTGGCCTTTACTCTGGGTTCCCGTAGGCACCAAATTGGCATTTGAGGGCAAATGCCCACTTCTAAACTTTGGTAGAGGAGGCAATCCAAATCCCCTGCAGCCACCAATGCGAATGTTGGTAATGGGATCTATCTGAGGTCTCAGATTGGAGTTGGAGAATGAGATTTTGTTCTGATGAAATAGAGGCTAGAAATTTAAAGTTTTTTTTTTTTTTTTTTTAATTGTGACTTTGGAAAGACAAATTATACAACCAACTAAAACATGCCCAGATCACAACACAAAATGAAGAAGTCAAACTTACTAAGAAAACTAAAGCAAATCATTCATAGAAAACGGAAAAGAGAAAAAAAAAAGTGAGAATTGAGTTAGTGAAGCTAACCTCTATAACCCATTGATGCCCATTTTTATCAAGACCCTCCGTGAACATGATTGCTAAGACTCTGTCTTCGTCACCTCACCTAGAGTCTTTGTCACCTCACTTGTGCCCAAAATCAAATCTTAACTACCTTTCACACCCAACAAAAGATTTCAAAAAAAAAAAAGACTAAACAAATAACTCAGATGTGACAAGTATGGAGATTACAATCCTTAAAACAACGAGGACTTTGGGAAGACCCTCCGGACAAACGAGTTCATCGCCATGCTCTGCCGTGAGGTACTAGACTCCCTTCGCTCCATTCATCGCCATGCTATGCCGTAAGGTACTGGACTCCTTCCTTCGCTCCAGATTCAAGTCCCATGAAGCCAACCTTGTCTCCAGCCTTGTCACGAATATTGAGATCCCCAACACCTCTTCGACAATACCGTATGCCGTGCACTACACGGCCAACAACTCCCAACACGCTCTTTCAATTGACGTGATGGTCAGAGCTAATGGCACCAACACCCGAGTTGCCAAGTCCATAAAGGTCTGAGGAGAAAACTGGGAGGCAACGCGAAGGGATAGGGGGTAGGGGACACAGGCCGTAACCAAAGGATCTGAAAGAAACGACATCGTGTCTCCGATTAATGAAATAACGCCATTTCATTAAAGCATGCCACATCATATTGCCTCTAAGCCAATTGTGCGTTGTTTTCTCTTACCGGCTGTATTCAACATTTTTCTTTATTTTTTAAGTGATAAACTTCAACTTTCTCGCAATTTATAGGTAACTTTAAATATAATAATATTTTTTATTAAATTAAAACCCATCAAATTAAAAATATAAGTCAAAATAATATTATTTTATTACATTATTGTAAACAAATTGTTATATAGTAACAAGTCTTATCATCTCTTATTTTTTTACTTGCATTGCATTTTTATAATTGGGTGTTTGCTAGGAGACCTCACCTCTGGTGTACTTAAACCCTTTATATCAATGAAATACTTGCAAAAGGGCTATCAACTTGAGAGGAGGTCAAAGGAGTGGTGAGTAAAAGAGGTAAATGGGAGCTTGCCACACATAAGCCTACACACTACGCATCACACACCACAATTTTAAAAATAAAAAATTGAACTTTACACTTCTTAAACTAATTGAATTCTTCTCCTCATTATTCATATACCAAACTTCTGGTATAAGAAAAGAAAAAAAAAATGTAATGTGTTGACTTATGTTCAGAATTTTTTATATTTCAAGAAGAATTATGATAGATGCACGGCGCACAAAAAAAAAGGGGAGGAGGAGGTAAAAACTAGCCTAAGCCGACCCCAACATACTAGGGCACTACCCTAAGAATTACCTAAAAGAGAAATGATATTTAGAGTCGTTGTGCAAGCGCCGCACAATCTCTTTGAAAAAAATAAATTAATATGAGACCCACATGAAAAAAAAAAAAAACTAACTTTTTAATCGTGAATCTCACTCTTTTTCAAAGCGATTGAGTAACATTTGCACACTCCACGATTGTATGTAACATTACACCACCTAAAAAGTGTTACATAAGATGTGTCAATAAAAGAGACAATACTACAAGAAATTAAAAAAGAAAAAGAAAAAAGATTGCCAGAAGAACGTAAACCCAGTACTTGAATTTCACTAAAAAAACCTATAGGGGCGAAAGGGGATTACAAAAAAAAAAGAACAAAAATGGGGGCCCTGGACCAAAAATAAAAAAATATCACATTCTATTAACCAAAGGAATTTCTGCACAAGCCTCCACGGTTAGTATACGTTACGCCGAATCATCGATACGGTGATGGGCCATTTAAATAGTCCGCATCTCATCCTGCAAACACAATATCAAGCTGGATCCAGCAAAATCCCTACACTGACTCAAACTCAAATTTCTCCCTACATTAGCAACTAGAACATCTCACCCAGCCAGGAGACAAATTGGCAGTATCGCCAGCACCCAAACCTTTTCGCCCAAGCACCTCAGTAATTTATACCACAGTTTCAATAAGAAAATCCTGGGGAACAGGAGGGACACAACAATGGGGAAAATTGCTTGCTGTTTTCCTGTCCACGGACCACACATCTACAGAATCTGGTATAGGAATCAAGGTGCCCCATTGCAATTCGAGTTACAGAAGCACACGAGGTTAGATTCCTCACGCGATTAGCCATCTTATGTGTCCAACATCTCATCTTGTATCTCATTGGGGGCAATAAGCCCAGGAATAGAAAGCATCCGTTGTCGCTCTCTCTCTCTCTGAGCAGCGGCTTCCTCTGCATAAAGGTCTTTATTGTCCTGCAGAAGATTTTGAGCATTTACACAAGTACCACAGAACATTTATCCCTACTTCAACAGAAAAAGAATCAAGAATAACAGAACAAGCTGGTGCACGAATGACAATGCAGTTCCTCAAGCTAGATGTTTTAACCATCCACTTGGAAAGCGATTCATATAGGAAATGGTTAAGTTAATTTTTTTATAAGCTAAGTTAGCAAAACTTAAATAAAAAAGAACCATAAAAAATAAACATGCCTCTAACAACAAACCGACAAGGCAGTTGCTCATTTTACCAATATCACATAATCCATACAATTTTTTTTTTTTTTTTTTTTTTTAATGTAAGTAGGAATCCATAATCAATACAACATAGATAAAAGATTGATTGTATATCACAGGGAATTCAACAACTCTAACAGCCACATCATGTGGTAAAGCAGCATCATCATGTCGAGCGTATTCTATTTTTCTCACGTATGAAAACTCTAGTTTATATAAATATATAAACTATTTATATAAACTTACTTGTGAAAGAAGTTTGATTAGAACTTCAATTTCAATATTTCGACTTAATTCTCAACCTTATTACCATTAAGAATTCCAAATAAGCACTAGCTCGAGTGAGCAAGACTTTTCAACAAATGAAACTCAACCACCACAAGAACAAATAAACACTCAAACGATAGCAATCTAACCTTTAAAACAAGCAAAAATATATAACATGGAAAAAAGGAAAATAATATTTTTTATAGGGAAACAAAAAATTATTTTAACCAGGCATCTTATGCAACACCGTCTCGCATGATTACCTGAGCAGAAAATTCTTTTGATTGCACAAGGAAGTCTCTTATGTGATCCTTAAATGCAGAGAGCTCATTTCTTGATTCAAATAGCCCATTTACAAATTGAGTGACCTGAAAATTTCCTTCAACTTAGTATGCAGCCAGGGGAAAGAGAGAGGAAAGTGATGGAGTTTCGTTTCTTACATACCTCTGATGCAGTCATGTTAGGGAATGATGTGCTCAGTAGTTTTATGGTGTACTCACGAATAAACATTGTGTTACTTGGGTATTGGTAAGGAACCGTAGCAACATCCCACAAAGGCTCCGTCAATGCACCAGACTCCACCTGCAGAAGGAAAAAAGACAATGTCAATTAATATGAACTGTACGCTATTTGACTAGTGAAGGTACTATAAGATACATTACCAGGCAAAATAAGTGTTGAAGCACAAGGACATGCAACTTGAACCCAGGCTTATGAAAGGTGTCCGTCAAGACAGCAAATATTTCTTGCTCAATTGATAGAAAGTATGTTCGGTAGAATTGATTACAGAACTCAGAATTCTGTCGACACACCAAAAATACTGTTAGTGTCCTTGATGCTGACAAACCGACTAGTAAAATAAAAAACCACACCTGAAAGTTTTTCAACATTTCCAATAAAAGGTTCAGCCCAGTTTCAGCTATATTCCTTTCTGTGTGCCGAAATGCCCATATAATGGAATCCATGACAAGCTTTAGTTGCTGCAAAGAAAAGAAAAGAAAAAAAAGGACGAGGACCAACAATAAATTGGTAAGCCCATTGGAATGACTAAAACATCATTGTGACAACAAACACCAAACAAAATCCAGCAACATAACATTGGATGATTGTATCTTAAAAAAAATATGAAGCAACAGCTTCAACAGATGGAGACTTTTTAACACAAACCTGACTTGATAAACGAATCAATGCAGGAAAACAATGTGTAGCAATTGCTCGAAGTAAAGAAAAAAACTTGAGACGATGCTCTGGGTAATCTTCAAAGTTTTTTGTAATCATCTGCAGGGCAGAGCAAACATACCTGTTAGCCAAACAACTAAAGCACAACATACATGGGGTGAGCTAAACAAGAAGTGGTTTTTTGGAAACAATACTAATACATCTTCTCTCCCCTCATAACCTAGAGTGAATAAAACATGGAAAGCAACATCCTATGCTTTGGGTACACTTTGGCACCAACATTGCACAAACTCAAGAATAAATAAATAAATGAGATAGAGAAATCAAATTAATGGATATAACAAGAGAGAACTTGAAATATTAAAAAAAAGTACAACCGTATAGGCTGCTTGAAAAGCAAATTGATGAATAGAGTGATTTATAACATGGGCATAATACTTTTTTCATACGTAAAAGATTATATTAATAAGAATAAGCATAGCCCAAGTATGCAGGGAGTATATGAGAGGTAACACGATATTAGTGAACTTTAAAACTGTTGGACAGACATTCAATTTTCAAAAAACTCTAGAATGCTGTCCAACCTTCAATTTAGTTCATACCAATTTGGGAAAGAAAATATTCTACAAATTAGGTTCAACTAACATCATGGCCCATGGTAAAAATGTTGTCAGCACTGAACTGAGAGTTGAAAAAAATTATTTAAAACTAGAAAATATATTAGTTAAATCCTCACCTCCAATGTGCACTGAAAAACTGCCTCGAATATGCGAGGTACATCATCTATCATTGCAGCTTTATACCTATATACAAAGGACATGAAAAATGAGACATTAAGAAAAGACGCTGTTCTGAATTCTATATCTTTTACTTGGAAAATTGGGGGCATTGAGATAGAAAGGATGATTGCCTTCTAGTAAGGATCAAAATAAAGGGTCAGAATAAAGTCAGATGATTCCAAGGCTGATGGGATTACACTTATATAAACGGTTGGAAGGGATTTAATATTCATCAAGTGATATTTTTCCAGCTGAAGAAAAGAACATATATGGCATAATCTGTTGCGGGTCTAATAGAGTCATAGGTTGTCATTTTCAATTGTAAGACCTTTGACTCACCTCAACAAAATAAAAGAAGAATGTGGAAGGCCAACATAACGAGAAAAGATGCCATACTTTAGTTAATAAGTAAGGAAAGATACTATACTTATTTATTATTGTGGCAAAAAGTGACAGAACTTCTGATTCTCTAGCATCGGGTAAATTCCTAGCATAGTCACCAAGAACAGGATCCATCATTGGGGGCACAAATTGCTTTCCAATCTGTGGTTGATCTTCGGCCTTGTCCAAGAATGTTTCAATAAGCTTAAGAGTCTCCCTTTTAACTGACCTGATTCATAAATGAGATTAATGCCTAGATTTATAAGATATTATATGGAAAAACTGATGGAGAATCCACAAACTAATTATGTTTACCGCAATAGTTTTACATAGGATGTTTTAGATGCAAAGGGTCCTCCTTCTGCAATGCTACTTGATATAAGCTCACTGTACATTCTGTTACAGAAAATCAAAGACCAAGGATAACATTTTTCTTATCAGTAAAACTAGGATTTTATGAAATAAATAGGCATAGCCCAAGTAAGACGGACATATACAAGAATGACACCTAAGCATGACTGCATGAGTGTCCAGCGATACAAGAAAATCATGGCTATTCAAGCCATTGAAATCTATTACAATTGCAAAAATCATGGATGACGCAAACCAATTCATAACAACGGCAATAAAACTAACATCTATAAACAGTTATAAACATAAATATAGGGCACAATACCTGTACACGTTAAGCATGTCCAAAAAGATCAGAGAAATTTGAGATAAGAAATGAGTTCCAAGTGAAGTGGCAACGCTTGTATTTGTCTGAAAATTGCAACAAACACTTCTTCAAAGCACATTCAATCCTTGAACAGGTACAACAATTAACAGAAATAATCTGACAGACAAGGGCCACAGGGCAAATTCAAAACTCATTAAAAGGAATTGAAAATTCAATAGGGAAGTCTCATAACAGAAAAAATAACAAGGTAGTTGATAACAAGTTTTAGGACTTAAAAATGAAAAAAGGGAACATTTTCATTTCTAGTTTGCAAGTTGAGAATGTACTTGGTAGTAATACAACCCTTGTTTAAAAAAAAGAAGAGGCCAAATATATTATTTTGTTCCTTCAAAATGTCTCACCTATCATGGAAAGCCAACATTTTCCTTAATTTATACAATGAGAAAATACAAACTACTAAAATCAAAAGCATGAGGGCAGGGAAGATGTCCACAGCCCCATCCCTTCCCTGCTTAACAAGCATTAACATCTATACCAACGTTGTCTAGGTGGGGCATCATTTGATACCCAAAATAATATACCCATTCCCATGCCACCCGATAGCCCCAGCTATCTCAACCTGCCCCAGCCTAAAAAAGCAAGACTATTAGTGCCAAAACACCAAAACTTTATTTATTTTTTCTTACGTTCTATCAACATCCAAATAGCCCAAATTCAAACCAAACTTTTGGAAAGGTGTTTATTTAAATAAGAAAATGCAAATTTTACTGACAAAAAATTTGAAAGATGCTACAAAAAGACAAACCCAACAAAATACACAAAAGAAACATACTGGATTCCAATAGAAACTAATGTGTGACTAAATCAAATAAAATTTTATACAATAGAACAGTTAACTAAACTGCATGCATGCATAACTATGTATATAGGTACATTCACATGAGAGTGAGAACAAGATGTTAAAAAATAACCAAGCACAATTTAGTATTTATTCTTGGGTTGGGATAGGGCTGGAATCCCTTCAACCTGCCTTTGCCAAACACAAGATAGGCTTTACTCTCAAGCCTGTGCCTGCCCACCTGGTTAAGACTTCCCAACCTAAGCCAATTAGCATACAATGCAGGGCCTCAGTAAAATGGATGGAATTGCCGTTCTTAGATTTCACAACTGATACACCACTAAGGGGGTGTTATCTTATTTCCTTTCCAAACATCATTCAAACACAAACACTTTCAAACTAATCATGATTCATTACAACTTTCCCAAATTTCTAAATAAAAAACAAAAAACAATTCAACTTTTTCAAATTTCAAAACAAAAATTATATTCTATCAATATTTTAACTTTATAATATTTTTTATTCAACCTTTCTCTCTCCTTTCTCAAAAGCCAATCAATATTTAAGTCAAACTATCTCACTACTATTTAGAAATCATCTTATTACCATTCACAAAATTCTCATCTTATCTCATTTTCCAAGCATCCCCTGAGACTCATAAGCCATATGAGAATAACATCTATTTTTTTTTTTATAGGTATATGAGAATAACATCTATTAATGAATACATAATATGCAAACGAGTGCCTTGCTTCCAATGAGCATCAGATTCAAAATACCACATCAAGTACCACTCAAAAGAGATCCAATCGAAGTTACAAGGTTGATTAAAAAAGAATACCTGCAAAATATTAAGCACGGTCCGGATGACACCTTGATCCTTCAGGAAATCAACACTTTGGCGTGCCTGCCCTATAATCTCAACCCATTTCTACATCCAAAAAAAAGGGGGCAATACCATGACCCACAAGATAAAAAACAATCAAAAAAACTTGTGCAGAATGTGTATATATGCATGCTTCCAAGTGCATAAGAGAGTGAGCCAGGCACTTCTTCTGAAAAATCAAACTCCAATTCCAGGCATACCTGATTTGGTAGCTCCATCAACCTCTGAAGGTATTCTTCCCGTTTCTGGAGATCTGATTCTGCTTGTACCATGTGACCAACCTTAAAAAAAAAAAAAAAAAAAAAAAAAAGAAAAAAAAAGTGGGATGTTAAACGTAGCACAAAATCTCTACAATACAGAATTGCTTGGGACATATAAAATACATACAGATTCATAAAATGTATGGATCTGGTGAGGCTCAAGATCAACAATGGTTGTTACAAGGCCTGATAGAAGTTCGGATACAAACGGTTCATTCTCTCCAACCTGAGAACAAGAGAAGCACATCATCAATGTGCAGCAAATTAATATAAATTACTCTTACCAGAAGTATATGAGATTCTTAATGCTAACCAAAAGAAGGTAAATTTTAAAGCAACGTGTACCTGTACAATCACAAATTTACGCTTGCACTTCTGAACGATTTTTAAGAATGTGTCACAGGCCATATCCTGAAGTAATTCAATGCAAGGGTAAAAATAAAGCATGAGCATGCAAAAAACAACACAAATAAAATAAATTAAAATTAGAGATTTGCACATATAGGAAAGAATAAAAAATGGGACACGCCTTAGTTATGTCCAAGATAAAATTCATAACATAACATCAAAAGTGTACATACAGATATATCAGAAGTGTAATTCCATACACTTTCTGACAAAGCCCAGACAGAGTGGAAGAACTTGCAATTGATTTGTAATTTTTTAACCCTTGAAAGCAGTTTCATTAGTGGTATATTGGAAAGGTTCGGGATAACTCTACAATATGCATCAGAAACAGAGTAACACTAAATCAGTCCAGAGCTTTCCATCTACAAGCACCATTCTGCAAAGGGTTAATGAAGGGAAAAGATAGAAAAAGAAGCAGGAACCTTCTGCATTCATACTGGATATCTATGATGTCCAACAGACTTCTAAATAGATATTTTATGTCCGTTGTTTCTATAATGCAGACATTTAATGTCCGTTGTTTCTATAATGACCTTATTCCTCATAATAACAACCCCTTTCTCTCTGTAGTTGGGCTGTTGCTATTGACTTTAACGGTATGGCCCTTCATGATTTTCTTGTCTCTAATGTGCCTACCTAGTTAGGACATCTTGCGTCTTGCAATACTGGCTTTTGCCATCCGTTTTTGATCAATAAAGTTTGTTTATTTATCAAAAAAAAACAACCCCTTCTTTTGAAGAGAATATGGACTCTCTCCATGCTAAATATTGTATCTTTTTCTACTTCAAACTAGAATATTTTCTTGTACATATCTTGCTGTACTCGGAATGCGCCTTTTAAGTTTTTTTTAATAAAATTAGTATTCCTTATAAAAGAATTTAGACTAGACTCTCCAATCATTTCTATGTTGTTGAATTAATTACAAATCAAGTATGAATACAAGATTACTGATTACTCTTTAGCACCATGCTTCAAAGTGGAGTCCACCACTAGATCAGGATTGGCTGAGGGATGCAAATAAAACCACTCATTAATCAACTGTAAGTCAAATCAAGAAATGGTGCCCTCAAAAGGGACAAGAGGTAAGAGAACTCTACTTCTCTACTATTAGTGGAATCAAGTTTTCGACACATATTATGCCAAAGACATTACATATGATGTCCAATATATACAGTCACAATGGGGACAAGGATACAAATACACATACACAGTTATGTACTCCTAAATACAGTATTAACAGCAGTACATAGTGGGGAGATTCATAATTCACAATAATATCTATGTTCTCTCAATACATGAGATCACAGGAAACCTTTTTTTTCTTTAAGCTGGACTTCAACCTTTATCTCATATTTTGTTGAATAAACTAGATATTAAAAACATGACTACATTCTTATTTATCTCGTTACAAAAGTTGATTATGCAGAGAGACACCTTTCGAACAATGTGTACATGGCACACTTTCTTGACAGCCATTCCAGCCCCCCGAAAACACAATAATAAAAATAAAGGATAAATAGACCATAATAAAGCTTTTTTTTTTTAAACATGTCAGCAGCATATCCTTAATCGATTTTAAAGATTAAAAGAGAGCATGCATCTGATACCACAACAAAAATCTTTCCACATAAGAAAAACTTGTAGTTAATATAAATCAATGCAATTATATCAATGTTTGCAAATGCAATCACTTACCAGAAAATAAAAAGTTTGATGTCTCATACATAAAAGAAAGAATGATAATTGATCCCACCGTTTCTACAAATTTTAGAGCTAAAAAGGTTCTCAACTCTAATACAGAATGAGGGAAATTTAGGAAGTTATTTAGACTTCAATCTTCTAATTACCACCACCAATTAGTACCAAAAAATCGATTTGCACTAGGGGTGAAAATATGTAACACAACCTGTGAACCCAACATGAACAAGTCACTAAATTAGCGAGTCTAGGTCAAAACGGGTTGACCAGTTAAGACACGATTAATAAACGGGTCAATAATGGGTCAACCCAAAATAACCCGTTCAAATTTTATTTCAAAATTATAATTTTATTATTGTTGAGTTGTAATATTGATATTTCTCAATATACTTATGTTTTTCTTGTTCAGATTATAATTCTAGACCTATGCTCATATTTATTATTGTAGGGTTTGTAATATTGGTTTTATTATAGGCTAAAATTTAAAAAACATTGATATTTTTTGTTAGTAGGTAGTTTTATTGTTTTTTAAAGATATTGTGACTACTAATAAATAAAGATTTTAACTTTTATGTGAAATTATGTTAATAAGGTCAAATGGGTTATGCGTGTTAGTTCAACTCATTTACATGAAACAAGTTAAATTGAGTCATGTCGTGTTGACCTATTTATAATTAATTATTAAACGGGTCAAAATAGATGACATGATACAACCCATTATTTGAATGGGTTGGATTAGGGTTTGAAAGTTTGACGCGTTTGGCTTAACATATCGGGTTCAGGTTGACCCATATAAACAAATGTCCATGACTTGACACAACACAAACATGGACCGCAAACATGAATTACCACCCATAATTTTTACAAGTCGTACACCATTTCCTTTTCTCGGTAACACGTCGTATACCATTAATTAAAACATCCTAATATATGACTTTTGCACAGAACACTCCTTGAGAAACTAAGCAAGCACATAACTTTCTGAGAGAATTGAAACAATACACATTCTCTCATCTTATTCGGTGCAATTGCATCTAGATCCGCACAAACAAAAAATCATAAAAGCAACAATAACCTGAACTCCTGGATGAGTTTCATGCATGAACTCAAACAACTTGTTCACAACAGTTTTCAAGAATTTCCAATGCGCTCTCAAAAACCTTGGATACTGTCCAACAACATACCTGCCAACAAAGGTGACAATTACAAAAATTGAAAAGTTGGTACATGTCAATACTAAGCAATATATGATATATTCCCCACAGTTAGGTTTTTTTATCAGCACATTCCCTAAATTAAGTTGTCATGGCTCCCCCAATTTTCAATTAGGCATAACATGTTGATGAACTCCTGAAATTTACCATTAAGCTAATGAAAATACAAAAAAATAAAGAAATTTGATTCTCTAGAATGTTCAACTAAAATGATGGAAGCATCAAAATGTGGAAAGCCTGATTGGAAAATGCAGGGTAGGAACCAGTAGCAAATGCACTGAGAGCCTTTTAAAGTGGGTACACATACATAATGTTACTTGCAATAACAGCTTTATTATCTTTCCCTTTTGTGATTTCACATAAATTCAGTAAATCACGAATCACCATCACCAAGAATCTGTTTTCCTGCCAAAGTGAAGGTAAGAAATGTCAACACATTTTTTTTATCAGTATATAAAGATTTTATTGATGAGGAATGGGCATAGCCCAAGGACACATAAAAATGTGAACAAATATTATTTTTGTTACAAGTAAATGTGAACACATATTATAGCACCAATCAAACAATTGTACAAGCAAGGGACCATATTCAGTGGATAGATTCATCTTCACATGGATACAGTTTGCATTCAGAAAAAAAAGGCGCCTGTACGCACATTATTCTAGTACAGAAAAAAAAAAGAGAGCAATGACAGATTACGAGGCTACATGCTCTTCTCATGCCACTCGGGGTCAAATATCAAGTTCAACAGATGTTAGGAGATATCCCATCCATACAGTGTGATCCACATAAAAAATTTCCAAGGAAAAAATATGTTTGTGATTTGAAAAGTTACCAGAAATTGATTGATGATATGCCCAACGCATAATGGATATGAGTACACATAATCCAATGGTGGAGATAACAAAAGACAATTTGCATAAAAAGGCAATGGACAGGATTAGGAATATACACTGCTAGCCAAATTAACAATGTTAAGGATCATTCAACCCAAAACATGGTACACTTTTGTTCCAATAAAACAAAAACTTTGTCAATCCAAATATTTCTACATTTTCCCTATCCTATTTATCCTTTTGAACGATATTTTAGGTGTCACTAAAATCTTACAAAAGTTTTTAGCAAGCTTGAGCTACAATTATGAAACTTTCACTTTTAGGTCAACCTGGTAACATATTAATTTCTAACCGAAAACATGAATTGCATGTGTACATCAAATGTATTAATATATGCATACTGCATAAAAAAAGTTTTAATATATGTATAGCCTAACACGTTCAAGGAGAGTGGCATACCACATACAACCATAAATATCTCGTTTTGAGTAACCTATGTACAAAGAAGGCCTAACTACCCATGTCCTATACCACTTGAAATTTGACAGATAGTCAAACCTGTCACACAGACTCGGATAACTAGGAAGGAGAGAAGCAAGTAAAAATTCATTTCTGACAAGCATCTCAGAAATCATAAAAAATGGAAGGCTAATCATTTATTTTCGAGAAAGACAACATAAAACATACCTGTTCTTCCATCATGGAGCCAGATATAGATCCTATTGCCCAGCATAATGTGTTCAAGTTGTTCCATGTCCAATCCTCTCCACTCAGTTGTTTACTTAATTTTTTCAACATCTTCCAACAGAAAAACAGAGAAGCATGAACATTAGAATAGCGTATAGGAAGGGGATTCACAGTCAAATCAAATGTACCCCATTTTGTAGAGCACAACTAAACCAGTGGACAAAAGCATATTTTTCCATATTTTGTGCAATATAGAAAGGACTAATCCTGAGGGGTGGGGGTGAACAAGCTATCTGGTTTTAAAAGAGATAAAAAATGCTTTTACACACTTCTCTTCCGTATTTTTGTTAAAAATCAGAGATTCAATTTCTGGTAAGTCAAATGTATTTTTTCAATTACCGATCACAAAAATAAAATATCCAAAGCTAATTGTGCGCATAGCTTTATGCTGTTAGTGAAACCATAGCATAGATATGTGTCAAAAAGTATGAGGGAATAGCATCACAGTATCTGTTAGACGAAAACATAGAACGTACAACTGCTATCATAATCCTTTACCTGTTTTTCAGTGTCCTCATGGTCAAGATGTGACAAATAGATAAGTGTCTCCCTCATGATCTGCAACAGTGAACTTTCATTTATTATAGATCCTGATAAAACAAAGGTAGATTTATACAAAAATTCTCTATGGTGAACACATTTAGGATCAAGAAGCCAACCAATAAGAAATGGGCATATTTCATTAATGGTTAACATTCCAGTAAGTCAATGCACTAGTGGTTAACGAATATCAACAGATTTGTAGCTTCTAAGTAGAAACTATATTCCATATCATGCTAAATGCACCTCACTCTTCACATAAAACAAAGATTTCATTACCTAAAATTCGCATGGGGCCATCTTTATTAACAGTCTAGAGCATATTTTGTTTAGGTAAGTTAACAGTCTAGAGCATATTATTCATCCAAAAGGCATTAACAAAAAGGAAATACTTTAGACACAAAGGGATTACACAAAATAAAACCCACAAACTGATATAGCTTGATGTGGTACGTCAGATTGTAAAGCTACTTTTATTGCAAAGTAGATCTAACAGATCCCATGAAACCACATTAGTTTGTGGGTTTACTTTGTGTAATCTTTTTGTATATGTAGCAGTTCTCTTAACAAAATGCACAATCTTTCTTTTCTTTTATTTTTATCTTTATTTTTTTAAAGGGGATGGGAGAGGAGAGGGCCGGCAGATTGAAAGTTGTGAAGCATGGAATTCCAACAGAAGAATGCACCCCCATGGCTTCGAAATTACAGACTATATTCAGGTATCATCAAAACCAGGTTTGTTACCTTATATTGAACAAGAACATCATTGTCTTTCATGGTTTCACGAACAATATTCCCATTTTCATCTTCGACAATGAGAACCTCTTCAGGCTTAGCCATTCGACAGATCATGAGCATTCTCAACTTTGACATCGGGCCAGCATATAGTTGCCGCCTTTGCAGAAGTTGCGGACCAAGGCCATCAACTATGCCAGGGAGCAATGGCATCTGTGCAATTTATCATAAAAATAAAAATAAAAAATATATAGAAGTAACATAAGAATCAAGTTGATAAATATTAAAAAGGGCAAAGAATTCATATATCCATGTGCTAAAACTTCCTCTCATTGGAGAAGTATTTGAAGGGCCAAGGATGCACAAAGAGTGGATTTTTTGTATGGACAGCTGCCCTAGGGAAGATTCTCACTTTAAATAATTTAAGGAAAAATTGTGTGATGGTGATTGATTGGTGTTAAATCTGTAGTAATAAAAAATCTGTTGGCCATCGTTTCATTCAATGTGAAGTGGATAATGCCTTGCAGAACCATAGGTTAAGCCTCTTTGGAGTGGTTGGGTGGTGCCCAAAAGAATGGAGGATATCCTTGCATGATGGAAATGGAAATTCAGTCGCCATCAGTGTTGGAAAAAGAGCACTTAAGCACAAAGGCCAAGCATGAAGCATCTTGCTTTTTTGTGTGAACTTGAAGTGCATAAATGCACGCTTATGTAACTTAAAATAATACGAAGTATTAGTTCTAGTTCAAGATATAGAAAATGATATAAACAAACTATCTTACCTATTTAGTTGATATTGACATCATTTACTTACCCCCGCGCCACATGTTTTCATAAGTGATATAGATGCGTTGGACCCGATATAATAGTCCTAGTTGGCTTTCGCAATGGATTGATATATAATTGCTTATGTTAACACAGAAGTCAATACCTACAATTATTGAGCTTTATTTTGTCATGGCCTTTTGGTATATTTTGATTCAACTATGTACTTTAATTTAATTATGGCTATCAAATATGCGTATATCTGGTATGGCACAAGAGAATTATATAAAATGTTATGTTTAAATTTTGAGAAATGTTTTAGCCACAAAAGAACTTCCCAAAAGTAAACTCACAAACTAACGTCACCTCTGACGTGGTATGTCAGATTGTAAAATTACTTTTATTATAAAATAGATCTAACGTATCACATAAAATTACATCAATTTGTAAGTTTACTTTTATGTATGGATGAGCTAAAGGTTTTTATGGGCAGGGGGGCCTTAGTTTGTAACAGGCTTAGGGTCCATGACCTTCTTCTTTCTAATGTAACCTCTAGCTAGTTGTACTTCATGTATACTTCTTGTGTACCTGGGCTTTGCTTATTTATATGAATATAGCTTCTTGATTACCTATAAAAAGTAAAAAAAATTTACTTTTATAAAATATCTTTGTGATTGTAGCAGTTCTCTTAAATTTGTTGTCATTAGTTGATTACTTGATTCTCATGTAGCATAACACTAATAAATTGAGTTAATAGGCTAAATACATTACCATCTTGTTTTCTAAACCTTTTCAATGTATTTTATGGAGTTCTTCAATCAGGCATGCGCTTGCACTTTGTGCTTGCGCCTAGGCTTTAGGTGGTATGTGTGCTTGTGTGCCCAGCACTTTCACCAACTCTGACTACCATCATTGTGAAGTTTTGTGAAAACTAGTGCAAGAAGTTAGTGGGAGAGTTGGTGAAACAAAGAAATATTTAAAAATCAAACTTCAACTATTCCAAATTTTGATGCAGAACCTCTCATGCCAAAGGGATAAAAAATTCATATTAACATATCCACAAATACCTGCAGTCCCATCATATTTGCAGCTGCAACTGCAGGATTATCAAGATTACGGTGCGCCTCAGCCTCAAACAGTTCTAAAACCAAGGAATTCCAATAGTCCAAGCAAACCTGTTCAAGCCATACAACGAAGTAGGAGAGTTTTAAGTATGGAAATTTAGTGTAAATGTGGGTGAGAGAGAGAGAGAGAGAGATATATATATATATATATATATACCTTAAAAACCTCTGTGTCATCCACATATGAGATGCTAATAAGATATTCAAGACCCATTAGCAAGGCAGCTATATTCTCTTGAGTGGTTTCCAGCACTCGGATATGAAACTACATAAAAAGGACGTTGTAAGAAAGATAGTTATGAAAGGCTCCAGGCACAATTGGTGGTGGGCAAGAGAACTAAACATATGGCGCAAAGAGAATAGGCACATCCTATGTGACGTGCCAATCTATTCCATCCAATCTAACTAGGAAAGTTTCAGCAATACAATCATTAGAATAGAGCAATGATTCAATCATATAAATTAATGAACACTAGTACTTATATTTTTATAGGTAATTAACACTGGCATTTATTTTTTTTGATAGGTAAATTAATCAATCATACACTGGCATTTATATACATACAAGGACACAAATAGACATACAACCGATCACATCTGTTCACATGCACATGTTTAGATTAACCAGCATACTTCCAAAGAAAGAAATTTTTACTTTTTAGTGACTAGGTGTACAGTTGAATCTAACTATATGATATCCTTTTTTTATGAACAACAAATGTGAGCGCACGAGCCTTAATATATATGCATAACAGCGATTGTGTATGGCCCAGTATCTCTTGTTAGGAACTATATGATTCCTTTTTTATAAACAACAAATGTGAGCACACAAGCCTCAACAGATTCACGAGAAACTATATGATTCCTTTTTTTATAAACAACAAATGTAAGCATGCAAGCCTTAATAGGTATGCATAAAAGCAGTTGTGCACGGCCCAGTGCCTCTTGTTAGGAACTATATAATTCCTTTTTATGAACAACAAATGTGAATGTGCGAGACTTAATTGATATACATAAAAGTGGTTGTGCGTTGCCCAATGCCGATCCAAATTTTAAGGAGAAAACAAGGAATTAATGCCACTCTTACATGATTGATGCATCCCTACCATGAGGGAACTGCCAAGGTACAACCCAAAACAATGCCCATATTACCATTGGTTTTTTGTATATATGGCTAAATTGTTTGTATAACATCCTTCCATGCGACGGGCAAAAACATTTACCTTATAGAATGAGGTAAAAAACAGTGCCAAGTTCTGAATAAATGCCTGTAGTAACAACAAAAAGACAAACTTAGTTACAAGCACAGATAACATTAGGCTTTGTGCCCTAATCATTAAAAACACTCACCTGCTCCTCACTAGATCCATGTGCATAAGCTTCTGGGATGTTTGTTGTAGGGGGAAGGATGGCCTGTATAATATCCAAAAAATCCCAAGAAATAAAAATTAATCAAAGGTAATAAAAACTGAAAATGGTATAATTATTAGGAATAGTCTTAAGAATGTATCCACAAGACTCAGACATCAGAAATTGAGTTGCAGATCAAAATTGTAGTAATGGTTATGCTCTAACAGACCTGTAACTGCACCATAAATATACTATTCATCTTAACATACTGCACATTGTAGAAGTCCCCAAAATTAAGGGCTGCGACCTGCAAAACAAAAAGAGAAAAGCAGGAAAAGAAAAAAATTGATCACTCAACAGTCCAAAAGCTAATCTTGATACAATGGAAGATTGATGTACCTCTGTTAAACATTGAAGGGTAAGATTCCGATATGATGGCACTGGAAAAAGTTTTAGGAGTGTCTCAAGCTAAGACACAAACAGAATATGGAATGTAAGTACAAATGTAATTTCTCAAATAGGGAAAATATCCAATACACAAGAAGAATGTGCATACCAATGGGGACTCAAAAATATAACCCAAGGGAATCCATGAAAGGAAAGCATGCAATGTGGATAATGTTGCGCGTATAAGCTCAGCTCTCTGAGATGCTGATAGTACATATAAGCATAACTCATGAATAAGTTGAAATTCACTGTAAACAACCAGAACATATTTGTCAGAAAGAGACTTTAAATGATAGGAAAGGAATTCATGGAAAAATCTAAAACATGCACATGCCAAAAATATAGAAGAATGGACTTAGTGGATCCACATAAAGACACTTTCATAAGATTAAAAAAAATATGTTTTGTTAATTTCTACCAAATGAAGATGACACTTATAAAAGCGTGGTCCTAACTAGGCTTATTCTCTTGTATGCTTCCTGTGTAGTGGGCTATGCCTATTTCAATATTAATAAAATATCTTCTTACTTGTAAAAAAAAAAAAGAACAAGAAAGTGTCATGTGACTCATTATCCCTACTCTCATTATCCCTACTGATTCGAACTCCCTCCAGCAATTACCTGTTCAATGACTGTTTAAGATCTTTGATCTTCTGTTGAGTCATCTCTCCCCTTGAGAAATCAAAAACCTCTTCACTTAGAAGCTGAAAACCAACAGATTATGTCAACTACATATTCCACACCCAAATTAAATGAATAGGCATATAGCAATAGACTTACTTTCAATATAGTCATGCAATTCTCACAAATCGTTTCACTAGTTTTAGCCGCTGTAACAAGATCAGGAATAAAGCTTCGCCATCTGACGGGCCATTCATGCTTCAATATCTGTATATTGAATACACCTTATTACACCTTATGACAGGTCAAAACATCTACAACTCAATCAGATTCAGCTAAAAATTACAAAACACGTCCAATCCAACGAAAGCCAGAAAGAAAAATAATAATAGTAATAAGCATCCCCCTACTTGTCAGAATACGTACCCTTTACACACTATGAGAAATTAGGTAACATCAAAGACAACGGTAATCAACTCCTCCAAACAATATGTTGGGGGAGATTAAACAAAGTATACCTGAACCAATATAACATTGAGCTTGTTGACATACAGCCTTTCCATTCGAAAAGAAGCCTCATTAATTGAGAGCTACGTGAGAAAAGGGGGGAAGAGGAAGCATTAGATCACAATAAAAATTATATATAACATCAACTAAAATACGGTCCTAAAAAATCACTACACAAATTATACCTGAACAATAACTTCAGATATGTAGTTTTTCATTCCATCTCTCTGTTCAACAGGCAATGCATTCCACCGATACTTTATTACACCTTCTAAAACCTATAATTGAAGCCCAAAGATAAATATGCCAATCAGCAGTCAAAACTATGGTCTGAAAATTCAAGGACAAAATTCAGACCCCTTGTGCAGCTAAAACAACTTAGTAGCCATAGTGATTTAGTTGTTTTGAGGATGGTCCCCTTGTATTTGAGGATGCTTGGACCTTTGAAGAATGTGAAAGGGAAGTGTTAGAATTGACAGTTATTGCATTCAATTCTCTTTATGATTAGATGGTAGAGTTACAGAGTACAATGGCTTTTATTCCTCTAGCTTTCTAAATTTTATGGAATAGTGTTCTTCCCCATCCCCCAATAGTTAGGCATTTATTATTGTATGCTCCCAACGTAGCTTGCACCCCTTTACTCCATGAATAGAATTACCTTACTTATCAAAAAGACATTTTTTTTATAAGTAAAAATATTATATATATATATATATATATATATCAATAGGACTAACCAAGTCACTAGACGTATACAAGAAAACACCTAGCCCATACTAGAGAGCTCCTAATAACACAAAAAACCAGTGAAAATTAAAAATGTATCCAAAATACACTAAGCCCAAATTGGAATAGAACACACCTCCCCATCCCTAACCCCTTTTTTCCCTTAAGACTAATACTCCACCTGAAAGTCCCTCTACAAGGACGTCTTCATAAAGCCCTCCCTTTAGTCTTCCCTGGACTTGAGCTACCTCCCTTAGCATCGTAGTTGATTGCCCAAGAAAGACGCTTTAACTCCCTGCTTTTCTTAAAACTTGATTTGGTTTCAAGCAAGTGGCTCACCTCAATCGCAGTGAATAGTGCTTTAAATTGGTATTTACATCCTCCATATGAAAGCCCCACAATATGCTGAATCTCGTTAAACCTATGTAGAACCCAATCCGATGGTGAACCCGCTATATTGTTTATTGGAGGGAGAGAAACTAGGGGAACAACATTATCCTCATACACAGTTCCCAATTGCACTCCTGACCCTAGACATTCTCCTCACAAAGCACCAATGACAAACCCATAATTTCCTCCCTGCCATATCCTGCATTCAAATCTCGAACCTCCTCAACAGCTATATTGTTGTTTGTCCAATGTTGTTGTCACCATTAAAGGTTCCTTCACCTCTGGCAAAGGTGTCATCGTTCCATCGATGAGGACATTGCTTGTAGGTGCCCCACCCCCCGACGACCCTTTTTGTGTCACTTTGTCAGACCCTACTGCTCCCTTAAGAGGCATAGAACAGGTAAGGGAAGCACTACCCCCATTTTCATTTTCTGAAAAAGGCTCACCTGCTTTTTCCGAAGTACTCAAAACCCTGAAAGGGACCCCATCTTCAACTGAAAGTGAACCTTGGAAAAGGTACCAACCCCATTTGCAACTAGTGATTGAGGGCAGTCAGACGGCAAGCTGCCGATGTCCTAAGTGATACCGGCATGAACTGTGATGCCAGAGTCCGACAACCCTATATGTGACGTCGTAGAAATGCCCCATGAGCACACAATTGAGACCTTTAAACCCGTAGGATCTACCCCCCCCCCCTTCATCTGTTTTCGACCCATCACCCAAACCTGAACCCGTGACCAGGCTAGCCCCTTATCCACTTTAATCATAAGATCTCTCACATACTCCATAACTATCGTCAATTGAACTCTTACAACCCACAAGACCCCCTCCACTTCTCCCACACTCAAACACCCAATAGAGGCAACCATTCCACCCTGCAACACATGTTGCTTACCTTCCACTTCTTCCAATGTCACCTGACAGCCTTTGTCTCCTCCAAGTGCCTTACCCTTTCCTTCCGCCACGAAGCTATTCTCTGCCGGACTACACGCCAGTGACCTCAACACCAAGGCATATGAGGCACCTTTGACCGAGGGAGGCCTTCCCACTGTCTTTCCATCAACAAACTCCCCTTTGTTTGCTTACTTCAGAACAACAGCTTTTGACCCAATGATGCTTCGAATGGAATGCATAAAACCTTTACATCCGATGCCATTTGCACCTTCCGAGATCACCAACAAATCTTTCCTCCTTCCATTCCAAAAATCTAAGAGTTGCAAAAAACTGCCCATTGCGTTAATGTGATGTTGAATGATGATAACTCCAAAACCCATCCTTACCTCCCTGAAGAATCCCTCACGACAAATGAGTTCTAAGCAATCCTCTATTCCCTTAGCCACCCATAAAGCTATCGTCCCACATAGACACATGAACTTAGCCATCCTTTTACTACGTTCAGAGATGCGAAAACTATTTCCTCCCTTTTTTGTAAAAACAAAAGTTGTTGATTCCACCTTCAACCACCTCCCACCATCCATCTGAGATGAATCCAAGCCGTACATCATAATCCTCTAATCCCAAATCACAGTATCATCCATTTGCTTTCTATGCAGGAATATAAAGCAAATCACCCTCCATCAGAACAGCTCTAGAAAATACTAGAACAGCATGCAACACTGACATGCACAAGCCTTTTGTGCATCTCTAAGAAAACCGAGAGGAATACGGCTAATGAAGAAGGGTCTACCTTGTCATCGGAGTGTCGCCGAAGCTCGGCCTTATCTGTGACAAACCAGATCTGTGTCGCGCACCAGATCTGCATTGATGAAGCCTAAAGGAAGGCTTTCTGTGAGGATCCTAGTCATCGAAGGAAGGGTCGTCGCTGGAGCCCATCGGTTTTTGTAACATATGAACCCAGAATAGGACTTAAGATTAGTTTAATTCGTATTTTATGATTATTCTGTTTATTATTTTATTTATTTCATTTTTATCTAATTCTATTTTATTGGGTTCTTATTTTATTTTTTTTTCCCAAATTCGATAACAGATCAGATTAAAAGGGTTTGTATTTCATTAGGAAGCTCCTTATCGACATAATTATCTTTTAGTTTCCAGTTTGAATAGATTACTAGAATACTCAACTCCAAACCCTAGTATATCTCCTAAGTAATCACGTCACTTCCCTCCTCATCATCTATAAAATCCCACAAAACCCTCAGATTCATCACACAAAAATCCAGTTTACACAAAGAAACTCATGCATAGGCTTAGTTTTCTACCACCCACAGCCGACCACCCCAAGATGTTGGAGAACCACCGACAATGCCAGAAACTGCTGGCCAACCGTGTGCCATCGCACCCACTCCCTCTGGTAAGCCAATTCCGTCGCAATCACTCTCCTTCCTCTCTGCTTCTTTTCGGTTTCAGCCCATCTCACTCTAACTCCTTCCTTTCTCTCACAGTGTCACGTCGCCCTACCCAAAGAAGCCCCATTACGTCGCCGGTCACACCCAACCACCAGGGTCATCGTTGCAGCTGGTCCCTCTTCTCGATGAGTCCCTCTGCCATCATAAGGCCACCTAGTTCTTTTATCTTTTTACTTTGTCTTATGTAGCTTCTAGTAAGGCAATGCCTTAGGGATTGAATCAGGCCCTTGAGCCCTAAGTCTTTCCACCCAAATAATTCTTTAATTAAGAGTGTGGGCCTGGTTGGGTTTAACTCAGCCATGTTTCAAAAACCATCATGGGTTAAAGGGGCTTTGAGCCTGAGTCCCATTCAGCCCGTGCCTACTTTCTTAGGAGAGATAAGCTCTTTGTTAGGCCTTGTCATGCACTAGGCCCAACCCTTATTCCTCTTCAGCACCTTATGTTAGTAGGCCGAATCTTTTGTAGTACTCAGACAAAGATTAGGAATTAATTAAGTATATATATCACAAGTATTTATTAAGTTTGCATGAAAACAGGATAATTACTATGTTAAATTCTATTTTTTCGTATTTAATTACGTAAAGAATTTCGACAAATTTTTCTAAAGAAGTAGTGACGTCGGGTACCTTGTATAGGCGGCACACTACAAGTTGGAGATCAGGAAGCAACACTAAGAGTTAAATAGTATGATCATATAAATGCATGTGTACTGTAAATATTATTGTTATGTATGAAATGATGTGCTTATGATTATTATCTACGCTACGCTAAGAGCCTAATCAAGGTTAGATTCCTTTCATGACCTTTGATGAATTATAAAATGATGCTTGTATGTATGAATTCAGTGTTTGATGGACTGAATATTATCAAAAAGTCACGTATGCCATGAAATGTTCATGTAGTAATTTAAGTCAAGTATGCCATGTAATAAAATAACCAAATCATGTATGCCATGTTCATATAAGTATTTAGATCATGTATCCCATGCTCGTGTAATTACTTAGATCATGTATGCCATGTTCATGTAGTACTTAGACCATGTATGCCATGAAATGTCATAAAATGTTTAAATCGTGTTAGCTCCACAAATCCAAACAAAGTTTACATCTGAACACCATCTTTTTCTTTCTCTTTTTTTATTGGCAATCCAACCACCATCTTTTTTGGATACTGTGAGGGTAAAGTTAACGCGGAAACTCAATTCATCTACCATAACAAGGTTTTCAGAAGTCTACATTTTCAGAAGAGGCACTCATGGCTAAACAATCAAAGCCCAGACTCAGCGTGAAGATTTTGGTATTTACCTCATACAGGCTGTTCCCCCTGAGTCACATATATTATAGAATCGTGATTAATAGTTCCCAAAAAACTATTCGTGCTATTAACATTAATTTCCTCATAAAATATGCCTTACTAAACAAGAAGAAAGAAAAGGCTGCACATCCCGATTGCCCATTTATCTAAAAAAGATTAAAAACTTATCAAAAGATAGAGAGAAAACTTTGTAAAAATTAATGCGCTAGCATGAGTTGTTATACACAAAAGGCTACAAACCTGCAGGGCAAAGAACTTGGTGTTGAGGTGTTTTGTATTCTGTAGGACGTGCATAACTTGAAGCCACATATCTGGATTATTTTGCAAGTCCCGCAAAATTTGGTCTGCTGCTGTCCTCTGCATCAACGACAGACAGTGAATCCAGATTAAAGAGAAGTGCGCAAACAGAATTAACAGTGCGGATATATATGTATATAGACATTTTTTTATAAGTAACATAAATTTTATTGAAACAAGTAAATAGGTATAGGCCAAGTAGACAGGAAGTATACAACAAAGAAAACCTAGTTACAGGTTAGGAGCAAACAGTGTGGATATATGTAATGATGGTCTACAAGAATTGCAGCAAAAGAAAATGAGAGCCTCGGAAACGAGCCGACGATGTTAAATTTATGGTGGGAAACAATTCCACAAAAATAAAGACGCCCATTGGCTCTTGAATTGCAGTAGTTCCCACGAAAAATAACTTATTTTAATTAGAAAACCGACATAAGGTTTAAGAAGGCAAAATTGTACAACCCCATCAAAATTTCTCTATTTGTAGAAATTGAACAATAAAGCTCAGATTGCAATGCCTCAAAGCAACCTAAAACACCGACTTGTTTGTAACACCCCAATAGAAAGCCCAAATCACATTTCCTATACTCTAAAAAAACTAGTCAATTATACAATTAGAATCCATTGAAACATTATAAAAGCAAGTACTTGTCCTCCCAGGTAATGTGAGATCTCATATACCACCTACCATTATCTTATCATATGGGTATCACATTGCTACAGGAGGAAACACACTCAAACTACACCACAGGTCTAACAAAATCCCCACGACCAATTGAAGAAGAGTTCATGAGTAATAAACCCAGAAAAACTGAAGAGTTCATATGCACTAAACCCTAAAATGAAGAGTGATAATTTCCCTCATTTTCCCGCATTCATTGGGGGGAGGGAGACTGCATAAAGACAAGTATTCGCATAGCTTCTTTGAAGCAAACTCGAAGATGTTCGTCAACGTGTCTTCGAATCTGGAGCTTTCAAATTTCCTGCAGTTTCTGGGGAAGCAAATAAAAAAGAGGGCGATAAAGGAGGAAAAAATCTCTCACCTCTTCCTTAGATCCGGTGCCATAGAAGGCCGCGACGGTAGCATCGAGCAAGGCCACGTCGATCGGCTGGCTCAAGTCCCTAAGCTTATCGGCCGCCATCGCCCCCCCCAGAACATACACTCACTGATAAACCCTAGTGACCGTACGCACCTTAGGAAACTAAAACCCGAAGCGAAAACCCTAGAAGAGATGAAGATTCTTGAAAGGTGGAGAGACAAAAAGAGAGATTAGACGAATTAGTTTGGAGAGAGAGGCAGAAAGGCTGGAATTTATAGAGAGAGAGAGAGAGAGAGAATAGCTTGAGAATGAAGCAGAGAAATAGCTTAGAAGAGTGAGGGGGAACGATAAGTGGAGATTGGGCTTTTTTTTTAAAATAAAAAATTGAGAGATAGAGAGAGACGGGAGAGAGAGATATCTCTTTGAAAAACAATGATAATCTTAATCCGACACAGCTTCCCTCCCTCCAGCCGTCGCAGTGACGAGTGTTTGCTGGCGTTTTGATCACACGAGATTTCAATGGTTTTGTTTTTCTCTGCCGTTTTGGTCCTTTGGACACTTCATTTTGGGGCCTTTACATAAGTTGTAAAGACCCACCGTAGAGTGGAGGAGACCAGGACAGCCACCACACTCTTGGAGCGATGACAACTGCCATTGTCCAATACAAGTCTAAAATTTAGAATCTTGTGATAATTTTCCTCTACATCGGACTAGCTACACATCAAAAGTTTAATACTTCAATTACAGTAAATCCTAGCCCCTGAGTGGCTGTACACAGACCAAATCAATATTTTAATATTTTATCTAACTCCCACACTCGCATTTCCCTACTTTTTTATCTTCCTTCTTCTTGAAATCACCATATTTCCTCTCCCCTTCTCTTTCAATTTTCTCCTATTTTTTTTTATTGAGTGTATGAATCACCGTGTATTTTGCTTCAAATGACCATTGATATGTATTGTGCTTCACCGCGGATCTAGCACCATCAAGAGGATGAAAAGGCCAGCAAAGTGGCACAGAAAGGTGCAACGGACTAGTCTATGCTACCTCCCACCATCACAATGATGAAAGCGACGTCATCGATGTTGGCAACTGTAGATTTGTCACTGGTTCTCATAGTGGAGAGGATGGGTGACCTGTTGGGAGGGCAGGATCTCTAGGAGAAGACATAGAATAGGCTGGCAAAGACCCTTGGGCGGTCGGAACCTTCCTCAGCTCCCAGAAATTGATAATGGTGCCGAAATCCTCTCAAGTGGCCGAAAAACCCCTGTCTGAAGTCCCGAAAACTCCCGAAGCTTTTGGTGGGGTTGGGGTGGTGTCCCAGGAGCCGTCGCATGTTGGTAACAAAACTAGATGGTGACCATGTAAAATATTTACACCAACAAAACTAGATGTTTGTTGGTAACCATGATTCTAAATGTAAATATTAGATAGAAGAAATGTTAGTATATTTGTACATGTGATTGTTAGGTGAATAGTTAGAAAAATATATTTATTGAATAATTAGGTTGAGGGAAAAAATAATTGAAAAATAATGATTTTATTTTTTAATAAAGTTATTAATTAATATATGAAGTGTATTTGTAAAATATCAAAAAAGATATTTATCAAATATTATTAAAATATATAATATTATATTATTATTTAAACTTTAAGATGACTAGTCCAATGTATAGGGGTGTAACGGGTCCGGTTCGGTTCGGTTTTGGACAAAATTTAAGACCGAACCGGTATGTACTGGTTTTACATTTTTTAAAACCGATTATGCACCGGTTACCCTCCTAAACCGGTACTCCGGTTTTACCGGTTTCCGGTCCGGTTCGGTCTGATTTTACCGGTTTTAATGTATTATATTATATATATTATATATAATAATATATATAATATAGTATATTATAGTATATAATACTATAGTGATAATATATTATAGTATATTATAATATATATTATAATTGTATTGTAGACTATAATGATATATTATAGTATATTATAATATATAGTGATATAGTATTAGTATAACTATTAATATGCACTATATAATATTTGTATAACTATTAATACAATAAGCAAAATGATATAAGATTTTAAAATTTAATGCTATATTAATTAGTAATTTATCATATAATACAAAACTATTTTATATATAGTTATATATTATATATAAATATTATATACAATATAAAAATTAATATATATATATATATAAATCAGTCCGGTCCGATTTTAGGAAAAGAAAAATTGAAACCGAACCGATTTTGACCGGTTTTAAGAAAACTAAAACCGGTACCGGACCGAACCAACCTTGGGACCGGACCGATGCCACCGGTTTGATCCGGTCCGGTCCGGTTTACCGGTTTATCGGTTTTTTTTTACACCCCTACCAATGTAGACTCATCTAGCTAAAAGTTGATATTATGACCAAAAGTTAAGATTCTATTTAAATTGTAAACTTGGCAATGGCTAGTTTTAAGTCAAAACCTAATAATAATTCATGGCTAGTATTAGCTAAATCTTATCCCTTTCAGAGCATTAGCAAGCCATTGTCAAGTTTATAATTTAGCTAGAATGTTAACTTTTAACTTTAACATGGACTTCTAGCTAGATTAGTTTATATTAGATTAGTTATCTTAAAGTCTAAATAATAATAAAATATTATATATTTTAATCATATTTGAATTTTTTTTAATATTTTACAAATACACTTCACATATTAGTTAATAACTTTATTAAATAAATTATTATTTAACTACAAATTATTATTTTTCAACTATTTTTTC
This sequence comes from Carya cathayensis, assembly GCA_011037825.1. NCBI lineage: Eukaryota > Viridiplantae > Streptophyta > Magnoliopsida > Fagales > Juglandaceae > Carya > Carya cathayensis. The sequence continues at coordinate 425,942 of QGSO01000379.1, forward strand.
CCTCAATGTCATGTTGTAAACAATAGTTGACATTTTGTTCTAAATATATATATGGCAACCGATGTCAAGTTGTTAAAAATAGTTGATATTTTCATAATAAATATATCCATGTTATGTTAGAAAATTGTAAAACAAATTACAAAAATATTACAAATAGTTAGAAATCCATACTATGTTTCGAAATAACACTAACATCTATAATATTCTATTTCTATATTTCCAATATAGTCTACAAATGTAAAAACCAACAGTTCACAAAAAACCCCACTACAGTCCACTAATATACCCCAAAACATTCCACTAATTACCAAAACAGTCCACTAATTATTAATACAGTCTATTAATTTAGTTGCTACCAGCCACATGTTTATCCAGCTCACATGTGGTTGGATAACCACTAATATTTCAAAAAAATATTCACTACCAACATTAGATGTTAGACACTTCCATAAGGTGTCAAAGGAGATGTAGATGTACCCCCGATATCCTTCCTCCATTCCTCAAAAATTTTGAGTTGAATATAATTGAAATATTCTTACTACATGGCATTCAGGCCACTTAGATCTAGTAACATCATATTTGCCTCGAACTTTTTCTTTTTTAGTTCAAATGCTGCTGATCTTTCTAAGTTTTCCTTCAGCTAGGCATTTCTATACTCTTTTATGGTCGTCGCTCTATTTTCGATCATTTTAGTTAAGACAATTTTGATCTCACCATCATTGCCTTCCGTGGACTTCCGCTTTTTCTCTCATTCTTTCTCAGCTTTTTTTAGAAGTGAGCAGCGGGGGCCCGCCCCCCGCCCCGCCTCTGCATGGGCGAACGAGGTACCCCGCACTGCACATGCTGGGGCGGGGTCCCCCGTCCCACATGAAATACACTAAGCGGAGGCTAGGGGCGAGCAGGGCTCAACCCCGCCCCACTTTCCCCCCGCCCCGCACTTTATATTTATATTTATATTTTCAAATTGTATATATATAAATATATATTACAATTTGTTAGACTTGTTCATAAGAGTCACAAGAGAGTGAGACTTGTTTATAAGATTGCATATGGCATGAGCACCCTAGGCCACTTTTATAGAACTCCAAGGCCATACAAGAGTCTTACTTGAGCAATGTGGGTAGCACCCCTAGCTTTTTTGCCTTGAGGTCTCTCAGTAAGAACCTCTATGTCCTCCTTAGTTTGGTCAGCATCAACAACACCAAACACTTTTTCAGATGACCTTTTCTTCATATCAAGGGTGGATATGTGTTGCTGTCATTTTAGTTGGTGTTTTAGAAGACACCAACAATGATCCATTGTAAAATTACACGCTAGCGTCTCTTTGTACAACACCTTCGCCTTCTCAATCTACAATATTGAAGAAATATTTGTTAGTTCATAAGTAAGCCTATCTCAAATTAAATGAAAAAAGGTTTTAGGGTACATACATTGTCTTGCTCTATTGCATCACTCGGGGTGCAATGACTCAACTTGTGCTACATATGCATAAAATTTATTTGTCCATTTTTGAATCGTGGACCACCGATTCATCAAAGAGCCATCAGAACAGTTGGCAATGTTCGGTTTTTTATATTCATGATAAAATGTGATCATTCTTTCCCATATTTGAGTGGACTTTTGATCAGTACCCCTTATTGCATCAATGCTAATGTTAAGCCAAGCTGAAACGAATAGATTATCATCTTCAACAGTAAAAGATGCACCTCGCTTAACTTCTTTTGAAGGATGCCTATTTTCACCGTCATTAGGGGTTACTTGGACAACAACATTAGAATATTACATTGGGGTGCTAGAACAACCTCCTCCTCCACTTTGTAATAGAGTGGTGAAGAATGGGTCATCATCATGTATGTCCATCTTTGAAAAATATTAAATTTTCAAAGAGTCAGAGAAGTTGCCCAATATTCAAGTCCAATATTAAATTCCCAGCATAAAATTACTGAGAATTATATAGTATCTCATGGGCATATTGCAGTACCTCAGTCCATTATGCATTATCTCAACATCATATTGTCGTAATATAGGAAAATCGATGCTAATGAAAACAACAAACATCCATTCAGGCAAAGTGTCGCATGACATAATTGATAATGGTTTAAAAATTGAAAAAAGCAAACATCAATTTAGGAAAAGTATGCACCATTAATCAATAGGGGGGAAATCAATACTAACTTATTAATGAACCAAATGCATAGCAGTAGTGCACCTTAACCCACAAACAACAGGTATCCAAGATCACAACATCAGGTCCATATTCACCATCCAAACTAAATGCCAGAAGGGAAAAAAAGGAGCAAAATCCAATTCCACACATTTGGTTGTCACCCACAGTGAGTATACAGCAAAAAGTAATTATCATGTCAGCCTAGAGTGTTATTTCTTCTACGCAAACAATTCATTAGGTTCCAACATCAAGAAAATCACATCAATGAGACTGAAGGAACAACTCAGCAACAAAAGAAAAAGGAACCTCAGAGAGTAGCCAAACAGTAAGATATTTCACAATCTTTACATGCTAACAATAAATAAAAACAAAGATGAGGCTAGAAAAAGAAGAAGAAAGAATATTAAAGCTTACTTTATTGAATTAGTCAAATAGTCCACAAATGTCTTGCAATTCTCTAATTCTGGTGACAAGAAACTAAACTCATCAACTTTATGAAATTAACAAAACAATAATGTATTAATACTCTAAAGCCTAAACCGTTACAATTTATATTATTGGATATGTAAATGAGCATCATTTCAGAAAACAGAGAAAATGGACTAAAAAAATTCTGTTTTCTCTACAAAGTTCAGTCCCTAAAACTCATGTCAAAACAAGAAAGGGGAAAAAAAAGTCAACTTTCTTCTGCTAAAGTTTGTTAAGCTCATCCATGGAAAACCCTCAATGATTTACCTAAAAAGCAACTGAAAAGCAAATATGTTCCAAGTGTTTAAGGTCTAGTTTTTTTATAGGTGGTATTTTTACCATACAGTTCAATATTTTTTTTTTCTTTGTGTATTTTTCATGTTGCACGCAAGTAACAACCCAACATGACACAACACAAGTCCATTCATGTTGGAGGGTCAATTTCACTAGCATACAAGTTGTAGGAAATTCTTAAACCTCACCCTCTAGTGTGGTACTGATACTGAAAAACATTGAATTCCACTAAATTGAACCTGATGCAGCTATATAGCATGGTTTGATGGTTTTCTCTACGCTTTGAGACCAAAGATGACAAAGCATTAGACCTTTATATTTTTCTGTATCAGAAATGGAACAATGGACTCGTTGCTTAGAACATTAATGCCCATTGATTGACATTGTTGCTCTAAATGAATCCAATATCCTCTTTTACAATGGGACAATGGGCAGGTAAAATCATTTGTCAACGGCTTTGAAGGACAAGCATGCATAAATTTCAATAGAGACAAACATATTTGTCTCTTTTGTCACTTCCTTTTTCTTTCTGTGAATTTACCTATGTCAACAAACAGTAAGTTATTGTTTCTTTCTCTTTTTAATAGAACAAACAGTAAGTTATTGCAATTCTCTAATTCTGGTGACAAGAAACTAAACTCATCAACTTTATGAATTTTGCAAGACAGTAATGTAATAATACTCTAAAGCCTAAACTGTTACAATTTATATTGCTGGATATGTAAATGAGCATCATTCTAGGCCATTATCATGAAATGCAAGCAAACAGTCAAACCGGCTCAACCACTCTCATCAACAACATCAACAAACAAACAAACAACAAGAAAAACATCCAAAAAAATTACTACGATGCCTAATAATTTCAGGCTCACCAAATAAGCCATTGAAGTTTAAGGAAAAAAAAAAAGAAATGAAAAAATGAGTAGGTAAAGGATATTAAATTTAATAATCCAAGAGGCAAAAAACTCAATGAATTCTACCAAATCATGACACTTTTCAAGTGGAACTTGCATTAAAAGTGGTACATTTTGCCTTTAAACCCCTATTGATTTTTAATATTGAATGAAAAGTGGGTCTTGCTGCTCTGTACTTCTAGTTTCATTTAAAGAGATTGCAGAAACAAAAAAGTATTAGAAAAACTTTCAAATATTTCTATTAATTCACAAGTACTCCATGTGCACTACCATGTGCCTAGTGCACATGGAGTACTTGAATTGGAGGAATGAATCTATCTAACTGCACTGAAGTGAAGTTTAAATAGAGCAACATCATATAAAATGTTAAAAAGTACAAGTTGAGCATAGCAAATGTAAAAAAGTACAAGTGGACCAAAACAATTCTATTTTCTCCAAATACTCCAGTCCCTAAAACTCATTGCTTTCCTCATTTCAAAACAAAAAAAGGAGAAAAAATAACTGGTAAATACCTAACTAAGCACTTGCTGTTTCGCCTCCATTACCCTCCCAAACTCCAGAAGTTTATTATACATCATAAAACAATAACAAAAGTTCAACAAAGAAAATTGCCGTCAAAGCTTCGTGCATATAATCAAGGTTGAAAAAATAACACCATCAAGCTCGTTTCCATTGATTTCAAATCCAAATTCTCAATTAAAAAAAGACAAATTTATCTGAAAATGAGGCCTAAGATTTCTATAGCTGATTCCATCACATAATCCATCAACTCAACTAAACTTGTATCGTGCAAAATCTTAAACCCAATAAATGTTAATTTGATAAATCTCCAATAATCTAAATTAAAATTAATCATCATAACTCAAGAAATCATAGGTGATAATTTGCAAGGAAATATAGAGCATCTTGATCAGTTTGAATTTTAATGTGCGTATCTGAGAAGGGAAAATGGAAGAGCAGCTACGTACCAAGAGAGGAAGGATGGATTTGGCAAAGCTTGGTCGTGTCATTAGGGTTTTCTGAGAGAAGCCACTGCGGGAGTTGCAGAACCACCACCACGACTCCGTTTAATCGCTTATTGAAGAAAAAAATGAGAGAAATGAGAGTACATTAGAATCGAATCAAAAAATGAGAGAAGAGGGAAATGAGAAACTCAAAGCAAAATGAACAAAGAAGAGGATCTAGAAGAGACTTATCGGTTGGCCTGGAAGAAGACCGAGAAGAAGACGACCGACGGAGATGCAGAATGATGAACGAGGAAACTTGCGGGTTGAAGAAGAGCGAGGGAGAGAAGAGCGCGAGGTTGCTTGCAGCTTGAAGAAAGAGAAAAGAATGAGGAAAAGAGCAAGTGGGGAATTGATGGAATAGTAAAATATTTTATCTAGAGCAAACAGTGGCTCGCCAGGTATGGTGAGGGAGGAAGATTTACTGTAGTTGAAGTCTGAATTTTTTGTTATATAGCAAGTTCGATGCGGAACAAAATATCCACCAGAGTCTAAATTTTAGACTTGCATTGGGCAATGTCAAGGCCATTGCCAATGCTCTCAGGAGGTAGTTTTAAGTGTGTTGGCCTTTTACCTTTCTACTTAGATTATAATGTGAAAAAAAATTATTAATTTCAAAATTTGTTCTATTTTTAATTTTATTTATAACTTCATTATAAAGTTGCATGAAAATGACTTGAGCAAAAGTTGTCTATTGGAATAGTCAAAATTTCATGTCTTAAGTTTTGAGCTCCATTAATTTAAAAATTTTCTCCAAATTTAGTCAGACATTATTCATCTCCAAAACAATATTTTACTGTAAAAATATTTCCAAATGTGTTTGTTAGATAGTTAGATTGAGTAAAAAATAGTTGGAAAACAATAATTTTAAGTAAAAATTAAATTATTAATTAATATATGGAGTGTATTTACAGAATATTTAAAAAATTATTATTAAAATAAATAATACTATATTATTATTTTGACTTTAAAATGGATAGTCTAATGTGAATTAATATATCCATTAATTTTGACAGTCAAAACCTCAACTTTTAGTCAAATTTTAAACTGAGGTTATTGCTAATGCTCTAATGCTTTTTTTGTTCCTTGAGGGGGTAGATTTTGTAACACATTAACATTGTGGAACAATACAAGCCCACTTTATGTACTATCTTTTTCTGTAAATTATTCTATTTATAAATTAGCATAATTGACAGATTATTAACATGTCAATATTTTTATAAATTAAATATTATTGTGTCAGCAATACCAAATATATATCTACTTCGTTGAGGATGAGGTTTTTTAAAGATTGAGCATCATTTTGATTCATCTTATCAAAGAAGCAGCAAAAGCAAATTATATAAATCAAGTGAATAACCTGCTTAGATCTATAAAAAAAGGTTTAATTGGTTAATTAAATGTGATTAACCTAAGCCTTATAATTAGTGTTGAGCTAGAAACTTTTCAATTCCTTGAAGTTGATCTTTCTTGGCCTCTTAAGCTATAATTTCAAGAACCTAGTGAGTGAGGAAGAGCAAAGGTTATCTTAATTAGCGTGTTATAAGAAATTAGAGTGTCATTTCTTCTTTTGATAAGTATAAATTTCTGTTTTTAGACAGCTAGGCCTGTACTTGTTAGAAATACGTTCATGTATTAGAAATTAGAGAGTATTGTAACTATGTAATTAGAGTACTGCTCACAGGACCCTGGATCATGGGACACATGTTATTGCTTTTAAGATTGCTGAACATTCATTTGGGATATAAGGGCTTTAATGCCATTTGAATTTAGAAAATGCTAGTGGAGTCCCTCAAAATTATTGTTCAAGTATTTTATTTTTTTTATTTAATGGTTAAAGAAATTACTAATGAAGTTGTATTTTTTTTAATTGATTAAGGATGTTAAAAACGTATTAAAAAGAAAAAAAATAAAATGAACTAACAGAACATCCAGCAATGACCGTTGTACAGCCCGCTAGCACCATCCCTTGATTTTTACATGGTTGTCGGAGTCAATTTTAAATTAGTATATAATGATCTTGATGGTTGAGTGTCACTAAAAGTACATTTTGATAGTTTGAATGTGTCAATTTTAATAGTTGGAGGTATAAAATGTAAATTAACGGCTTGTAGCTGGAAAAAAAAATGTACCCTTGGACTATATATAAAAGTGTCCACAAAGCTTATGTTGTTGACACTAGCGGCTAGCTAGTCTCGTGCCATTAGGCCCTTGACATGAATTTTCATGTTTATGTAAGGTTAATAATTATTCTATTATACGAAATTAAACACTTAATAAGAATCAAAATTGAAAATTATAAGAAATCGTACATCCGGCCATTGATGCTTATTCACACTTTCTCATTGTTTCTCTCACTCGTTTGGCATTTCCAAACTCTACTCACTCTATTTAGATGATGTAAGACTAAAGGAGATTGAGTTAAGTAAGGTTGGGAACCAAACGGTGGTATTTATAGCCAAAGCTTCTATCAAGCTTCGGCAATACGTGTCCCATGTTCTCAGATTATCATGGAGACAGTTCCAACATTTTGAAACGTGGAGTGGACCACTTCAAAGCTCCTAAGATGAAGGGGAGCTGGAGACCCATTCTCTTAACCACTTCCGAGAGAAATGGTCAACATTCTTCCACTTGGTTCACACTTTACATCTTAAACTCATCGATAATCTGTATTAAGTAATAAGTATATGAATCATTGTTATAAGTCCTCTTATGACGAGCATTATCTTCCATGTATTACCTTGTATTTATTTCTTAAATATTATAATTTATGTGGCAACAATTTCTTAATGAATAAACCCTATGTTTATTCTTGTTCCAACACATATAAATTTTTCTCAATTAAATTAAGGTGCAGATCAATATGAGAAAAAAATCAAAATAATGAAGAATTTCATTAAAATAACATTGTTCATACAATTAAAAATTACACAATGTAACCAAGTTCCATATTTATTACATGATCCTTGAATTTCAACGGTGGCATGCCCTTAGTCAAAGGATCAGTTATCATTGACTCAGTGCTGACATGCTCAATGATCACTTTCTTTTCTTTAACACGTTCTCTTATGGCTAAATACTTAATGTCGGTGTGTTTACTTCAACTCCCACTATTGTTGTTCTTTGCCATAAAAACAGCAGCTGAATTGTTGCAATATATTTTTAATGGCTTAGAGATAGAGTCCATAACTCTAAGTCCAGAAATGAAACTCTTAAGTCATACACCATGTGAAGTAGATTCAAAACAAGAGACGAACTCAACTTCCATTGTAGAAGTGGCAATCAAAGTCTGCTTGGCACTCCTCCATGATACAGCTCCACCGACCATCAAAAAAATGTATCCTGATACTGATTTGTGTGAATTAATACAGCCAACAAAGTCAGAATCTGAGTAGCCAATTACTTTCAAATTGTCCATTTGTCTATACATAAGTATGTAGTATTGGTTCCTTGAAGGTACTTCATTACTTTTTTGCAGCTTTCCAGTGGTCTAAATCTGGATTACTCTGATATCATCCCAACATTCCTACAACAAATGTAATGTCAGGTCTTGTGCAGACCTGAACATACATTAGGTTTTCGACAGCAGAAGCATATAGAATGTTCTTTATTTGTTCTCTTTCAAGTTCATTCTTTGGACATTAGCTCAAATTAAACCATCACCCTTTACAATGGGGGCTACATTTGGTGAACAATCATTCATTTGAAATCTCTCTAAAATTTTTATTAAAGAAGGTTTCCTGAGACAGGCCCAAGATACCTCAAAATCTGTCTCTATAAATCTTAATGCCAATGACATAAGATGCCTCACCCATATCCTTCATATCGAAATTTTTAGAGAGAAATTGTTTCACCTCATGCAGCATACCTTTATTATTGGTTGCTAGTAAAATGTCATCTACTTATAAAATAAGAAAACAGATTTTACTCCCACTGACTTTCTAGTATATACATTGATCCATAATATTTTCTACAAAACCGAATGAAGAAATTACCTTATGGAATTTAAAATATAATTGACGGGATGCTTGTTTTAAACCATATATAGATTTCTTGAGCTTGAAAACCAATTGCTCACCATTACTAGAGGAGAATCATTCAAGTTGTTTCATGGAAACATCATCCTCTAGATCTCCATTAAGAAATTCACATCCATTTGTTGCAACTCCAAGTCAAAGTAGGCTACTAATGTCAAAATTATGCGCAAGGAATCTTTCTTAGATATAGGAGAAAAAGTCTCAGTGTAATAGATTCCTTATTTATGAGTTAATCCTTTAGCAACGAGTCTTGTCTTGTATCTCTCATTGTTTCCTAATGAATCATTCTTTGTTTTGAAGACCAATTTACATCCAATGGTTTTTACCCCATTAGGCAACTCAACAAGATCTCATACTCCGTTACTCTTTATAGAATTCATATCTTCATTTATGGCATTGTACCATAATTTTGATTCTTTATAACTCATGGCTTGTGAAAAGGACTTGAGATCATTTTCGATTCCAGTGTTGTAGTCAGACTCTTGTAGATACACAACATAATCATCAGGAATTGCTAATCTCCTGGGTCTAATAGATCTTCTTAATGTTGTACCATCATATTCTCGAGAAGTATGTGGTTCAACTTGTTCAAAAGTTCTTGGTAACTCTTGAACTACTTGATCTACTGGAATGTCATCAGCAGTTTGTGGAACTTCAACAATTGGTTGTTCAACACCAGTTTGTACTTGAGGGGTGCTATGAACAATAACCAATCTTTCACTTGAGGTGGAAGGTTGAGATTCTAAATAATCATTTTTAGAAACTATGTTCCTGGTTTGATCGTTCCCATTGATCAAGTCATTTGCAAGAAATTTTACATTTCTTGATTCTACAATTCTAGTGCTATGAGATGGATAGTAAAATCTGTAAACATTAGATCTTTCAGCATATCTAATGAAATACCCACTAATGATCCTTGGGTCCAGCTTCTTCTCTTGTGGATTATAAATTCTCATTTCAGACAGACATCCCAAACGCTCATATGTCGCAAACTCGATTTTCAACCTTTCCATAATTCAATGGCGTTTTAGGAATAGCCTTAGTTGAAACTTGGTTTAATATGTACATTATTGTCTTAAGTGCTTCAGCCCACAAGGATTTAGGAAGATTTGAGCTGCTAAGCGTACTTCGCACCCTGTCCAATAATATTTGGTTTCTTCTTTTTGCTACATCATATTGATCTGGTGAACCAGGCATGGTGTATTGGGCAACAATCTCATGCTCTTGAAGAAACTTTGCAAATGGCCCAGGTGCTTGTCCATCATCTGTGTATCGACCATAATATTCTCCACCTCTATTTGATCTCATGATCTTAATTTGCTTACCGCATTATTTTTCTATTTCAGCCTTAAAGATCTTAAAGGCGTCTAATGATTCATTCTTATTATAAAGCATGTAAAGATACATATATCGTGAGCAATCATCTATAAAAGAGATGAAATATTTCTGACTATGTGAGTTCATGTCTGGACTACATATATCAGTATGTACGATTTCTAATATGTCCAAACTCCTATTGGCACTGTTCTTTGACTTGTTGGTCTGCTTTCCCTTTATACAGTCCACACAAGTCTAAAAATCAGTAAAATCTAGAGTATTTAGTACTCATTCATTTACTAATTTTTTAACTCTTTCATTGGAGATATGACCTAATCTGCGGTATCACAATTTTAAGGAATTTTCATTGATAACACATCTTTTAGTGCCAATGTGAATATGCATTGAATCATGAGTGATATTATTTTATAAATTAATGTTGTAAAGACCATCAGACAATGTTCTATTTCCAACACAATCAGATTTATAAAATATACTAAAGGATGAATTAGAAAAATTAAAGAAACATTCAAAAATTACACGCCTTGATACTGAAATAATATTTCTTGAAAAATATGGAACATAAAAAGTATTTTCTAACTTCAAAACAAATCCACTACTCAAAATTACATAGCAAGTTCCTATAGCTTTCACATACGAGTCCATCTTGTTTCCTAATAAAATGTTTTACTCATTTCTCACTGGCTTCCTTAGGTTTTGCAAACTCTACAAGGAATTCAAAATGTGGATTGTTGATTTAGAGTCAATCTACCATGTGTTAATATTGATATTGTTGAACCCAAGGTTTCAAGTTTCATGTAATTAAAAATCTACACATGGATTTTGATGATAACAAATGAATTCAAAGAATAAAGGAGTCTCAAGCTCAAGTTGTCTACACAATGGAATCAAGTACATCAAGGAACCAAGCATTAGCAAGAAGGGAACAAATTCACATTAAAGTCATAGAATAATGTTGTAAATCTCTTAAAAATTTGAAATTAGGATTAAGGCTCAAAATTAATATTTTATCATAAAGCATTAAAATACATTTTCCACATTTGCATGAATATTTTGAAAATTAAATTTGAAAATTTTGAAAGATGATTGATTGTCATCTTTCACATGTGCATGACATAATTAAAGGTTTGAACTTTGAAAATATTAAGATGATTGATTGTCATATTTCACATGTGTATGTTTTATTTGAATATTTTCAAAAGTGATGGATGTTTTTCTTGACTTATGCAAAAGATAGATGTCTTTGTTTGAAAAATTTGAAAAGTAAAGTGTGCTCCTTTTGTCATATGCAAAAAGTAAAAGATTAGATTTGAAATTTTTGAAAAGTAAAGTGTGCTCATTTTGTCACATGCAAAAAGTAAAAAGATTAGGTTTGAAATTTTTGAAAAGTGAATGATGATTTCTTTGACATGTGAATCTTTTTAAATTTGAATATGAAGTCTCATATGCCTATAAATAGATCATTTGAGAGCTTCACATTCATAACACCAAGAGCATACAATATTCATTCAAAGCTTTCATTCTCTCTTCTCTAAGCATTGAGCCTTAACCCTTGTTCATTTTGAGAGATATAGTTTGTGTTGTATTGTTCTTATTTCACTCATGAGTCTCAAGCTCAAGTTGTCCACACAATGGATCAAGCACATCAAGAAACCAAGCATAGCAAGAAGGGAACAAGTTCACATTAAAGTCATAGAATAATGTTGTAAATCTCTTAAAAATTTGAAATTAGGATTAAGGCTCAAAATTAATATTTTATCATAAAGTCATTAAAATACATTTTCCACATTTGCATGAATATTTTGAAAATTAAATTTGAAAATTTTGAAAGATGATTGATTGTCATCTTTCACATGTGCATGACATAATTAAAGGTTTGAACTTTGAAAATATTAAGATGATTGATTGTCATTTTCACATGTGCATGTTTTATTTGAATATTTTCAAAAGTGATGGATGTTTTTCTTGACTTATGCAAAAGATAGATGTCTTTGTTTGAAAAATTTGAAAAGTAAAGTGTGCTCCTTTTGTCATATGCAAAAAGTAAAAGATTAGGTTTGAAATTTTTGAAAAGTAAAGTGTGCTCATTTTGTCACATGCAAAAAGTAAAAAGATTAGGTTTGAAATTTTTGAAAAGTGAATGATGATGTCTTTGACATGTGAATCTTTTTAAATTTGAATATGAAGTCTCATATGCCTATAAATAGATCATTTGAGAGCTTCACATTCACAACACCAAGAGCATACAATATTCATTCAAAGCTTTCATTCTCTCTTCTCTAAGCATTGAGCCTTAACCCTTGTTCATTTTGAGAGATATAGTTTGTGTTGTATTGTTCTTATTTCACTCATTGAGGAGTGTTTTCTGATATTCTACCCACTATCAATTCTTGTATCAGTAAAAGGGTGTGTATAACCCTTGTGCGTGTAGAAAGTGTTTTACACAGGGAATAGTTGAATCACCACGTGTGAGGTGATTGCAAGTGTAGAGGGTGTTCTACACAGATCCTTTGTAGCGGTGTTGTTCAAATGTGTAATAGGTTTCTATCTCCACCTGAAGGAGATTGAATAGTGAATTCGGGGATCCTCAAGGGGTAGCTTGAGGCGAGGACGTAGGCAGTGGGGCCGAACCTCGTTAACATACTGAGTTTGCTTCTCTTACCCTTACTCTTTATATTTATTGCTATTTTATATTTTGTTTATATTTTATATTGTATATTTGATTTATAATTGTTATTTTCTTAAATACAACTCAATTCACCCCCCTCTTGTGTTAGTCATCTGGGCAACAATTAGTATCAGAGCTAGAGCTTTGTTATAAGATTAACTATCTTTTGAGTTAAGATCATATGACTAACATTGCAGCTTTATTTGGTGAAAGTCAATCTAGCAGTTGGCCTCCACTCTTTTGTGGAGACAATTACTCATTCTGAAAAGTTAGAATGAGAATATTCATTCAGGCTCAAGGTCGAGAAATCTGGAAATGCATTGTAAATTGACCTTATATTCCAACAAAAGTGGTTGATGGAGTAAAGGTCCAAAAGGAAGAAGAAGAGTTTGATCGTGAAAACGATAGACTTTATACTTTGAATTTAACTGCTATGAATTTATTATATAATGCTCTCAACGGTAATGAGTTTAATAGAGTAATGACTTGCGCTACGGCAAAGGAAATTTGGGATAACTTGGAAGTTACTTATGAAGGAACTTCTCAAGTCAAGGAATCAAAAATTTATATTCTTACTCATGAATATGAAATGTTTAAGATGAATGATGATGAATCTATTTCTAGTATGCACACTCGTTTTACTAACATCATAAATAGCTTGACAGCTCTTGGTAAAGTTTATTCCAAAGTGGAGGTAGTAAGAAAAGTTCTCAACTCTCTACCAAAATGTTGGGAATCAAAAGTGACTGCGATTCTTGAAGCTAGAGACCTCAAGAAGCACGAAGTGAATGAACTCATCGGGTCACTTATCACCCATGAGTATATATTGAAAAGAGGAGAAGAAGAAGGAAAGTCAAAGAAGAGCTTGGCACTTAAAGCTGTTCCACATGAAAGTGAAAGTGATGAAGATGAGGAAAATGATGACAAAGATGAAGAAGTTGCGATGATAACAAGAAGAATTCAGAGGTTCTTAAAGAAAAATAAAACTCCTCCGAGGAAATCCTTCAAAAAGTTTTCCAAGAAAAATTCAGGTAAAAATGACACTTTAATTTGTTATAAGTGCAATAAACCTGGTCATATCAAGCCAGATTGTCCTCTGCTAAAGAAAGATCGAAACAAAGACAATAAAGCAATGAAAGCTACATGGGATGATGATTCAAGTAGCTCAGATAGTGAAGCAAGTAATGGAGAATCAGCAAATCTTTGCCTTATGGTTAAAGATGACATTGAGGTAACAAATCTTGATAATATTGAAGATCATTCATATGATGAATTGCAAAATGTTTTAGAAGAAGTATATGAGGAATTTGAAAAATTGGGTATCAAGTATACTGCTTTGAAAAAGAAAAATTATTCTTTAACAAACAAAATTGATATTTTAAGAAAAAAAAGTATTGTTTTGAAAGATGAAAATCTTGAGTTGAAGAAGAAGAAAACTGATTTAGAAAATATTGTTGAAAATTTTACGAATGGAAAAAGAAATTTTGAAAAACTTCTTGGTAATCAAAGATGTGTTTTTGACAAGGCATGCTTGGGATATATGCCAAAACAAAAATACAAATCTTATAAAAACTTCATTGATAATCCTTCTACATCAAAGTCCAATATTCAAAATTCTTTTCATAATAATTTTGTCAAAAAATGATACTATTATAATCGTTCAAGTTCTTCATATATGCCACATGCTATTTGCAATTTTTGTAATAGAAATGGTCATAATTATCATGCTTGTCCTATTAGAAGAAAGCATACAATGACTATTAGGGCCATATGGGTACCTAAAAATCTTGTTTCTTCTAATACTAATAAATAAAGGACCCAAAGAACTTGGGTACCAAGAAAAATCATTTTAATTGTTTTTATAGGTATGCATGAAGTCCTCCACAAGCAAAAACAAATGGTTTTTAGATAGTGGATGTTCAAGACACATGACGGGAGACAAGACTAAGTTCTTTGATCTTAGATCTAAAGAAGAAGGACACGTGACATTTGGAGACAACTCGAAAGGGAAGATCGTGGGAATAGGTAAAATTGGTAATAAATCTTCTCTCATAATTGAAGATGTTCTACTTGTTGAAGGTCTAAAACATAATCTTTTGAGTATAAGTCAATTATGTGATAAAGGATTTACAGTTACTTTCAAAATGGATAAGTGCATTATTTTGAATGATCATGATTGTAATATTTGTTTTACTGCTTTTAGAAGCAACAATGTTTATACAATCGATTTTGAAGAAATTACCTCACAAGATGCTATTTGTTTTTCAGTACAAAATGAAACTAATTGGTTATGGCATAGAAGACTAGGTCATGCCAACATGGAACTTATTTCCAAACTTTCAAAAAATGATCTTGTGAGAGGTTTACCAAAGGCAAATTTTCTTAAAGACAAAATTTGTGATGCATGCCAATTTGGTAAACAAACAAAAACTTCTTTTAAAACCAAGAAATATATTTCCACTACTAGACCACTGCAACTGATACACATGGATCTTTTTGGACCAAATAGAGTTGCAAGTCTAGGAGGAAAATATTATGCTTTTGTTATTGTTGATGATTTCTCTAGATATACTTGGGTCATCTTTCTTGCTCATAAAGATGAGGCACATAATGCTTTTACCAAGTTATGCAAGAGAATTCAAAATGAAAAGGGCTATACTATTTCAAGTATCCGAAGTGATAGGGGAAAAGAGTTTGTTAATAAAAATATTGAAACATTTTGTGATGAAAATGGTTTTGTGCATAATTTTTCTGCTCCTCGAACTCCTCAACAAAATGGGGTAGTAGAGAGGAAAAATAGATCTCTTCAAGAGATGGCAAGAACAATGCTTAATGAGAACAACTTGCCTAGTTATTTTTGGGCCGAAGCGGTAAGTACTGCATGTTATGTTATAAATAGAGTTATGCTAAGGTCTAAACTAGATAAAACCCCCTATGAGCTTTGGAATGAGAAAAAGCCCAACATTGGTTACTTTCATGTATTTGGATGCAAATGTTTTATTTTGAATAACAGGGATAATTTAGGCAAATTTGATGCAAAATCTGATGAAGGTATTTTTCTTGGATATTCTACTAATAGTAAAGCTTATAGAGTATTCAATAAAAAGACTTTGACTGTACAAGAATCTATGCATGTAATATTTGATGAATCTAATTCTCTACTCTCCAAGAAATCCATTGATGAAGAAACATGAGGCATAAATAATACGGAAAGTCTCAATCTCAATAAAGAGAACACAATAGAGGAAGTCCAACATGGAGACATCAGGAAAGATCATCAAAATTTAATACAAGATGCAACCAAACAATTGAAATTTGTAAAAAATCATCCAGTGGAACAAATTCTGGGAGAACCTTCTTGAGGTATAAGTACTCAATCATCTCTTAGAAATATTTGCAATCATACTACTTTTCTATCTTAGATTGAACATAAAAATATTGATGAAGCACTTCTTGATGAATCTTGGATTATAGCTATGCAAGAAGAACTTAATCAATTTGAAAGAAATGATGTTTGGACACTTGTTCTTAGACCCAAAAATCATACTATTATTGGAACAAAATGGGTTTTTAGAAACAAGAAAGATGAGTCCGGAGTCATTACTAGAAATAAGGCTCGACTTGTAGCCCAAGGCTTCAATCAAGAAGAAGGAATCGATTATGATGAGACATATGCCCCAGTCACAAGATTAGAAGCTATTCGAATGCTACTTGCATATGCTTGTTATAAAGATTTCAAACTTTTTCAAATGGATGTTAAAAGTGCTTTCTTAAACGGTTTTATAAATGAAGAAGTATATGTTGAGTAACTTCCAGGTTTTGAAAATCATATTTCTCCAAATCATGTTTTCAAACTAACAAAAGCACTATATGGACTCAAACAAGCTCCTAAAGCTTGGTACGAGAGACTCAGTGGTTTTTTGATTGAAAAAGGCTTTTCAAGAGGAAAAATTGATACAACCCTTTTCATTAAATACGAAAATGATGATATTCTTTTGATTCAGATTTATGTTGATGATATAATATTCGGTGCTACTAATGAAAATATGTGCCAAGTTTTTGCTAAGACATTGCAGGAAGAATTTGAAATGAGCATGATTGGAGAACTTACATTCTTTCTCGGATTGCAAATTAAGCAAGCAAAAAATGAGACATTCATCAATCAATCGAAATATATTAAGGAATTGCTGAAGAAGTTTGGGATGGAAGGTGCTAAGGAAACTGGAACACCAATGAGCCCATCCACTAAACTCGATAAAGATGAATCCGGTAAACCAGTTGACTCGAAGATATATCGAGATATGATTGGTAGCTTATTATATTTGACAGCCAGTAGACCAGATATTATGTTTAGTGTGTGCTTATGTGCACGGTTTCAATCATCTCTAAAAGAATCACATTTAATTGCAGTTAAGTGCATTCTTAGATATCTTAGTGGTACAATTAACTTAGGGTTATGGTACCCTAAACACACATCTTTCGATCTAATCAGCTACACAGATGCAGATTATGCTGGCTGTAAAATAGATCGAAAAAGCATTAGTGGAGCATGTCACTTCTTAGGTCATGCACTAGTTTCCTGATTTAGTAAAAAATAAAATTCTGCTGCACTATCTACTGCTGAGGCAGAATATGTTGCTGCGGGTAGTTGTTGTGCTCAAGTTCTTTACATGAAGCAACAACTTGAAGATTTTAAATTCATGTATAATCACATTCCAATCAAATGTAATAATACAAGTGCTATAAATCTTTCAAAGAACCCAATACAACATTCTAGAACTAAGCATATTGAAATAAGATATCATTTTCTTCGAGATCATGTGCAGAAAGGTGATATAGTACTAGAGTTCACAAACACACACAATCAGTTAGCAGATATATTCACAAAACCTTTACCAGAAGATAGATTGTGTATGATTAGAAGAGAAATAGGTCTGATGTATGTTATGAATATCTCTTAAAAGGTAGACCAGAGTTCATAAAAATAGAGAGATTTTTTTTAAATACTTTTACATAAACTTGAGGTTCTTAGCCTCATGTTTGAGACGCTCATTCTCTTCATACAATATCATGTCATCCTTATCCATGGGAACTGGCAAGCGGAATGAAGAATCTAATAGAGATTTCAACTGTTTATTCTTCTGCCGAATGATTCATTCCCTTGTATGAGACTCTTGAACAATTCGTTGAAGTACAACAATTTGTTCTTTAAGACTTTCAACCTCATAGTTTTTGACTTGTACTCGCTAGGAAAAAGCAACAATAAAGGATGAGTAGCGAGTCCCAAGACTCACCAAGTCGTAGATAGCATCGGAGTCTGACTTATTAGCCAAACTATTATTCTCTTGCTGCAACATGGCACCAATGGTAGCTGCAGAAAGGACAGGAGATTGAGGTGTAGAATACCTCATGGATAGATCTAGAGGAATGTTAGAAGAAGGAGCCATTGAGAAAAGAATTGAAAATTTTAAAGCGAGAATGTTGAAAGAATGCAGATGAGTTATAGAGATGAGAATAAGATTTGATGCAAATCGGATGAACTTTAAGACTGATTTTATAGATATAGCATAAAGAACAAGATAAACTATTGTCTCTTCAAATCTTATTTAGTCAAAAGAAATACAAGATATGCTGGACACACATTGTCAAAAGTTTTCTTACTAAGCCAGCGAGATTAACAGTAGATTGTCCCTATTTTTCTAGTAAACGATGAACCTCTACTGTTATCTGCCGATGTTGACTTTATATCTAAACCTTTTCTCGTTCTAGCTCCTCTATTCGTGGTTGCAGATCATGAGCATACCAATCTGCAAATTTTTTCAACTCTTTGTTTTCTTGCTTTAGCCTTTTATTCTCTCTATCCTTATTAGTAAGCTTCTGTCGTAACTCAGATATTTGGATGTTAAGATGATCAATCTAACTCACCCTCGCCATTAACCTCCGAGACATGATCGTAACAGAGGCAGCATATTGACTACTAAGCATTCTTGATTCTGCAATAATCTTAGAATCAGCCCTACTAGAAAAACGGCTCTCTGCTCCTATCATGGTATTGATGGCCTCGGGAGAGAAGATTGATGGTTGATGCATCAAGGGTTCCTGATTCAAGTCTGGAACATTAGTGGAAGAGAATTGTTCGACCATTCTATCGTTATGAAAAAACAGAACTCAGGTCAAGAAGCGATGTTTTTATTTTTTTTGTATTCGATAGGTGAAAATGATCATTTTTTTATAGAAACTCAAAGCCTTCAATCCCATTTGTCAACAACATCAGGCGATTATTTAAATCTTCAGCTGCACTAAATTTATAGAGTTAGGCCTCGAGGCTTTGCAGCACTTATCGGGTCACGGACGGCTTCATTTTTCAACTATCTACAGTGTCTGTTAACGCATCGTTTTCTTCAATCTATTTACTTGCTGCCGATCTTTTTTAATGATACCAAAAGGGGGAGAAGTTTTAAACTAGAACATTAACATTGTTTAAATTGCTAAACTTGTTATATATGCTTGGAATTATATTTATATTTTTGCTTGAAAAACTAACGCACATTCTCAGGGGGAGCTTAAGTATTAATACAGGCTTCAGGTTCTATCAAGTATTTGTCATCATCAAAAAGGGGGAGATTGTTGAACCTAAGGTTTCAAGTTTTGTGTAATTATATATTTACACATGGATTTTGATGATAACAAATGAATTCAAAGAATGAAGGAGTCTCAAGCTCAATTTGTCCACACAATGGAGTCAAGCACATCAAGGAACCAAGCATGAGCAAGAAGGAAACAAGTTCACATTAAAGTCATAGAGAAATGTTGTAAATCTCTTAAAATTCGAAATTAGGATTAAGGCTCAAAAATTAATATTTTATCATAAAGCATTAAAATACATTTTCCACATGTGCATGAATATTTTGAAAATTAAATTTGAAAATTTTGAAAGATAATTGATTGTCATCTTTCACATGTGCATGCCATGATTAAAGGTTTGAACTTTGAAAATATTAAAGATGATTGATTGTCATCTTTCACATGTGCATGCCATGATTAAAGGTTTGAATTTTGAAAATATTAAAGATGATTGATTGTCATCTTTCACATGTGCATGTTTTATTTGAATATTTTCAAAAGTGATTGATGCTTTTCTTGACTTATGCAAAAGGAAGATGCCTTTGTTTGAAAATTTTGAAAATTAAAGTGTGCTCCTTTTGTCATATGCAAAAAGTAAAAGATTAGGTTTGAAATTTTTGAAAAGTAAAGTGTGCTCATTTTGTCACATGCAAAAAGTAAAAAGATTAGGTTTGAAATTTTTGAAAAGTGAATGATGATGTCTTTGACATGTGAATCTTTTTAAATTTGAATATGAAGTCTCATATGCCTATAAATAGATCATTTGAGAGCTTCACATTCATAATACCAAGAGCATACAATATTCATTCAAAACTTTCATTCTCTCTTCTCTAAGCATTGAGCCTTAACCCTTGTTCATTTTGAGAGATATAGTTTGTGTTGTATTGTTCTTATTTCACTCATTGAGGAGTGTTTTCTGATATTCTATCTACTATCAATTCTTATATCAGTAAAAGGGTGTGTATAACACTTGTGTGTGTAGAAAGTGTTCTACACAGGGAATAGTTGAATCACCACGTGTGAGGTGATTGCAAGTGTAGAGGGTGTTCTACACGGATCCTTTGTAGCGATGTTGTTCAAAGGTGTAATAGGTTTCTATCTCCACCTGAAGGAGGTTGAATAGTGAATTCGGAGATTCTCAAGGGGTAGCTTGAGGCGAGGACGTAGGCAGTGGGGCTAAATCTCGTTAACATACTGAGTTTGCTTCTCTTACCCTTACTCTTTATATTTATTGCTATTTTATATTTTGTTTATATTTTATATTGTATATTTGATTTATAATTGTTATTTTCTTAAATACAACTCAATTCACCCCCCCTCTTGTGTTAGTCATCTGGGCAACAGATATTAACCATATTAGATTCATAACAAACAAACGAGGTTGGATTACCTTTGTTCGCAAGTTATTTCTGAAATTTGGCACATTCATTCTTCATGTATCCCTTCTTTTTACAGAAGAAATACTTAGAATCTTTCTTGATTCCAGCTCCAACTTGGAAAGATATTTTACCTTTCCCTTTCTTGTTGGCTTGAGGTTTCTCATTTTCATGCGTTGCCAGCATTACACTTTCTCCTTATTCCATCACTAATCTCCCTTCCTCTTGAATACACATAGTCATTAGTTCATTGATTGACAAGTTATCTTTATGTATGTTGTATGAGATTTTGAAGGGTGTTTAGGATGTAGTGCACAAGGAAGGATTCGACATGTCAAACTCGAGTTTCTTCAGTTGAGCCACAATATCCCTTATTTGCATGATGTGCTCGCGCACACCTTTCACACTTGTGAGCTTTAAGAATGAGAATTTCATAATTAGGGTGCTTGCTAGTGCCTTATCTGAAGTGAAAAATTGATCGTTAATGACTTTCAGCAAGTTTAGGACATTTTCATGCTGATCAACAGAACCACAAATACCAACATAAATTTTAGTCTTAATGAACATCATGTAGAGGTGATTAGATTGCTCCCATTGTTCATAAAGCTTGATGTCCGCTGCAATGCTGGTCATTGTTTTAAATTTCGTACCATATCGGCTGGTACGGCCGAAATATAGTGTACCGGAATACTAACTAGTACAGAGAATGAGTCTGCTTCGTACCGGCTAAAATACCGGCCGTACCTGTATGTTTTGGTTGGTACGTATAATAGTGGTGGAATGTTAGTGATTTGGGCATTTTGTAATTTCTTTAAAATGCAGGGGCATTTTCGTAGTCACTGAATCATGGCAGTATAAATGTAAAAGGACTGTTATGTTATTGCATCTGCACCACGATTTGCTAAAAGAAAGGTAAAAAGGACCACCTGCACATCTGACCTCACTTGAAAGTAGTTTTTTAATTTTTTTAATTAATTTAAAATAGATATGAATATATTCTATTCTAAATAAAATAATATATTATATCTTTTAATCATTTCTTCTTGCTTAAAAGTTTAGAATTGTATTATTATTTTATGTGATTTCAATGAATTTTTTTATTATTTATTTTAGTTGGTAGTATTATTTTTTATGTGATCTCATGATGAGTGCTTTTATTTTATTAGTTGGATTTAGACTTATTTAATTTTACAAATATGTCTATTGTGTTAAAACTTAAGACTTGTATTGAGAAGTAATATTATTGAGTTTATGACATATTTTATTATTATTTTATAATATAGTTTATGTGCATATATATATATATAATTTATGGATATATAGACTATTTCGAAACGGTACACGAAATGGTACTGGTACCGAAATATTTCGTTCCAGTGCCTTGACCGGTACGGTATTCAAAACTTTGAACTACTGGTGTCAGTGAGTGCTGGTGGTTCGTCTCTCCTAATAGCATAGTATATGTCCATCCACCCTAATTGAAGAAGAATTCTCTCCTTCTAGACCTTATAATTATCTCCCTTAAGATCAAGGATATCATTACGAATATAAGAGAAATTTGCAGGTTGAACAACTGCATAAAATTATAGATTACATGGTTATGTTAAAAAAACTGAGGCCTGAATTAAAATATCATGCTTTACCAATGTAAATCATGCTTAAAAATTAAATCTAATGACATAAAATGCATGTGTGCTAAATTTTTAATTCATTCAGATTCAATTATTCTTTATGAAAGAATTTTATCAAATTATTTACTCAATAATCAAGGTCTATTTTACCATAGAAAGAAATATTACTATTAAGTAAGTTCCCAGTAAAGATTTTTCTTTTTCTTAGACAGATTCCTAGGAAAGATTGGAGCGGTCACAATGGTCATGCTTAAAATTCAGTCTCTTAGATAGAACCTCCTTAGATCTACACATTCATACTCCTACAACAAATAGTTTATTAATTATTATAATTTGATATATATTCTATCTAATATTAAAATTTATGATAAAACTATCAAATTATTAAATTAATTCATAATTCCTATGGGTAAGTTATAAATAATTTGATATTTTATCCTAATTAATCATATAATAAAAATTATTGTGGGATAAAATTTATTATACTAAGTATGATTAATTATAATTAATGTCTAAATATTATTTATGTGATCATAATCAATCATAATATATGATTTTTATTAAATTAAAGATGTTGTGGCTATTCTCTAATTAACCAAAAATCATATTGATCACTAGACATTATACCTTTTATACATAAGGATTAAGTAAAAAAGAGATAATTGCATAATTCTAACTAAAATTAGCATGTTATTATTATGCACAAATTATTTTTCACAATTTAAGCATAAACATTGCATAATTAAAACTATAATATTATGTACAACATTTAATTTCATGCTATCAACTATATATATTCTCATCAAAATTACATGTATTAATTTAGAACAGACATAATCAATTCATGCAAACTAAATATGAGCATAATTATTAAATTTGCACAACAATTATCTAAATTGCACACAATTAAATCAAGTAATAACTATATGTAAAAAAAGAGCAAAAATTTATAGCATGACCAAACAAATAAACATGCTAAATAAACGACAAGTCGTTTTTTCCAAAAAGGAAAACGGCGTGTTGTTTTTCTCATTCCAAAGAAAACTGGACTCAACTAATAGACATGTCGTGATCTTCAGGTCCCAGCTCCTGACCACGTGGCATTCAAGTGGATCAACCTTTACACTCATCTTTTGGTAAGGATCATAGTAGCTTCCTGCTCATTCGAACCGTTGGGCAGATTATTCCTACTAAAACAACGGGTCGTTTTTAAAAAAATAAAAACGACGTGTCGTTTAGCCTATACCGAATGAAAGCTACTCATCTAAACGACATGTCGTTTATGTCATCTTCAACCTCCAGACGTGATGAACAATAACTCCGAAAACCATGTTTTTGGCGTAAAAAATTATTATTTTCATCTTAGAAAGCTCAGAAATGTTGTTTTGAATATGATTTCAATGTTGTTTTGTATAAAAAAAGGACCCAAAAACAAAACTCAATTTCTTAAAAAGTTTCAGCCAAAAATAGAGATAAACAAAGAGAGTGATAAAACACCAAGGAAGAGATAAAACGAGGCTTTGATACCAAATGTAACCTTAATAATGATTCTATAATGCGAAATTAAACACTTACTAAGAATCAAAACTGAAAATATACAAGAAATCGTACATCCGGCCATTGATACTTATTCACACTTCCTCACTATTTCTCTTACTCGTTTGGCACTTCCAAACTCTACTTACTCTATTTAGATGGTGTAAGATTGAAGACGATTGAGTTAAGTGAGTTTAGAGACCAAACGGTGGTATTTATAGCCAAAGCTTCCATCAAGTTTCGGCAACACGTGTCTCACGTTCTCAGATTATCATGGAAGTGGTTCCAACGTTCTGAAACGTGGAGTGGACCACTTCAAAACTCCTGAGATGAAGGGGAGCTGGAGACCCATTCTCTTAATCACTTCTGAGAGAAATAGTCAACGGTTTCGACATGGGAATGTGTTGACAGAAACTGTGTAAAGTAATTTCGAGCTTACATTTATTGGGACTTCGATGGGATGGTTTTCATCAGCTAAACTTCTAGGTCTAGCGATGAAACCAACTAAGGCATTGGTGTTGTTATAATAAGGAAGATGGGGAAAGGAAGGAGGTCATGAGGATGGACTAATTAGTATTGTAATGGAGAATGGCAGTGGCGGTTATGTTGTCGAAAAGAGCTCTAGCCAAATTCGAGTATGCCCTAGCAACCTACATGTAGTAGGAGCGGTCATGAGGTTGCCTGTTAGCTTTAAGCAAAACCTAAATGGTTTGGCCAGGAGATATAGTGATGTCATCAATGGCTTGGTGTAGCTGCCATCTATTCCGACTCGTGGCCGGCAACGACAAAGAAGAGAATATCATGCAATGCAGCGTTGATTATGTGGAGTAGATAAATCTTGCCATAATCAACCTTTAGTTTGAACGTTTCTACAAACAATGAATTGTATTTACATGAGTACATATAATAATGATAGAGAATTTGATGATCATGATGATCAAATATAGCTGCTCTTGGATCTATGGAAAAGGATCATTTTTTCCTGATTTAAATCATCCAGCCGACCGGCCAATTCAATTAACAAAATTGCTAGGTGCAGTCGGCGTATACAAGCGGGATGTAAACGGATATACGAGAGGAATACAAAAATATATAAAAATGAACTTTATACGAGAGGAACAAAGTTTGGCTTCATGTGTAACTCGTCTCTCGTTTACCTCTTTTATTTTATTTTTAACTCGTCTCTCTCTCTCTCTCTCTCTCTCTCTCTCACACACACACACACACAGCTTTTTCTCTCTTTAAGTTTGAGTCGGCCATGGGAGCCACCAAAGAAGAGCATGTGGTCAAAATTCATCTTTTGAGTCGGTCATGATCAAATTTCAAGACCGACACCTCACTCCCCCAAGAAGAACATAGGCTAAAATAGTTACAAGCATTTTTCTTATTTTATTTTAAAAAATGCATTTTTCTCAACTGCAACCGTTGGCTAATTATGCGGTCATAGAGTTCTATTAATTGGGGTCGATCTTCTTGAGCATAGGAAAATAATTTGCCAAGTTTGATTTCCCTGCTTCAATCATAATATCCTAGGTAATCTCTTTCAATTCTAGCAGTTTCAGAATTTGGGTCGGTTAAATTCACTGAGAAAACGGTGTTCGGCGAAGAGGATAGGAGACTTTTTGGGAGTGACTTTGCTTCTTTGAAATATGCGGAAGGTTTGGACTAAGGTCCACCGACAAAGTGCAGAACAAAGATAGAGAGATGGGTGAGAGAAAGAGCAAGTTATCTGCTGGGAAAAAGAAGGAGAGAGAAAGTGAGAGTTAAAAAATAAAAAAGTGGGACCAAGCTGTCAGCTGTTTGTGTGCTGACTGCACACATAGACTGCATATAGACTTTTCCTTCAATTAATAAGTACTTTACTTCTAAGACAAATTAACATACAAATATCATGTATCAACACACATCATATATATAATATATATAGTGTTTTATATGTGTGTGTGTGTTAAAGAGGTGTTTCATATCACCAACCAAACAGATGATCTGCAATAAAAAATAGAGTGGCATTGGTTGTCCTAAGGACACTCCGATACCAAAGTCAAGATAATAATATGAAGGCAAGTGTATGTAGAAGATAAAACAAATCAAGTTGAGTATTTGTTACCTTCTGTAAGCTATTTATAGAGTTATCGAATAAAAAGATAACCATCCTCTATGAGTGTAGATAACCTGAGGTTTTCCTTATTAGTTTGTAGTGATCATTTCCTTATACAACTGCAATGTTATCTAGTTAACGCCTTGCGCCTAAACCGCCGTTAGTAATTGGGCTTACAAGTTTGATGGGCTTATATATTTGTTGGGCCCATTGATACCAAAGATCCATTTCAATATTTTCATTAATAGGCAAAATATCTCATGAGGCCGTTCATTAATTTTCCATCATTTCAGTTAATTAACCAGTACTTCAAGTACCTTACTTCCGAGACTTAATACTTAATTAAAACGGAAAATTATAAACTTCCGATTAGTCTACAACTTCTACTTTATAACTCTATTTAAGATGAACCGTAATCATGTAAAATTGTAAATATTTTTTTAGTGAAGTGGCATAATTACATTGGTTGATTTAAAATAATTATAAAAAAATTGTAGGCATACCTTAATTATGCGTACATATGTCAACTTGACATCATAGTATATTATATATTGTTCATTGATAGGTATCTGAGACCGTTCATTTTTATCATGCATGCATTTCATGATCAATCAATTAAGCATGATCAATTAGTCCCTTACTTCTACGACCAAACTTAAAAATTAATAGGTCAACCATATCAACATGATCATAGTATGTTCATTGATGGGTACGTATGTGAGATCCCATAATTAATCTTGCATATTGATCATCTGGATTAATATAACAAGTTACGTACTTTGTCACGTATAACACAATTAATGTGTGGGTACGTATTGCGTTAATAATGTTTATATATATAGATTTATAACTGATAAATTAACAATTAGTTAACCCATTTTCTTAAGCACTTGATAAATATATAATTTATTAATTATTTCCCCTTCACACATCACTAAATATTAAACCTATATATAGTGAATGAAGTACTTTTGAACCTCTAAAACTCTGTCCTTAGTTCTCGATCGATCACTTAATTATTTGTGTATTTGTTATATATATATATATATATATATAAATAATATCTAAAACTTGATCAGTTAGTAGCTAGCTTTGACCTGGTTTTGAGCATGGATAAAGATCACCAGGTTGACCAGAGATGGTGAAAGCATCAGAAACTTCCGGGTCTCCTCGATCCTGTCGCAAGAGTTTTGTTATCTCTCTTCCACCAATCTCCTGCAAAATAACATGAGTTTAATTTCCAATATTAACTAAATATCGTTTCCAAAATCAATATTTCAGTGAAATTTAATTTCTTACATTATCATAATTAAATAACTAGTTGTAATCATGAACTTGCAATATATATTATATATATTATACATATATATGTGTGTCATGATGTACGTACGTGTGTATATATAGGTTGAGTGCCTATCAATATAATTAAAGGAAGGGAAAAATAAAAAAGAAAGAAAGAATGATCCAATCCAACTTTAATGGCTACAGAAGATCGACATGTACTGTACGTTAATATGCGTGGTACCTAAGATATTGATTCATGGGAATGATCTGTGCATGAGGAAGAGGAAAAGGAGTACTATGGCACCGTTAACGCTTGCTCGCCACCATGACTCACTATGATCATGCCATGCACTGTAGGGTCCCTTCCTCTGTGGAAAACATAATAAAATAAATGAACGTTAATCATGATTGATCAGTACTGGCATCTTCTACGTACCCTTCAGTACTGTTCATTGCTACAGTAATAAACAATATTTTTATTTTCCTTCCGCATACTGTATGTTTATTTTTTTATTTTTTTTTTAAAACTCTAACACCACCGCTGGCCCAATTTTTTAATGATTAAGAAATTTTGTTTTAATATTATTATAAATTTTTTATATTTTTTTAAAGCATTTAAATGTATTAAAAAATGATTTAAAAAAAAAAATAAAAAAGCAAAAATTTTATTTGCCTAACGGTGGCTCCAGCGGGAGCCACCAGCGGTGACTGTAGCATTGCCGCTGGAGCCACCAGCGGTGACTGTAGCATTGCTTTTACTTTTTATCTTCTATTTTATTCCATATACAGTCAGTACAAAATTCAGTAAGTTGTGTCAGTACTTTCATCTCGTTCATGCTATGTCAGGAGAAGCTTCTCAAGAAAATGAAGAGGACAAACCACTTAGACTACATTTGAATATTAAATTGAATCGAATTTAATTTAAATAAAAATTAAATAAAATATTATTAAAATATTTTTTAATATTATTATTATTTTAAGATTTAAAAAAATTAAATTATTTATTATATTTTGTATTGAAATTTAGAAAAATTGTAATGATTAGATGAGTTGAGTTGAGTTGAGTTGAAGAACCAAATTGGACCTAATGGAGCTAGAAAAGAGAGAACACTTAATTTAAGAGCTAGAAAAGTATACAGGAAAAAATTATGAAAATTAACCCCCCAAAAATAAAAATAAAAAAAACAATTGCAAAGACCCAAAGAAATAGCAATGGCCGAAAAGAAAACATCTAAGCCCTTCCGACTAGCATTCCCAGTCTTCATAACCCCTGCCATTCCTTTCAAGCCAAATACACCACATGAGGCAGATTAATGATTTTCCATTTTGCCACAATTTTGGAATTACCTGAAAACCTCTCAAACAATCTAGAAGATCCACCACCCTTTAAGGCTTCTCATTAGAATTTTAATTACTTTCTTTTGGGAATTCTGTTATAGTGAATTTGTTTTTTAATTTTTTTCCCCACCCGTTCATCATCCCTCCCTATGGTGTGTACGCATACCCTTTATATCTGAATTTTTCAAGGTTAAAGTGATAGGTTGACATCCCGCAGTACTCTGAGGTGCGTATGCGCCTTTCCTTTGTGTTCCTGTTAGACGTTAGATATTCTCCTGAGAATTAGATTATATTTGAGTAATTGAGTTTGGGCATTTTAATAGTTGCAACCTATGTGCATATAATAATAATAATAATAATAATTGAAACATAGACATTAAAGTAGCTGTCAACATAGAGCTAATTTTAAATAATCCATTTAAAAATTCCAACCATGCTTCTTGCATAATTTGAGTTGATTCTTAAATCTTTGGTCTCTTTCTTTTCTTTATCTCAAGCAAACGAATATAATTTTATCATTATCATTTTTCCTACGCTTTGTACACGATAAATCATCGTAGAGATGAATTTTTATGGTAGTAAGGAAATAGGATGCCGATTCTTTATGTGGAAATCATTTTCCATCAAGATACCAGCTCCTTATGTGGATTAGCTATGATCTGTCAAGACTCTTTAGCTTGCACTGATACCTTGTTTGAAGGTTCTGTTTTGTTATTCAATCAATTATGCTCATTTTGAACTCTTCCCATTTCTTGTAGTAATAACATAATTGAAGATGAACTGATGACTCTGCATAATATGCATGGAAATGATCTACCTGTAGTGTACTGAAATGAAGTAATTTGCTATGTTCTGAGTTATTACAGCTTTAATACCTATACATTTGTGTTATATGTAATGAACACATTTCCACCAATCAAAAAAAAAAAAAAAAATGTAATGAGCACATTTCCTAATTAATTTGTGCTATTATCTGCTTCTACAGATTATTGATATGCTTTAGTGTAGAAGAGCAAAAGCATCTGGTGAAACAGCTTCTAAGTTCCAGGAGAGTCCATCATTTTCCATTAACTTCTAACTGACACTTGCAATAAGCATAAAAATGGTTTAAAGTCCCACACCACCAATTTAGTTTTCCATGCTAGAACTACATGAACCTATTTTGTTATGTGTTCCATAATTTCACATTTTTTTTTATCTTAATAAAATATAATAGTACTTTCAACTGGGCATACGTGCCTAAGGCACGTAACATCTTACTAGCACATATATATATATATATATATATATATATATATATATATATATATATATATATTGGAGATCACTGCATGCCATGCATTTTCTACTCATGCTATTTAATTGACTGCAATAACTAGCTGGCTACTTAAATATGCAAGTTAAAATTACAAACCATGAACCCAATTCGTACACACGCACGCATATCTACTATATATATAAACACGAATGTGGGATGAACAATATTTTCTTCTAACAATTTTGTTATCGATTTTGCCCCTGCTTTGTTTTCCAAATTTCCATTTTGCCTAGTTGAATGTGTACATTTTTTTCCCTAAGTTCCTTTTGCTTTTAAACCAACGAAAATCTCTCTCTCTCTCTCTCTCTCTCTCCATCAGCCTGCAACCGTCTTTCTATTCCTTTTGCTTCTAACAACCCTCTCATTTTCATTTATTCATAGTCGTCATCATCCTTTACAAATCACCGATTATACACTTTTGGGTCATCGGGTTGCAGTTGAGCTCTGTTCTCTGTGTGGATGGAAATCATGGCAGAAATCGTTGATGTGTTGGTTTCCATCACAGACTTGCAGTTGGACTTGTAGTTGGACCCTGTAGTTCATTAGATCTATTACAAATCTTTAGCCCTGTTCTCTAGATATGATTCAGATCTGTTCAGAAGCATCTGCTCATATTTTTTGTATAAACATCCGAGAGGAATATATATATATATATATTTTGTGTATTTGCAGGTGTGGTTGGTGTAGATATGATATTTGGTGGAGAAGGATGCCATGGCCGGCTACAAGGAAGAGGTGAGGATAAGGATGAAGGGATGTTCGGTGGTGTGTCCCAAGCCTCATCGTTTCACAACATCTGAATTTTTTTTCTTGATCTTTTACTGTAACCCTATAGTTTTTCTTTTAGCTTTTCTTTATTTGATTGCTGGGTGAAGCAGTGGTGGATCAGGGTGGCTCGAGTCGTGGAGGCCCACGATGGCTCATGGTGGCGCTGCAAGTGACTTTGGGTGGTGGAGCTATTCGTGTCTAAACGGATCTATCTAGATCCGAGAGGGAGAGAGATCCTAGGGGAGGGTAAAGAGATTGCCATGGGTGGTCGGCATGGGGAGATTGGTGGCGTTGCGGCCAATAGGGCTGGGGCCAGTGGATGGCTCACGGCGGCAATACAAGGATCTAACAAGGTCCAGGAGATAGAGAGAGTGTGTTTCAGGTAGGGAGAGATAGGACCTAAGGTGGGGAAACTCATTGTTGACGGTGTGCTCGTGGTACTATCGATTTGCAGTGACTGGCGGAGGAGTTGGCATGAGGGAGAAATCGGAGAGAAAAATTGTGTGTTTAGGCATGGCTGCGGGGATAGAAAGAGACAGTCGGATGTTGGGGGGTTCAGTGTGGGGTGATGTTGTAGCGATGATTGCTGGTCACCCTGGTGGCCGACGAGGGAAGGGGGAGGCTATAGTGACTAGGGGAATCGAGGAGAGAGAGAGAGAGAGAGAGAGAGAGAGAGAGAGAGAGAGAGAGAGAGAGAGAGAGAGGTGGCTGGACATGGGGGAGTGAGAAGAAAGAAGAAAAGAGAGGAAAAAACTAGGGTTTGTGGGTTTTAAACTAGGCCATTCATTCTAGGGTTTTTAGATCTAATCCAATAGTTAGGATTTAATCATGAGATTGAGTTGCTTTCTATTTTATGATCACTTTTTTTCCCTTTTGGATGGATTTAAAGTTAAATAATAGTATTTTTTATATTAGATTTTATCTCTAGATCACTTCAATTGATGTGATATATTAATTATTGTGATTGAGAAATAATAAACAAAATTATTTTTTTTCATTGGTAGCTCCATTCCATAATTAACGGGCGAAATCAAGATGATATTGCTTGTCATCACCTCCATCGAGATTTTTTTTATTATCTCAAATCACCAACTCAAAAGCTGAAGACAAAGGAAAGTATAAACATTTGAAGCAATTCTTTATCTCCCACTAATGGTGGGTCTCGTGTGTTTCCAAAAGCAACTGAAAAGTCAAAGACAATGGAAAGTATAAAAATCTAAAAGTTTTGAGCCCAGAAAGTTTTAGAATGTTTTAGAAATGTAAGAATGTTAGTCGACAAGGGAAAATTAGAAATGAACAAAATGGTCAGTTGATAAAAAATGCAGGGACATATTTGAAAATATATATGTTTGGAATTTGAAAATAGAAGCAGGTACAAAATGGAAAGTGAAAGGGAAAGTAGAGAAAAAGTTATCATTTATGTGAAAGGGAGAAGGCCCACCTTTGTTAGGTCTTATTTTAAGTTGATCAGGATAAAATGGTCTTTAGATAAATATTATTATTATTTTACTTGTTTGTTTTGACCTACAGTAAATGAAAATGATTTGAGTCACTTTTCAAGTTTAAAAGCTAATCATATCATACTCATAGGGCCCTAGAACAGAAATTAAAAAAGAAAAAAGAAAAAACTTAAAAAATCATCAGTTCGCTATAGACCTAGAACAAAAATTAAAATAGAGAGAAAACATTCAAAAAATGATCGAAGCACTCACGGGGCCTAGAACATAAATTAAGGAAAAAAATTAGAAAAGCAAAACAGTAAGAGTGGCTCTACCTTTAAGGAATTGGGATCCAAATTTGATTATTTTACACATTAATAGTTACAAATTTAAAATTAATAAATTTTTGTGTTTTATTAATGTTTTAATAATGTTTATAATATTGATTGTTTCTTTTAAGGAGCATTTTATTTTGAGAATCATTTTATTTCCTTCAATTCTTAATTTAATAATGATATTATTAAATTATTTGAAACTAAATACTGTAATATTAAGTTAAAAATTATCACATTATATATCTATATCAACACTAATATGAAAATTAATATAAAAAATAAATTAAAAAATAAAAATAATAGGAAATAGTAAATGAGAAGGCGAGAAAAGAAATTTAAACAAAAGTTAAACAAAACATAATAAAAAGTGAAGAAAAAATATGGACTTTACATATAAGTCAACGTTCTATTTAAGTATATAATTATAACTATTAAAAGTTTAGCAAAAATAGATTTTGAATGTTTATGATGTTGCCTTAATTACATCTAGGTAGATATGTATATATTATATGGAGATATAATACATAAAAAAATATTAGAAGCATTTATAGCAAAAGGAGAAGAAGTAGAAATTTCATTTTAAATAAATTCATATAGATTAGATTAAATCAACTAAATTAGTTAGTACGTCTAAGAATAGAACAATTCTATTAAAAAAAAATCAATCTGATGAGAAAAAAAATTATTCGTACAAGAAACATATGATGTTAACCATTTTTGTTAAGTACATGTGCACTTATATAAATATTAAAAAATAGAATAAAATTTCTTCACATAAAAAAGAAAGAACATACCAGAAAGTAGAGGACAAGAAAGAGCAGTGGAAGTAGATGAAATCGACAACAAGCAGATTCAAGAACATTGAAATAAGACCCTAACTTATATGTAAAGTCTATGTTTCTTTCTTCACTTTTTATTATGTTTTGTTTAATTTTTGTTTAAATTTCTTTTCTTACATTCCCATTTACTATTTTGTACTAATTTTTTTACCAACTGGTAGTTTTTTTCTTTATTTTTATCAACTGGGCATACGTGCAAAGCACGTTGCCCTTACTAGTAATATCATAAATGTCAAGCTAGTAAGAGTTAATTATATATTTGCATGATCTTCATAAATCAAAATTGAATAACAATGGAGGTTTACTCGTAAAGCATGAATTCATCATGCAACATGTACATCATCTGTGAGGCCTAGCCAGCCGCCAGATGTTAAGAACATTACTCACTGACACCAATTTTGATTTATTAAAGTTTACTTTTAACCCGGAAACCGCTTCAAAACAAAGTAATAATGCCCTCAGTGTTTGAATTAGGTTTTGTTCTGCCTAACAAAAAATCAATGCACATATCATCTGCAAACAATAAGTGAGATAGGTTAATGGTGCCCCTATTAGGATTACCCACCAAGAATCCCTCGATAAAGCCACTATTTACCAAGACTATAATCATTTTACTAAGTGCATCCATGACAAGAACAAATAGGAGTGGAGATAAAGGATCTCATTGTCTTAGACCTAAAGAGCTATTAAAAAAACCATGTGCCTAGTTGTTCACAAATATGGAAAACCTCACCGTTGAAATACATCATCTAATCAACGAGCACAATTTCTTCCTAAAACCGCATCTCCCAAGCACATAGAGTAAGAACTCTTAGTTTACATGATCATACGCATTTTCCATATCTAACTTGCATAGGATATCTAGCTGGCTAGATTTTAGCTTACCGTCTAGGTATTCGTTAGCAATGAGGACTGAATCCAAAATTTGCCTATCTTTAACAAAAGCGTTTTGGGGTTTTGTAATAATCCTTTCCAAAACCTCTCTTAAACGATTAGCAAGCACCTTAAAAATAATCTTATAAATTTCATTCACAAGGCTAATAGGCCTGTAATCCTTCACCTCCGAGGCCTCAATCTCCTTAGGAATGAGTGCAATAAATGTGACATTAAGGTTTTTCTTAAATTTCCTAATTGAAAAGAATTCTTGGAACACTTTCATTAAATCCGCTCTCACCACATCCCAATAAGTTTGAAAAAATCCCATGGAAAAGCCGTCGGGGCTAGGCGTTTTATCTTTAACCATTCTCCTTTCCACGTTGTGGACTTCTAGTTCCTCAAAAGGCCGCTCCAACCACGAAACTTGTTGTCGATCAATGGACTATGTTCAGGAAGTAAGTGTTCAAAAAATACCACGATGTGCTCCCTAATTACAAGAGTCTCCATATAGTCCACTTTATCTATTTTCAGCATTTCAATGGTGTTAGTTCTCCAATGGGAGTTGGCCACTCTATGAAAGAACTTCGTGCTGCGATCCCCTTCTTTCAACTAGAAAACTCTCGATTTTTGACGTCAATAGATCTCCTTCAGTAACACATATAACCCTTTCTAATTCTGTCTTTAACTTAGCCTTTTGAGATGCTTCCTCCATAGAAAGAGCCTTCCCCTCTTGAGTCCTCTCTACCTCTTGAAGCTCCTAGGGCCTCTGGCATTAACTTTTTATAGTCTCCTACATTACCAAATGACTAAGTGGTCCATAACTTTAAATCATTTTTAGAGCTTTCAATTTACTTGCAAGAATGAAACTAGGGGTGCCATCAATCTGATAAGATCCCACCATTGCCTAACCCTTTCTACAAAACCTTCAATGTTTAGCCATATGTTTTCAAACTTAAAATACCGACGCCCTCCCTGAATACCTCCATAATCTAGTAATAGTGGGAAATGATTTGAGCATAGATGAGGCAACCTCTTTTGATAAGCTTTAAATAGTGAGTTTCCACTATAGTGATACTAAAAATTTGTCTAATCTAGACCACGTATGATTATTGGACTATGTATAGGCACCACCCATGAGCAAGTTTTCACGAGTTTTGTCCTCCCTTCTAGACCAGACCCATGCCCTTGCCAGTTCCCTCTCATGGACTTGTCCCAGGCCAAGGTCAACCTCACCTCTCTCCTTAATGCATCGTATTAGTAAGCCGACTTGCTCCTGCAATGCCTTCAACTGGTCTTGCATTCTATGTAACGTAGGTTGCACACCATCTGCAATAGTATTGTGCAAGCCGTGTTTGTAACTCCACTTCTGTTGTGTTCTCTAGGCTGTGCCTGCACCTTCGATTGCACCAGTGTCTCCTTATATGATCAAGACTGCATACTAGGCCTCACCTCCGGCAGCCTCTATGGGCATCCTCCTTTGTACATCGCACTTTGTTCATTCAAGGAGATCTCTCCCAGCGCAGCAGTCATTCTCCTCCATCACCTTCCCCAGT
Organism: Carya cathayensis; assembly: GCA_011037825.1. Lineage (NCBI taxonomy): Eukaryota > Viridiplantae > Streptophyta > Magnoliopsida > Fagales > Juglandaceae > Carya > Carya cathayensis. The sequence continues at coordinate 461,847 of QGSO01000379.1, forward strand.
GGCGAAGCCAGGAATTTACTCCAGGGGAGGCCAAACAAAGTTAGAACAATATATATAAAATAATTTTTTTCTAATTTTATATAATTTTTTTACGATATATAATAATCTGATAGGAAGATTTATAATAAAAATAAAATACTTTTAATACAACTTATGTATTAAAAAAGTATTTGATATGTCAATAACAATATATCATTAAAATAATATAAAGGAATCCATACAAATATATTAAACAAAAGAAATATAAAATGTCTAAAATTGTAACTTGCGTTCTTTTAAACAAACAAAATCATCAAGTATTGAATCTAAATCAAAATTCTTAGTTATTTCTCTTTCAATATAAACAACTAAATTATTTGCTAAGAATTCATCTTCAATTTTGTTGCAAAGCCTTGTTTTAACAATCTTCATAGGTGAAAATGCTCGTTCACTGGTTGCTGTAGACACTGGAAGAGTCAAAATTAGACGAACCAATCTATCAATAAGATAATATGTCTTTGATTTTTTTGTCTCTACCAATTTTCGACATAAATCTGCAATGGATCTCAAATCTTGAAACATCGAATTGCTAAACACATCAATTTCAAAATGCTTCAATTGAAACCTTAAATTGATTTTATCATTCTCAGAAAAATCAAGAGGATAATAATCTTCCACAAGACAACATATATCATCAATATTAAAGGATTTATATCCATCTTTTGGATCCAAAGCTGAGCTAAGGGTTAAAAGTCTTATGGAAGTGAGGCTGTGAGTCTGAATATATGATAGCCTAGTATCCAGTATCTATTGAAGATTTAAGAAAAAAAAAAGCTCAAAAAGTAGCAAGACAAGACAAAATGTCATTCACTCATTTTTTATTTCTTTAGTTTTAATCGGTTTGAGACTTTGATCGAAACTCATACGGCTTCCTCTGTCCATTAGCTATCAAAGATTTAAGGGAAAAAAAAAGCTCAAAAAGTAGCAAGACAAGACAAAATGTCATTCACTCCTTTTTTATTTCTTTAGTTTTAATCGGTTTGACGCTTTGACCGAAACTCATAAGGCTTCCTCTAGAAGCTTCAAAAATCAAAACTCAAAAGTGAAAAGCCAAAAACTAAAAGGGAGTCACGAATGAGTCGATGACGAATCAGGCAAACTGCTTCCAAAATCAAAAGTGAAAAGCCAAAAACTAAAAGGGACGAATGAGTCGATGACGAATCAAACAAACCTTTGTTTGGAGATGGAGCGAGAGCCGAGAGCGAGAGCAAGAGCAGTCTGAGTAGAGCGAGGTTGCGGTGGTCAGTCGGTGGTCGTACCTCACAGGTAGAGCTTACTTATTTTCTTCTTCGTTTGAATCGTTTTGATGTTGAAAAATGGAGAAAAAAAATGTGAAGGATGAGATGTAAAACTTTGTTGTGCCGTGTGTGAAGGGTCTGTAAATCAGTAGATGACAGTCTAGGCTGTTTAGCAGATTGCCATAAGCTATAACACAGAGATTGAAATACTTTAGAAAATGGAAAGATGGTAGATATTATACCGATTATAGTTAGAATTTTTTTAAAAAAATTTTATTTATAAAAAAATTATGTATTTTATTTTATATGAGATGTGTTTTTTATTTATTTTATAGATGGATCAAAATAATTTTTAGGGGGGGCCAATATACTATAAATTAATATTATTTTATTAAACTAAAATAATTAACATGTATAAATTTTTTTTTCAAATTTCTGGGGGGCCATGGCCCCCCTGCCCCAACGTGGCTTTGCCACTGCCCTTCCCTACACATCTTCATGAATGAAGATGAAGTTACGTCTTTCACCTCCACGATACTCCACCAATGCTATAAATCTTCCTTGAGCATTTGAGCACCTATGTTCTATAAAACGTCTGTCACCTTCTCTTGTCGTCGCATACAGCTCATTCATCCCACTCCTCAAGCTTTCCTCTAAGGTCTTGATAAACCATTTCACCAAAGCTTTTCCAGGACGTAACTCCTTCATTACTCACCAGCTCCTTTCTGAAATGAGCACCAAGCCTCCCTTCTTCATCATAACGAAGGTTTTTTATTCAATGACTGATCTTATTGGACCCCCCCCCCATAATCAACAATTAATATATACGTTCTAATCAACCTCATAACGCCCTCACAAACCTCATCGAAGGATTTTGGGACCACAAATTCCATACAAAAGCTAGGAAATTGGGCTACTTACAATAACTAAGAGTAGCCCTTATGTCCAGAAATTCAACACTGGAAGTATTAAAGGAAAACCAGAAGCTCCTTTAGTTCTAACTTCCCACAGCTAGCAATTTAATTACACTAGTTTGAAACTATTAATGAAATATCCTAGTTAGGGGTAAAAAAAACTGGTGAATCGATAAATCGGACCGGATTGAACCGAATCGAACCGGTGGGTTTGGACCGGTATCAAATTTGGTTCGGTTCGGTACCAGTTTCATTTTTCTCAAAACTAGTTAAAATCAATTCAATTCCAGTTTACATTTTTCTAACATAAGATTGGACTGGTTCATATATATATATATATTAATTTTTTATATTGTATAAAATATTTTTATATTATATATATTTTATATATAATTATATATAAAATAATTTTGTATTATATGATAAATTACTAATTAATATAATATTAAATTTTAAAATTCTATATCACTATAATCTATTGTATTAATAGTTATACTAATACTATATCATTATATATTATAATATACGATAATATATCACTATATTAAATATTATAACATATCACTATATTTATAATACAATTATAATATGTATTATAATATACTACAATATATTATTATTATATTATTATATATTACAATATACTATATTATATATACAATATACCAGTTTAGGGGTGTAATCGATGTGGTATCAGTTTTTCAAATCTCAAAACTGGTATATACTGATTCAATTATAAAATATGTTCAAAATCAGATCGAATTGGACCGGTTACAACGCTAATCTAGTTAGTTCCATTGATACGTCCACGTCACCAATACCGATCACTACTGAAGCACCAACCCATTTAAGTCTTAGATCACCAAATTGTGAATCAACAAAAAAATCCAAACCGCAGAACCAGCTTGATAGAAAGAGAAGGGTGGGTGAGTTGGAGTTGGATCTGTTTGAAAAACGGAGGATATATATGAAGACGATGGCGAAAGGCAAAGGTAGGAGTAGATAAAGAAACAAAGAACCCAAAGCCCAAAAGGCAAAATAGAGAAAGGGAGGCACAACTGAGGAGTTAGTCAAGACTCAACAAAACCTTCTCTTATTATTATTATTATTCTTCTTCTCTCTCTCTACAGGAAACATATTTTGGTACATATGTATGTCATATCATGTATATATGCCCCAAACTGTACATAATCAGGTATCCATTCATGTGTATATTGTCACTAACCTTGAGATCATCAAGTGCGAGAAAGAGCCTTGCATCATAGTCTTAAATACTTTTTCACCTAATTCAGATTTGAGCAGAAAATTATTACTATTATTTTTAACTTTTCCCCTCCATTTGAATGAGAGAGTCATTGCCGTACACTTATCTATTCCATGAATAGGGATTCTTTGCATAGTTTTATTTGTGGTATTTGGATTAATTGTCTGAAAAAAGAGCCATTTTGAATCATAATAATGAATATCTGAGTCATCATAATGTGACTGACTTCTATGATAACCCTTCATGCATGTAGCCAGATAGGTTCTATTTGTGCTGCCAAAGCAGATAATAATTTAAAGAAAAACAATATTGGTTTTGTTTTGGGGGCATCCAAAGGGTTGAATCAATTGTTCCTCTATGCACAAGCATGTTTTGGTGTTCAATTCACTTTGGGGGCTAATAACATGGATCTGCCAAAAGTACTACACCTAGAGTATGGCCCCAGCTGAAGATCTATCTATCTGCTTTGGTGCCAGAAACACAAGAAGTTGACAACTTTCTATCAGAGAAATTTCCTATAATTTTCTACCATCGTTCCTCTATTCCGATGGAATATTGAGTTTCTCAACTTGTTTGTTGGGAATATGCTGTTTCTTCTGTGCCTATTAATATTTATGTGGCCAATTTAAGACGTTTGCAAAAAGCTCCATATCGGCACTGCCATTCTCATGTGGAACATGATCTACTCCATCAATGTGGATATTTTTCTTGTTCCAATATATTTGGACTAAAGCTTTTTTATCTCCTTGAAAGAAAGGAGAATAAACTGCAATTGATCAATTGATGATCTGCCGCTTGCAATTATCTGAGGATGCATGGTGTCTTAACCACCCATATCTTTATCTTTATATATAAAAAGTGGTTATCTAACAGAAATTGTTATTTTAACAATTTTTATTATTTTTCATTAACATTTTTTTATTTTCCGTTAACTCTGTTTGTTAGCCTCGAAATATGGTTCAAATTACACTCCTTTTGATCCCATCAATATATCGGCTCGCACAAGTCACATCAGATGTCAATGACCCATATGAGATGACATCCCTCGCCAAGAGGCACTGCCAGTGGCACGCTATGATTTAAAATGGACTAAACAAACAATTAGATTGTTTAGGAATTAGGATGCCTACAGAAGTTTCTATTCTACCAATCCAATTTAATTTATTATTTTATATTCAATATTTCATATAAATATCATTTTAATAATATCGATTTATAATTAATATCCATTTATTCTTAGATTTCTTTTATTTATTTATTTTATTATGTGATAGAATTCTATTTCTAATTCATTAAAAATATTTAATAATATTTAAAATTAAATAGAAACTATTTAATAAAATAAAAATAAGAAAAATAATATTAAAAAAATAGAAGGTTGATTAGAATGAATGATTCATAAATAATATTTGGATGTGAAAAGACTATACACCCTTTAACTCAATTTGTTGGCAAATTAAATTAATCATGACTATAATGTAATTGTCTTTTCCTTCGATCCAGAGGTAACGGGAGCATCTTGTCCTCAATCCTCATTCATGTCGTGAGCCACAAAGGCACCGCACGCCTCCTTCCATCTCTACTGCTTCACAATGGCGGTAAAGATAAGCTAGTTGAGAGAGAGAAATGGTGAGATTTATTTCTTGTGAGAGAGAAAAGGATTGAGAAGGGTAGACAGAGACAAGAAAGAAAAAAAATAGGGGGAAGGGGGGGGGGGGGGGGAAACCTAGGGGAAGGGAAGAGTTGGGGGAAGAAAAAGAAAAAGAAAATAATAGAGAATGAGAGATAAAGGGCTTGAGGAGAGAGATCTCATGAGAGAGATGGGTTCGTATCATCGTGACGGATTTGCCATTAAAAAAAAGTCATGTTAGTGGGGTGTGGAATAAATACTAACTGATGTATAATATATATCTTATTTTTATATAACATATGTGTAACACTTGTCTTTTATATAGATTTTATTATTTTATATAACATAAAGACTATTTACTAGAATTCACATTTTTTTTCCTATGCCACAAATTATTAATTGAAATTAACTCTTTTTATAAAATATATATATTATTGTTTTAAAAATAATCATTTTACCCAACTAGACAAACATGCTTTACACGTTGATCCTGTCCTAGTATATATATATATATATTCTTATAAAAGCATATGTCTTATTTATGTGTGCACGTATTCAGGGAGAACAATCACCATCAAAATGAGCTTATTTAATGCTGTAATAAGAAATTTTGCATGTTTTCATACTTGCGTTTGAAGCATGCCAGCATTTATTACCATCTTCTCTATATTATTGCTTGATGGATTCCTGCAGCTTGTGATCTTGGTGGGGATCTCGTAGGGCGACCCAGGTGGGTAGAATATGCAGAGAAGGGCCACTACAATGCTTCTCGGGTGCCACCAGAATGGCATGGTTGGCTGCACTACCGATCACACTGGAGATCATAAGGCACGCCCTTTTTCTTTCTTTATATGATATCATTTTCAGAGACACCATTTACTTGAGCAACAATGCATTTGGTCAGCTTTTGATGTTAAAACCAAAGAGGTATATATGGGATTGAGGATGAGTATATCCACCATTCCATGGGACAAGCTCTTAATCCAGGGCAAAGAGACTGGACCAGATACCAACCATGGCAACCCACAAAGGTTTAAGCTATTCCTCCAACACAAGTTCCCAGTAAAACCTGAACATCTTGGGATATGTCTCTTGTATTCATGAATAATTAATCTCTTGTACGTACCATTTTGAAGCTTTGAAAATCTTGCACCTGTTTCGTTTGGAGAAGATAGCGAACTGTTTTACTTCATTTTCTGACTAATGGAAGCTATCGTGGGATAATGATGTTTGATTATTGTCCCACTGCTTGGCATTATGTGTGTGTAGTCATCATGATCCCCTTCTTGTTGATGTGGTCTTTTGACCCCTTTTTTCCCTTTGTTTTCTCATTTTTTTTTTCTTATATATGTTTGAGTATTCACTGTACCGTAATTCACCGGGTGAGAAGTCTTGGGACCAGATGTTAACATTTACGTTTACTGCACATCATTTAGTCCGAATCCAACTGCCATTGAACGACAAGAATAGGGTAAGAACTTCAGCTAAATTACCAGTACAGAAAAGTAGGTCCAGCGACAGTAGTCTGCTAACTTTCAAAGCAGATTAGAGTCCAGTTCCCTACGGTAACGAGACACAAATTTTCAGCTTTGGGACTTGCATACGCCCCCTCCTTGTTTGGATATAGTAAAAAGGATGATCAATTTTTATTTTTCTATAAAAAGAATATAATAATATTAGAGGTGTCGTAATTTTTATTTATTTTTGTTGAATTCTCGTACAGACAAACTTCACTGTTGCAAATGCAGACTGCGACCATGTATAATGGCCAAAATCTAATCATTTGAGCGGTGGCAGGAGATGAGTTTCACGAAAATCGCATGGGCTTTTGTTCTTGCACTTCACAGAAAGAAAACGAAGCTGAAATGAATGGACAAGGAGGATGACAACGGTGCCAACAAGCTGGTGAAGATGCAGAGGACAAGTATGGAGTCGTGTTGTTCAAATTGCATCCGTCTGTTTGTGTAGGTGGAATAGAATGGGCCTTCGACACTTTTTTTATTATATTATTTATTATTCTTTTAATTATTATTTTTTCATCATTGACATTTATAAATTGCTATAGCTATAAATAGATTATACGAAATTAATTCTATAAATTGATGTAATTTTATGTGATCCATTGAATTTATTTTATAATAAAAATAATTTTATAATCTGACGAATAATATTAAGTCACATCAATTTATAAAATTATTTTATATAATCCATTTATATTTAGAGTATTTCGATCTCTTGATTGGCAATATCATTTTCAAACTACACCTCATATGATATATTAGATTATAAAGTTCATTTTATTAAAAATAAGTATCACGTATCGCATGAAATTACATTAGTTTATAAGTTTATTTTTAGATTTTTTTTATAAAAATAAATTTACAAATTGAGATATTTTAATATGATATATCGCTCCTAACACGTTTATAATGTATTTAATTTACAACTAAGGGTTTTTATTTTTGTGGGAAAAAGATTATCTAGGATTTGATAGACACCTTTGTTTTATTATCATACTGTTTCAAATTTAATTATATATAGCTTGTAGAGTAATGTTATATATATTTATTTTTATATATTTTTTATATATTTTATTGATATAATTGATTATATTAATTTTTTTAATACATAATTAATTATACCAATAAAATATAAAAAAATACCTAAAAATAACTTACATAAAATTTTTATTTTATCAAATGTATATGGACATCTAAAAGTCAAATTGATTGAAGAAACAAGTAACAGCCAGCTGCTTAAATTCACGTCATGTGCCACCATCCAACCAAATTTCCTAAGACTCCGATTCTCTTCCTCTCTAACCCCCGTTCTCGTCGCTCCGACTTTGTCATCGCCTTCTGGCTTCTACATTTTTCTTGTCTCGGTTGCCACCTTCTGGACCCTAAATCGTCTGTCTCTTTCAAATAAGCTCCCATCATCTAACCCCACGCAAAAAAAGACCTCACTTTGTCTTCAGGCCCTCCTTCCCATTCATCTGTAAAACGTATATACTATTCAACCTCTCTTTCGAGACTTTAGTTTTGCATGATACTCCTTGTATTGTATTTCATTTTATTCATTTTTCTGTTTCTTTCTTACTTGATTTCTCTCAGACCGGAATTACATGGAGTCTGATTCTGAGCGGCTCACACTTTCGTCTCTCGGAAAGGTCTTCGACTCCCTTATGCTCCAAAACCCATTCGCTTTATTTGTTTTGAGAAATTTTCTTTTGGGTTCGTTATTTTTTGGTCTGTTATTGGTGCCAAAGAAGAAGTGCGAGGGAAAAAAAAATACTAAGGGTTAGAAGACTGGGAAGTTTTCTGAATTCGAGGCGGTTGTTGCATTCTAGGAGGGAACATGAGATGAGAAGACAACGAGAAATTAGTTTCCGTTGAGATGAAAACTTGGTGTCAAGTTGTTACTCTTTTTTGCAGACCATTATTGTCAGAGTTGATAATGAAAAGATTTAGAAAGTTCTCTTGCTTGTTGGTTTCTTAGAAACACAAAGAAAAGGGAAAGAAAATGTCGTTTGGTTGTAGTCTTTGAGATTATTTATGAGGTATATCCAAACTTCAAGTAAGATACCTATATTCGTATTATTTGATTTCTAAAATTTCTGAACGCAAAGAAAGTGCAAGAGAACAAAGAAAAAGAGACAATTTCTAAATTTACTCCCTCTTTGATACTTAATATTTTGTTCAAGTATTTAATTATTTTAGTTCTTTTTATTAGGTAGGAAAGTCCTCGGGTGAGATTGGCGGTGCTGAGGAGCCTCTTCTTAATGGCGTTCACAGTTCTGAACACTATTCTGTTCTTGCCGCAATTCTACCGTGAGTATTCTTCAAACTTCTTTTGTAAATTTTTCTCTTCCTCAAAATTTGCAGTTCTAAGTTGCCATGCCTCTATGTACATAAGTAATTCCCTAATGGAAGGCCAAACCATATAGCTTATACTCCAAAAGGATTAGTCAATGATACAATTGGAGCCCCATTGGAGCCTTATAAAGAGCAAAAACTTTTCATTCTCAAGTAATGTGAGATTATATACACTACTTACCCTTTTTTTTTTATAAGTAATCAAAATTGTATTAAACAAAGAACAGGCCTAGCCCAGTATATACATGGAAAAATTGCCCCTTTATGCGGGAGCAAGAGATAGAAGAAAATCATGTAGGACCATCCCATTGAAATCAACAGCAATGGCCCATTTACATAGAGTACTAAAGAATAAAGCCAGCAGCTCCTCTATTGTTCGCTCCATGTCTTCGAAAGTCCTTGCATTCCTCTCTTGCCATAAAGACCACATGATACAAAGTGGTATCATCCTCCAAATCGCTGAAATCTGGAGCTGGCCTCCTATGTTGGGCCAGCAAGCCAAAGTTGCCGCCACTGTCCTCGGCATAGCCCAGCCCACCTCAACTCTACTTAGCACCTCATCCCACAAAACCCTGGCAATCTTGCAATGTAGTAAAAGATGATCTACAGATTCACCCCCTTCCTTGCACATACAGCACCAATCTACCACAATGATCCCTCTTTTCCTCAGATTATCAGTTGTGAGGATCTTACCCAAAGCAGCAGTCCACACAAAGAAGGCTGCCTTAAGAGGCGCCTTGTGTTTCCATATCCTTTTCCAAGGAATCTGACAAATGGGATTTTGTGCGAGAGCAACATAGAAAGAGCGAACTAAGAACTTACCTTTCATGTGCGGGACCCACCACAACCAATCGTCTTGCTGATTACTCAGCTTCACAGAATAAAGGAGACTATAAAAATTCACAAAATGATTCACCTCCCAATCTTGTGCCGCCCTGCTAAAGTTTATGTTCCAATGAAGATGTCCTCCCGAGACACCCATAACCTCCGCCACTGAAACCTCTTTGTTGCTGGCAATCTGATAAAGAGAGGGAAACAACTCATGTAGTGTCGCATCACCACACCAAGTATCTTCCCAAAATTTGATCCGGGTACCATTCCCCATCTGAATGCGGGTATGCCGAAGGAAAACCGTCCAGCCTTTCCTGATATGTTTCCACAACCCCACTCCATCAGCTCCTCTAACTTCCTTCGTACTCCAGCCCCCCCATATTTCTCCGTATTTACACCCAATCAGCCCTCGCCACAAAGCATCCGGCTCCTGACTATATCTCCACAACCATTTACCCAAAAGTGCCCTATTGAAAATCTTCACATTTTTTATACCCAAACCACCCTTGGAATACGGACGACACACGTTTCCCCACTTAACCAAATGGTACTTAAACTCTTCCCCCAACCCGTCCCACAAAAAATCTCGCTGCAATTTCTCAATACGGCTTGCTACTCTTGCTGGAATAGGAAAAAGAGACAGGAAGTAGGTGGGCAAATTAGAAAGAGTACTCTTAATCAGAGTGAGCCTACCTCCTTTCGATAAATACATTCTCTTCCAACTCGCCAACCTTCTCTCTATTTTCTCGATCACTGGTTCCCACAAGAGAGGTGATCTTGCCCCTATCCCCAGTGACAGACCCAAATATGTCACTAGCGATCGAGCCAGTTGTCATAAATTTGGCACCACTCCAATTGGTACTATCTCGGACTTGTCGAAATTCACTTTCAATCCGGACGCTGCTTCAAAACACAGAAGCATCGCCTTCAAAGTCCGCACCTGACTCTGATCTGCATCACAGAGGATAAGGGTATCATCTGCAAAGAGTATATGAGATATATTAGTAAAGCCCCTCTCCTGGGTTCCAACCGAAAAACCGCCCACCAAGCCATTTCGACTTAAAGCCGACATCATCCTGCCTAGCCCCTCCATCACAACAACAAAAAGTAGTGGCAACAATGGATCACCCTGTCTCAAACCTCGTGAACTATGAAAGAAACCAGCTGGGCTACCATTTAATAACACGGAGAACTTCGCCGTTGACACACACCATCGGATCTATGCTCTCCATTTCTCCCCAAAACCACATCTCCCAAGCAGATATAGTAAAAAATCCCAATTTACGTGATCATAGGCCTTCTCCATATCTAGCTTGCAAATGATTCCATTACCACCAGTCTTCATTCTACTATCCACGCACTCATTTGCAATAAGAGTCGCATCAAGGATTTGTCTGCCTTTAACAAAGGCGTTTTGAGGCTTAGAGATAAGCTTCCCTATCACCTCGCTAAGCTGGTTTGCTAACACTTTGGAGATGATCTTGTAAACACCGCTGACTAAGCTGATTGGACGATATGCATTTACCTCATTAGCTCCCACCTTCTTCGGAATTAAAGTTATGAAAGTAGTATTTAGGCTTTTTTTGAATTTTCCAGCCTCGTGAAATTCTTGGAAAACCTTCAGAATATCTTCTTTGACCACATCCCAGCACTCTTGAAAAAAACCCATAGAGAAACCATCCGGTCCCGGTGCCTTATCCTTTGCCAATTTACGCACAACCTCCGCCACTTCCTCTTCTTCAAAAGCCCTTTCCATTCGAAAAACATCACTCTCCCCAATGGAGTCAAAAGCCAAACCATCAGGTCGTGGCCGCCAACTCATTGGTTCAGGAAGGAGTTGCTCGTAGAAGCCAACTATATGGGCCTTAATAACATATTCTTCCCTACACTCCGTACCATCTATATTCAGCATCTCAATATTATTATTTCTCCTATGAGAATTTGCGACCCGATGGAAAAACTTGGTGCACCGATCCCCTTCCCTTAGCCACAAGGCTCTTGACTTTTGTCTCCACGAATAAACTACTTACCCTTATCCTTATCATATGAGGTATCACAATCTCTTCCCTTAAATTTCTGACGTCCTCTTCGGGCCAGTCCATTATAGTTGGCACGGCTCAAATCCCATATTTCTAATTAGGATAGACTTTGATATCATTTGTAACGCCCCAATGCAAGGCCCAAATCACATGGTCTATACTCCAAAAGGACTAGTCAATTATACAATTGGAGTTCCATTAGAACCTTATATAAAGCAAGAACTTCTCATTTCTAAGTAATGTGGGATCTCGTACATACTTATCAAAAAAAAAAAAAATGTGGGGTTTTGTACATAATTTACCCTTATCCTTATCATATGGGGTATCACAATATGATATTCATATCTGGCCATTATTTGGGGCAATATAAACGTAGCATGGAAAACACAAGAAAATTTCAATGATGGGGAAAACCGACCAATTATGTTTTAGATTTTACTCCATTGGGTGAGTAATTTGAATGAAAAAACGTCGCCATGAATATTGCCATCAATGTGTAAGAGGACTTGGATTTTTCAGCTGTAATAGAACCTGGATTTATCTATATAGGTGGTCTAACGCCACCATATATGTTAATTGTGCAGTAATTAATCAGTTAACAATTTGTGCCTGGTGGTTCTAATACAAATTCACAATACCTAAAAGATATAGTTTATGCATAATGAAAATTCTTAGTCACTGTTTATGCTGGTTATGGAAAGCCCTTGTAGGAGAATTGTGCTAAAATCTGAGTGTCTGGGTGTTTTTTTATTTTATTTTATTTTATTTTTTTTTGGGGGGGGGGGGGGGCACATCTTTAACTTTGCAGCTATCAATTTGTAGGGATCGAGATTATATAGATAGCCAGTGCAGAAATGTATGTTGTGACAAATTTTATTTGATTCTTTCTTTGAGAAACATAGAAGCCAAGTTTGAAGTTTCATCCCTCGCTTGACATGCAGGCTGGGTACCACCAGACTGGTGTATTAATACCCTATTAATAGCAAGCTATCAAACTGATTGCTATTAAAATAGATAAATATGCCTATTAATGCATATCATGATATTTTCAGATTTTTCTTCCCGGCTCTCGGAGGACTACTATATGGCTATGACATTGGTGCTACATCTTGTGCTACAATTTCGATAGAGGTATGCTTTTAATGAAACTGTAGCAGACTTATCGTGCATATTGCCTTGCCTAGTCTCTTTCTTCTAATTAAAAAAAGTTCTCAATAATCGTAATAGCCAAAAACAAGGCATCATATATTTCCTTGCTCTTAGGATTGACCAATTGCAGCTTATTATGGTAATTTGCTCTTTTTAGATCTCATAGTTCAAATTAATGACTGTTGCCCCCCTGAATAATAAAGTCAAGTTAATGACATTCTTTTTATCCTTTTCTTTTTTCCTGAATAAACTCTGTGTTTTCTTGCAGTCAGCCACATCGAGTGGAGTATCATGGTACAACTTATCTTCTGTGGAGATTGGTCTCATAGTGAGTTTACAACCGAGCAGTTCTTTATATTTTTGTATTCCTCTGAGTGAATACTAGAAGTTGTTTCTTGAAATTTTTCCACTGTTAGGGAAAATGAATGCACCCTTGTTTTGTTTCTAATTGCATGGATGCTGAGTTTTGCAGACTAGTGGCTCGTTATATGGTGCCTTGATTGGCTCCATCTTGGCCTTTAATATTGCTGACTTCCTAGGTTAGTTTATCTATTACAATATGATCTATGCATTTGATATCTGTGATATTCCCCATGTCTTGATGAAATTTAAATGGTTAATTTGAATCAAAGGAAGAAGAAGGGAGTTGATTGCAGCTTCTATATTGTACCTTGTGGGAGCTCTTGTAACAGCATTAGCACCTGACTTGGCTGTTATGGTCATTGGACGCTTTGTGTTTGGCATAGGAATTGGACTGGTAATAAACATCATGTGTATTTCATTCTATACAAATCGATCTATGTAGACTTACACCCACATATGTACACATACAAACACCAATATATTAATTTATGCATCACCTGTCCATGTTGGGCAGCCATCCCATATTAACACAAATATGCATATACCTTTATTTACCTTGAACGCTTTCTATAAACTCCTATTAAATCACCACGTGTATGCACAACTAGGCACATATAATGAAAATGTTGAAATCCTTTAAATATTTATGCGAAGCCTTTAATCATAAAAAATAATGGTAAAATTTTTTGTCCCTTTTCAATTCAAAGTGTATTCATGGTTTTCTCATCTTTGGAAATGTTAAGGTGGGAATAGATTTGCAACTGAAAGGGCAACTAGGAAAAGTGAATATCTCTTTGCCTATGATATGAGTTTATGGTTAATGCATTACTGAAGAAATAGATGTCAAAAAATATATTTACATACATTTTTTGTTTATTTTTTTCTGTTTTATTTATATGTGACACTTGATTCTCAATTTCTTCCCTTTTAGGCAATGCATGCAGCTCCTATGTACATTGCTGAGACAGCTCCTAGTAAGATACGCGGTCGTCTAATCTCTTTGAAAGAGTTCTTCATAGTTCTTGGGATGGTTGTAAGTGCTTCAACTTTGAACTGAGGAATTGAATTTGTTTTAGGGTGTGCAGTACATGAAATGAAGCCAACAAGAGCTATCTTGGATTTAACCTTAACTTTTCTGGCTTCCTCAATAAAGACATCACATATATATTTGATTACTATACCTCCTTATAGTCTATATGAATGGTAAGCACCTGCAATCTTGTGCAGGCAGGTTATGGAATTGGTAGCCTTTTAGTTGACATAGTTGCTGGTTGGCGCTACATGTATGGAGCTAGTTCCCCCTTAGCAGTGATCATGGGAATTGGAATGTGGTGGCTACCAGCATCACCTAGATGGCTACTTTTACGTGCTCTGCGGGGAAAAGGCAACATGCAGGAATTAAGAGATCTTGCAATAAGTTGCTTGTGCCGGCTTAGGGGTCCAGCTTTTGGTGTCTCAGCTCCTGAAGAAGTGGATGAGATACTGGCTGAGCTTTCATATGTTGGTGATAACAAAGAAGTGCCTCTCTGGGAAATGTTCCAGGGAAAATGCTTGAAATCCCTTACAATTGGTGCTGGATTAGTCTTGTTTCAACAGGTATTTTCATTAGTTAAAGGATCAGAAGTAATTGCTACCAACACTGACTGATGCGTGCCATTAACTTGATGACAGATCACTGGGCAACCGAGTGTACTGTACTATGCTGCATCAATCCTTCAGGTACCTTTTGATTTAGATCTAGGGTTGTAATTGGATAATGACAGAAAGGGCCTCTTTGGGAACACAATTGTTCTAAGATATTCTCAGACTACTTCACTACTATTCACAAATTATTCACTGCTATTCACAGATATGTTGATATGTTCTTAGTATCCAAACGAGCCCTAACTGTATCCTTACTGGGTCAAGTGTACTTAACTCATAACCCAATGGCCTTGTAGAGTGCAGGATTCTCTGCAGCATCCGATGCGACCCGCGTCTCAATCTTACTTGGGTTATTGAAGGTGACATTTATCTTTTCTTGAATAACTGGATCTTTGTTAGATGCATATTTAGGTAGTTATGTCATTATCCTAGAAATTTCATAATATTTGAAATTGGTGACTCAAATATCCCAATTCTCTTGTTAATGCACAGAAAATTAGGGTAAATTACCTCGACTTCCCTTGGATTTTATAAAAATTTACGCACCACCCTCCCATTAGATTTATATTTGGCATACACTTCAGTTTAACCCATTTCTTATACAAAGACAATTTGTTAATGTTCCCATTATAATCATATGAAATGCCTAAAATACCTCTAGTTTTGTTATTATAAGATTACCAAAAGTCTTTCTCTCTCAGATTTTGTTTTCTTTCCGCATGATCAAAGTATATTTCTATTTTCTTTCTTGAAATGGAGTATGCTTCCTAATCTTTTGTCCAAAGAAAAAGGGAAAGATCATTGAGTTACGTCTTTTTATTGATAGAATCCACTGACATGGAATAAACTGATATTAAAGATACAAGGGAGATCATAATTTCTACCCAAATTGAAGGAATGTTGGAGTATCCATCTATGTTTTCATATTTCCACCCATTTTGTATTGCCAATTGCTGATACAAGGTAGAAGTGGCTCTAGGTTTGTGGAACCATAGGTAATTGAGGTTTTATATATGCTTCAAACTACCATTAAGTTTCATCCTAACCACTTTTTGCTCGTTAGTGTGAGGAATATATGTATGTACGTTGTTTAACTTGAAATTTATCTCGTAAAGGGTGATGAATGTTATTGTACAATTTCTCTTCGTCTACTATTCTGAGTATACTGATGTTAGAGAGAGAGAGAGAGAGAGAGAGAGAGGCGATGCTAGTGCTCTCTTTACATATCTATGGACTATGTGCACACGAATGGTCATATTTCCCTCTCCCCAAAATTATGAGGTTATTGTCATTTTTAAAAAAAAAATTAAAAAATAAAGAAAATGTGTTCTTTTGTTTCGTGTAGTTGATCATGACGGGAGCAGCTGTTCTTGTAGTTGATAGACTTGGGAGGAGACCTTTATTACTCGGAGGTGTATCTGGGATGGTAAGTCTGTATGTCTCCATTTGGACGTTTGGTTGGTTGATTTTTCAAATCCAAAACATTGAGATGAATGGAGGCAACAATTGACTTGCATACTGAAAATTGCAAGGCCATGCTGTTGTCACATTTGATCCCTGTTTTGAATTACTTGTCTTTAAACCCTCTGATAAAAGTAGGTTCCTTAAGGTGGGGAGAAAGTAGAAAAGAGGGGAATTGAAAGGCATGGCAGTTCCAATTTTCTGAATAATGGACCTCTGAGCTAATTATTTGGAAGGCAAATAATATTAATACTCAGTGTAACAGGTTATCTCTTTACTCCTTTTGGGGTCCTATTACCTTTTCTTGGATGATGTACCCGTTGTGGCGGTAGTTGCTCTGCTACTCTATGTTGGGTGTTACCAGGTAAACAGAAATTTAATTTTATTCCCTACTGATGTTCTCATCCCAGAATATTGTACAGTGCATATATCAGTTTCTGTACATTTGTTGGTGAAAGTTCAGATATTCAAAATCTTATGTATGTCTTATGTTTGAGGATATTCGATTAGTTCATAGTGAAGACCCTTATTGTAGTGCAGTAGCGGTAAGATTTTTTTAATTATTGGCAGATTCCCCATCTGCTATCAGAGTCATGAAAATGGTCAAATTTCAAATATATTTCATTCTTTAGCACATAACAATGTCACTCTTGGAATTGGTCTTGCAGTTATCCTTTGGTCCTATTGGTTGGCTAATGATTTCAGAGATCTTCCCGTTACGCCTTAGAGGGCGAGGACTCAGTATTGCAGTGCTTGTAAATTTTGGTGCAAATGCTCTGGTGACATTTGCGTTCTCTCCTTTGAAGGTGATGAAGCCTTTCAATTATTCTATTTTCCAGCATATGTTCTTTAACATTTATAGCGTTAACATCATATTGAATTTGTTCTATTGAATAGTAAGACAGTCATCAAGATTACTGGACGATGCTATCCAAGGCATATCACTTTTATATTCAGATACATGTGATAATCTTATAATCATCGTTACTTATTTGTCAGCTTCCGTGACTATCCATATACTGCATTTGATTGAGAATGTGATCGTGTCTCTGATACTTTTAGCTGATTTTGCCATTGGCACCAAGAGAATCTGGTTTTCTGTCATCTTCGCCTTTCCATGCTCTGTAATGGCATCATTGATCATAGAAATCAGGTGTTTTTTCTTCCTTAAAAAAACTGTGCCTCATGGAAACACACATGGGTGCCTGGGTGAGCACAAATACACGCACCTATAGAAGTACTGTTTCTCAAACCTCGTGGGGTTGTCAATTATAGCCTGTGGTTCTTGCAAAAAACCTCTCCCCGTGGGCTTTGAATGTTCAGATTTTTTTCTATGTAACTCAACCTCAAGTCCTTTTTGGGTGGTGCTCTAGGTAAGCTAAATCATGGCGACTATATTTGTTTACATACACATGCACATGCTGACGTGCACACAATCAGATAAATTCCTTGTATTCCTTATCGTTCCTTACCATTCTACCAGTCCATTGATCTTCACACTCTTCATTAAATTTGCATGATCGCCAGTAGATTCTTACCATTATCATTTCACGTTTGATTACAGGCGTGGCTGGGAGCTGGAATATTATTTTATGCATTTGGGGCAATTGCTGTGTTGTCTCTTATCTTCATATTTTTTGTGGTACCAGAGACAAAGGGGCTCACTCTCGAGGAAATCGAAGCGAAATGCCTCTAGGATTTTTTGCTTCCATTTCCTCATACTGAAATTTTAATTTAAACCCTGGGTTAAGAAATCTCTCCACAATTTCATATATGCAGGGAGAAAACCATATGCTGTATGTAATCAAGTCGTGGCTGTAACCAAACAATAGTCATAAGTTGAAACAGATGTTTTTATTCTGTTCCTATCAGAGCATAGGAACAGATGTGAGGCTCAGAATTTACATGTCAATTTTATTCCCTAAGATATGCTTTAACAATTCTTTTATTTCCCTCTTATTTATAACTTTACTATTATATGTTGTTGTTGCTATTATTCATATGCTCTCTCTCTCTCTCTCTCTCCCAATTAAATTGTTGCCAATCTACTTGTATGCAAAGAATATGTTGAATAATGAAAAATATTCGAAGTAAAATTTGAAATAACTTTTGGAAAATTTTAATGAGGGTAACTCTGTTTTGGACTTATAATAGGGTGTCTCTTAAGCAGGACTTTAGAATGAGAAAAATCAGTGACCAGTTTCAGGACTTTGTGAAAAGCTGGTTCTTCATTAAACAAATTTTCATTGCTAATTATATTTCACAAAAATATTTTAATTTCTAGGAGACACCACATGATGAAGACCTTTTCTTGCTGGGCTTGATTGAATGCGTAAATTGGACAAATAAAAATGATCTCTCTTTTTCCCTCAATTTTACCCATTGTATATTGAAAAAATCTATTCATCAACCAATGATGTATTGAATATTGAAAAAAATCTATTCATCATCCAATGATGTAACATTAAATGATAGGTTCATAAGTAAAATATAATAAATAATTTCTAATCATTTAATATTACATCATGTGATGATGAGAATTGAGATGGTGAAAATTGGGATGATGAATGGATATGAATTCTCATCTCTAAATTGTAATACGGAATCATCTCCAAGGATTCAATAATTGAGTGATATTATTGAATTAATTTAACTTAGAATATGTTAAATATATTCTTAGGGTGTGCAAGTTGGAACACTTTCTTTAAAAAAAAGTGAGGTTTATTATAAAAAAAAAAAAAAATTAATATTTTTTATGTGAATCTTAAATTTTCTCTACTTTTTGTTTCAAATGGAGTGCATGGGCTTACACATTTTAAGATTGCTTTAACATTACTCTAACTTAATAAGATAAAAAATGAAAAGTATTATTATATAGCTATTCTGATCAAAATTTAAGTGTATCTTAACATATAACGAGAGTAAAGAAATTCAATAAATATATTTCTTATTAATTTCCTTTTTAACAAAAAATTGTCAATAAACAATGTAAAATACAGAGTGATCCGGGTCCTGAAAATGGGCTTAGGCCCGACTTAAAAATAACAAGAGATCCGAGATTTAAGGGATGAATAGGCCCCAGCAAAGCCAAAGCCCGCCCAATCAACAACAGGAAACTGCAACCCTAGAGAGTCAGAGACTAGAGAGAAATAAAAGGTTTTAAAGAAGGTGAAAGATAGGGTTTTGGAAGGAAGATGGCGAAGTTCAATGTGGTGCAGAAGATGCGAAGAGCTCAAATAGCGGAGAGAAAGAGAGCGATTCATGGAGATCCTATCACTGGGAAGCTCAAGACTAAGCCCCAGTCCCTCTCTGTCTCGGGCAAACGCAAGCGCAAGCTCTTGAAAAAATGGCGCAGGGTACGCCCGCTCTCTCTCTCTCTCTCTCTCTCTCTCTCTCTCTCTCTCTCTATATATATATATATATATGTCTATATGTATTTTATTTTGGTAAAACATAACAAATAGTATTAATAAGAACTATTCAGATGCAGATAGAAAAACTGGGGTGGGTCAAAACCCTTGTGAGACCTATACAGAGAGTTATGAGTGACTTGAGATAAGCTGACACTTTGAGAAGTGTTTGCCACCCTTTGAGCAAGCTCATGTGCCATTGAGTTGGCACTTCAGGGAACATGAAGAGAGGTCCATTCATTAAAGGTTCTGCGTAAAGTGAAGCAGTCTTCTAACAAAGTTCTGATGGGCCAGTCTGCTTCTCATGATTGCTTTGTTAGTGCATAATGGACTATAAGTGAGTCCCCCTCGATAATAACATTCGTGGCTTTGAGGAGCAGAGCTTCTTTTGTATGGCCAGAAGAGCTGCTTGAGCTTCCCCTTGTAGAGGGGTGGATTACGGAATGCTTTTGACCCATGATTGAATGATATCCCGATTATTTTTTCTGCAGACTCCTGCTATGATGGCATATCTCGCGCGGAAGTTGGGGGGTGGGGGTTCCAAACTGCCGTGATTGTTGTTTTGAGATCAGGCATGTGAGTATTCTTGGGCTATTCGTGTGAGAAGCTTTGCAATTTCAAGGGCTGAGGGGATTGGTTGATTATTGTTGGCTTTGTTGTGAAACATCCAGATGGAATCAATAGCTATAGATGCAAAAACTTGGAAAGGTTGAATTTGGTCTTGAGGCTTAGGGTTGGGTTGGGGGAGATTATGGTTTTGGTCCAATTAGAAATGGGTTGGTTGGAGAAACATTTGAATATTCCGTCCCTATAAATTATATTTGTATGTTGATAACTTTGAGTTCTGCTGCATAAATATATAATAGAAAAAGCAGGCCCTTTTAGATGCTTGTAACTTGTGGTTCGAGAACATGTACCTTATGCTGTGCATGTTGTGCAATTCTCTCTTTTAGATTAATATTTAAAAAAAAAAAAATGTAGGACCAGAAGGAGGCTGTGGAGAAGGGTCTACTGAACATGGAAGATGTGGAAATGGCATCAGCTGAAGGTACTTCCAAAGCACCCTCACACATGCACACAATTTTTGTTGAGCTTTCCTAACTTTTACTCGTGTTATATTTGTACACTTCCATTTCATGATACACTTCATGTAAGTTAATAATCAAAAAGAGGTGGTTAGCCAGAGTGGAGATGTTGCCACATCTTTTAAAATTTAAAAGTTGTTTGGTGTAAATGATACCTTCTCACTCCATAATCCATAAATAAGGGATGAAGGATCAGTTCGTGGGTTCAGCCCCGGTTGGGTGTTATAATGATTTAAGGGATAAGAAATTTGTGGTTAGTGAGACATCAGTGGAGGTCTATTATGTAACTGAAATTCTGGAAAACATGGCATCTTTTTATGGCTCCTTAGTGAGTGGCAAATGGTGACTTGATTGAATAAAGTGAATGGAGTGGGGAGCACAACCAATTAGTACTTGAATTGGGAGAAAATTGTTTAGAAACTTTTTACAATTGATGCTAGAGGTTTAAGACATTCAATTTGTTTGGATTTTATACTTGCATGTGGACTAAAAGGGTGTCCGATGACCATGGTTCAAATGAATGTTCTAATCTTACTGTAGGAATGCTCATCATTAACATTTTCTAATTTATCGAAGAGTTCTGCTACAGGTACACGGGGTCGCGTACCTTTGAGGGAATCGACTGACGTGGCATATTAAAAAAAGACAAAAAATACAAAAAAAAGTGATTAAAACGTGATTAACCCAACTCACTGAAACCTTCTTCTTCCTCCATATTTATATCAAAGCTTAGATTTTTCTGAAACAAATGGATGCGAAAGTGCAGGATAATATGGGTCTTGAGATTTGTAATGAAAATATGGGAGTTTCGGATGAAAATCATGGACACCGCATGAGAGAGAGAGAGAGAGAGAGAGAGTAAAAAAAAAAAAATTAGAAGAAGATGAGGTTTCAGATGCGAAGAAGGGTAATATGAGAGGTAGACTTTGTCTCTAAGCAAGTAAAAATGTCTCTAAGCAAGCCAACTTTTCTTTTCTTTGTTTTCCGGTTTTATTCCTTTCTTTTGCTTTAGCGCCGCAAGTCCAGCATTGCAATTCTATTCTTCCCTTTTTTTAATTTCTTCTCCAAACTTTGTCTTCAGTTTGTATCTTCCGCAGCTAGCATGCGTGAGTTTTTATTCCTTTTCCGTGTTGTATGTCAACCTTCCAAGTCTTGCATCCAGCCGAAAGTCCCTGCATTTAATTTTCCGCATCAAGAATGGATGGTCCCGCGCGCTGCTGCATCTTTTCATTTTTTTTTATGTTCAAAACCGAAATCAAGCCCCCGCATCTTTCTGCCAGTGAATGCCTTATTATTATTATTTTATTTCAGTTCCCTCCAGCGTGCATTTGGAGGAGTCGGTGTTAAGTGGGTGGTCGTGCGTGGGAGGTATCTGGGCTGAGAGCACAAAATTGCTCTGTTTTGGCGCTTTAAAACAGAGGAGTAATGGCAACGGGGAGGTTTGCTGGGCTGTTTTCATGGAGTCTCCGACGTGAAGCAGTGCCTTGCGAGATGGTTGGAGTTGCCTTGCTTGAAGGGATTCACGTGTGGTGACGGCAGCTACGAGGTGGAGATGCTTCGCTGAAGCCTGAAGGTTTGCGGCAGTGGTGGTTTCTTTGCTCATAAAGGGGGGCCATACCTGTTTGGTTTTCAGAAGGAGATGGACATGCATGGGGCACTAGGCGTCTTCAAGGGAGAGGGAGTGGTCTGAAGGAGATGGGAGATGGAGGGAGGGAGAAATGAAATTTCGAGCGGGAGAGATGGGGAACGAAACAGAGAGGGAGAGGGAGAGGAAGGAAAACACGTCATTTCAATTTTTCCACGTGGAGGGACGGGTACGCGGGGGGTACCCCACGCTGGGTGCAAATAGATTTATTCTTTATCGAATGGTCATATAGATGGACTATTTTGAAATAACTTCTGCCTGTGGTCATCTCAAGTTCATTCTAGTAATATCAAAGGACTTACGGATAACACTATGCTTTGTTATTTGGATTGCCCATGGATGTTGATCTGATGTCATTGGTGTAATAGCACAAGGCAAAGAAGCTAGGAATCAGTTGCTGAGACTGCACCATTTTAATCGGATGTATTTTATTTGACTGCTAAAATGTAGAAATAGTGAATGAAATTTAGTTGACATAAATCAGCACTTGATTGTACTAGATTTAAGTACTTGGTTTTAGTTGAGGTGCCATTTACCTTTCCAGAAAATAAAATTCTATAAACATATTACTTTAAATATATATATATTTTCCTTTGCCTTAGTTGTATTTGCAAGCAGAGGTTCAAGTTTCAAATGTTCATAGTGAATTTTTGAGAAACTTACAAATTTGTTGCTAATATTAAAACAGTGCTACAGGACATAGATAATTTTTATCTGCAATGCACCTGATGTTAATTTCAAGCTTTTACTAAGTTTATTTGTGGGAAGCAGGCACATCTCAGGACACCAACAGAACACCAACGGTGTTCCACATGAAGAAGAGTCTGAAACTTAAGAAACTAAAGCGCAGAGGTAAGAACTTATCATATGGTGATTGTCTTCGCTGTTGTGCCAAGTTATTTATTTAAACCCCTAGACTCAAGTGGTAATGGCCTTGATTTTGGTGGTATGCTCCCTCCAAGGTCAAAGGTTTGAATCTCACTGGGTGCAAACAATCTCTAGAGGCCATCAGATTGGAGGATTTTTCCTTTAAATTACCTGAGGTTCATTTGTGAGAAACTCATTGCTGAGAGCCTGTGCACCCTTGAGATTAGTTGGGACATTGTTTCCCAACACCTGAGTGCCAATAAAAAAAAAAAAAAAATTGTTTGCAACGGACCATTTGGTTGTAAATTATGGATTCATATCAGGTGCATGTATTACAGGTAAGGGCAAAAGAAAATCGTCTACATTAGCTGCAGCTGCTGAAACTTCCAGGGATGCGATGGCAGAGTAAAATGATGAGAAAGCATACAGGTTAACTCAATTTGTTGTAATGTTTCTGAGATAGTTTATGATTAAGATTTACAATACGAGGAAGAAGAAGAGAACACGCTAGAAGAGGAAAATATAGCTCCAAAAAAGAGGCTTAAAGGTGGGGTTTGTATTGTCCAATGTTAGTACCCTCTTTGTAACTCGGTTGTTTAAGGTTGCTTCCCCCCCATATTGGCTGTTACTCCCAAACTTATTTTCTTTTCTTACTCTTCTTGAATTTGATCATCTATAGCCTTTTTTGTCCGACATATTTTAAGTAGTTTTATATTTGATGTAATGCATTTTAAGTGATTTTATAAGTGAGTCATATAAATGTGAAATTACTTTAGAAATGTGTCATATTAGTGCGACTGAAATAATAGAATTTGAGAAGAAGAACAATATTTATCAATCTGATTAGATCTAAACTTGAGACAGCAATGTCCCAAAATCAATTTTGGGAGAAAGATCTGGGTGCCATACAACCAAGTGCAAATCAATTAATACAGCAGAATGCCAGAATTCTATACAAGGCGTAATTCCTTTTATAGTGCCAAAAAGCATAGCAACACAGAATTACAGATTTCAAATTTCAAAGCAGGTGGGTAACGATTTACGGCCCAGTCTTTCAAACTGGTTTTCTAACGACAAGAACTGGGCACTTGGCATTATGAACGCAGTAATTGCTGACGCTTCCCAGAAAAGCCCTGTTCCAACAAACTTGCATTAG
Organism: Carya cathayensis; assembly: GCA_011037825.1. Lineage (NCBI taxonomy): Eukaryota > Viridiplantae > Streptophyta > Magnoliopsida > Fagales > Juglandaceae > Carya > Carya cathayensis. Next base: position 486,457 of record QGSO01000379.1, read on the forward strand.
TATTTCAAGATAGTATGACAATCTGTATTATTGTATGCTTGTATTGTAATAGATAAATTTTATGTAAGTCTTTTGTAAAAAAGTGACTCTTATTAATAAAGAATAAATTTTTTACACATTTTAAGTGGGTCCTAAATTCCTAATTTTTTGAGAATGGTTACAGATAACAATTACACCTAATAAACTTACAAACTTACGTAACTTCATAGAATTTGTTAGATTTACTTTAAAATAAAAGTGTCTATACAATCTAATGTATCACGTCAAACTATATCAATTTATAGGTTTATTTTTATATATTTCATATGTGGTTAAAATATTTTCTTTATTTTATTTTTTATAAGGACTTATATGGGTTTGTCTATTCAAAATTTATACAAATCACTTCTCTTCTTGGAAACAATCAAGACATGCCATGTAAATGAATATATAAATAAACAAGAAAATTCTTTTTTTAATTCTTTTATATAAGAAAAATAAGGATAGAATTCGCATCTTAGAGCATCCTCATTGGCTTCATCTAACCTTTTTACTCAATATTTGTCCAATATCGTCATATTTTACCCTGCATTGGAATTTGGAAGAGGTAAAACCAAACAAAATTGACTTTCATGATTCAGCATATTTGTATGTAGGCCAGGTACAGCTGTAGCCCGAATACCTCCAGAAGAAGGCAAAAAAAAATTTTTTGATTTTTTTACTCATATTTTTTATATTCTTAAATATTTTTTAAAAAAATTATAATATTACTAAAAAATACTTTCCTAGTGACTAAGTAAATAAAAAATAAAAAAACTAAAAAAATCTGTCGGCACACACTTTGGGTCCCAAACCATTTCTCTTGTACGTAACTGTCTCTAACAATAAACTAAAAACTATAAAAGTTTCTGGGTTTTGCTACACAGCCCTCCTGCACCACTGAAAACATTAACATGCATTTCTAGTGAAAAGGACAGTTTGAATATAAAAAGTAAATGTAAAAACTGAAACTACACAAGTAATAACTCTTGGCTACCAACCTTTTAATAACTCCACGACTATGGCTGCCCAATACAAGTAATTGAATATTGAGGTTCTCAACTGCTGCACATATTGCCTCTTTAGGATCTCCAACTTCTGTCATCATTTCTGCAGGTATGATCTGTAACAAGGAACCAAAGAATATTATCCCAGCTCACCGCCCTACAATAGATGAAAGTTTGACGATGGAACGCATACCAATCGTCCTAAAATGGTTTAATATGTACGTCTCAAAAAATGGATTCAATCTGAAAAAAAGTACGTTCCAAGCTATGGATAATCTAGAAGGTAAAGAGATGAATATGTTTTCACCCATTTTAAGACAGCCCAGAAGGGAAAGCATATCATCTATAGTGGGATAGAGGAGTAGAGTGTTGACAATTTTTTATAAGATCTACGAACCTGATCAAATGAAATTAGCCCTTAGGATTGAATACTCCAATCCGTTTAATCAGATAAGTGGAGTTGGGATTAACTCTTATAAGATCTGAATTGGATTTGACAGCACCTAAACCACCATACATTTAGAGCTGAGAGTTTTTGTCCGAATTGCGAATCCAATATAAAATTAGCAGATTTGGCTTGAAAATGAACCTATTTGAGGGGTGGGGAAGAGATTGTTCATGGCTAATAATATGCAAACCCTAGGGAAAACAGTACCCCGTGGTTAGCGCAGATCTCCTTAGCCTTCTCTAACAAAGCTGATGCAATCTTCTGGTGATTTTCTTGGATAGATCTCATCAACTCCGGAGCTGCACAAAACAAAGGAGAGAGGGTGACAAAGAAAAGAAAAGAAACCCCATCTGTATAATATATATGTCCGTAGTACCAAGAAAATCATAAATATATATGGAACAAGCATGAGTATTAGAAAATCGGGGGGAGAGAGAGATCAGAGAAACGTACGCGCAGCACCGAGAGTGGAAGCATAAGCGAAACCGAAGTCAACGATGGGCTGCACGGTAAAGATGAGAAGTTCGGAATTGGCAATGGTTTCGCGAAGGTTGTCCAGTGCCCACTGGAGAGCGCAGCGGCTACACTCGCTCTCATCTATTGCCACCATCACCTTCTTCTTCCCACTGCTCTTTCTCTCCGCCTCATTATCCATATCTCTCTCTCTCTAACTCTCTCCGTACGTCTTGCAGTTCTTCCCTCAGCTTTTTGTAGTAGCGTGTCGTTCACCCACTCATCCTTCCAAATCCTTCGATCTCTGATTCTGATGCATTACCATAATGATTTCGTAATCAAACCAACTACAAGTCAAAGTAGATCAGCTATACAACACGCGTTGCCTGTTTGGTTTTTCGAAAGATGGTCAATTTAATATTTGATATCCATTTGGATTAAAGGTGTTAAGTTACGTACCACGTGGAGCTGACGCATTCGCATTATATATAACAATAAACAGATGATCATCCTGTCCGTGTTAGCTCCCTACCTCAATGGACCCTCGCCTTAAATACTCATCTGCGGCCTGCACCGTGCTTGGCACGGCCGTGATCTGTACTAGTAAGTCTAATATACATACGTATATACATACATATATATATATTCATTTTATTCAACTCATGTTACTAAGAGCACTCTCAATGAATATGCATATGCAAAAAAAGAATTCCATTTAACTAATACAGACTAAAAGTTGGTTGCAATGAATTATGAAAAGTCAAAAAGTTTGACTTTTAGCCACAATATTTGTAAAAATAAAGTCAAATTTGATATGAACGGTTCAATAATCAAATATTTAATTTATTATTATTTTTTGTAACACTCTCTCTCTTCCCTTAACATTTTCTAAAATAGCTCACATTTTCTTTGACTTTTACTGCCGTAATTAATATCAACAAGGATTATTAGCATTATATTAAATTTATTCTTTGGCATTTATATTGAATTTTAGATAAATTTAATTAGACATATTAAATGACTATTAAAAATATAATTTTTAACTAATAATTTAATTAGAATATAATTACTGATTAACATATAATTAATATAATGATAAAATATGATATAAACAAATATATTAAATTAATATTATTTTATTATTATATAAAAAATAAATAAATAATTTAATATAGAGATTTGTGTGAAAGGAATAATTAAAAATTAAATTCATTGCATATTTATTAAAAATATCCTTTAATTTTAATTAATTCATTACGAATGCTCTAATTAATAAAAAAAAATTTCATGTAGGTGTACGTCACAATATCGTTGACACGACAGTTTACTCTATATATATAGAGGAAAGAAATGGGCAGCTAACGTAATGTGAAAGAAAACTGACCCTCCGGAAAATAAAAAATTAACGACGATCGAGATGGAAAAGACAACGTGTCATATCCTTAAATCTTGACTAAACATGGATATATTGTACGTCTGTGGGCGTAAGCAGCCAGCCGAAGTATTTATTTATTTATTTTATCTCTGGGCATGATGAAGACCTTCTAGGCTCTAGCTTGCGACTGATGAGCGTTTAAATTGCGGACCGTCATCTAGAAGCATGAAAACAAGAAGCTAATGGAGGCTCGGAATCTTGGATTGAATTATGAAACAAACGGAAAAATTTAGTGTAAGTATATTTGTGTATTAATATGTATATTAATTTATTGTGATTGATTAAAAAATAGATTTTATTAAAAATAGTACTAATTTAAATTTTAAATATAAAAGAATTAGTATTGATACTAGGGGTGAAAACCGACCTATCGGCGCGGTTTTTCGTCCAAAACCGAAACCGCACCGATGAGGGAAAATGAGAGAAATCTTGACCGAAACCGGCCGGAGAATGGGGAGAAACCGTCGTCCTTGATCTCGGCGTAACTCCGGTCGGTTCGTCAGCGTCATCGGTTGCTGTGTGCGCCGTGAGAGAGAGCGAGAGAGAGAAAGCGAGGTGACTGAGATTTTTGAGAGAGAGAGAGAGAGAGACCGCGAGGTGAGATTAGATAGAGAGAGAGGGAGGGAGCTGGCGACGGTGATGGCCTTGCGTGGCTGCATGCGCCTTGAGAGAGAGAGAAAGCGACACAGAGCGAGAGAGAGAGGAGGGGGCGACGGCGGCAAAAGTCTGAGTAAAAAGAATAGATGGGGAAGAAGGAACGTGCGCTGTGTTAACCCTAGGGTTAAACGGCGCCGTTCCTTCTATTATTTTTTTCAAATACTAAGTCTTAAAACGACGCCGTTTCACTTCAGTTTAAGTGAAATGGCGTCGTTTCATATATGTATAATTTAAAAAAAAAAATAGATTTAAACCATCGGTCGGTTCATCGGTCCGACCCAGGTTCAAACCGGGACCGAACCGCTGGACATCAGTTTTTCATAAAATCTACCGTGCGCCGACCGGTTCTACTCCGGTTCCGACCTCTGGCGGCCGGTCTGAGTCGGTTCCGGTCGGTTTTTTGGTCATTTGTACAGCCCTAATTGATACGTAGATTAATACGTGACTTTGTTTGTATGTAGCAAAACTCTTCTGAAACTGGCCACCATTATTAGCACATATTTTGTTTTGCTGGTAATTGTACAGGGCAGTCTTAAACTTTATGGATTGCTGCAATATCTCTTAATTATTCCTTGACTTTAGACACTTGGTAAAGTTGTTAGTTGCTACTCTGTCTTGTTCATTTTCATAAAATTTTTATTTTATCTTATTTCATCTCATCTTAATCATTATAATTTTTTTAAAATCTGCATACAAAATAAAATAAGTAATTCAATTTTTTCAAATCTCAATACAACTTTTTCAAATTCCAATACAAAAATAATATATTATAATAATATTTTATTCAACTCATCTCATCTCATCTCCTCTCATCATTACTAGGCTTGACGTATTTTTATAATCTTCCTGCATTTTCTAGATCGAGCGCGCTAGTCCTCATGCTTTTCACTAATTATGTTGGCTTGATGTAGTTTTGTATGTTCTAGTTTTGTCTTTGTAGTGAAGATAAACCATGGTAACTAGTAATGATGTTGGTAAATCAACAGCTGTTTATTGATGGGGAGATTTATTTACTAATAGACCTCACTTGTGAGAGAGAAATTAACACCAATCAAGATTGAGTTTTATATTTTAGAGAAATAATATTTGCAGTCGTGATTGTGTAAGCACCGTGCAGTCTCTTTGAAAAAAGTCAATTAATACGGGATCTACGTGGAAAAAAAAAATTTAATCGTGGACTCCACTCTTTTTTCAAAGCGATTGTGTGGAGTTTGTACACTCCATGACTGTACGTAGCATTACTCTATATTTTATACATGGAGCTTTGTTACACAAGTCAAGATACCACACTTTTTTTTTTATTATTTCTTTTTTTTTTTAATTTTTTTTCTTAAACTAATTGAATTATTTTACTCATTATCCATATACCAAATATTTGATAAAAGAAAAAAAAATTAAAAATTAAAAAAAAATATATGATGTGTGGTGTGTGCACTGACGTTTAGAATTTTTTTTTATATATGTCCCTCGACTAAAGTTAATTACTTATTTAAAAAAAAAACATGATGTGGTACCCACTTTTATATTTTTAGATTGTATTAATTTATTTCATCTGTAATATTGAAATTATAATTAGCAAAAATCAAAAGCTTTTGGGCTGTAGGCTGCTGAAACTCATTGCCTAGAGTTACAAAACTTCAAAAGAGACTCAATGATTTCCCCCCCTTGTATGGCTGAGGTGACAAAACTTCTTGAGTTGCATGCCACAAGGTGAATGGCCTAATCTTCACCAGGGATTTATACCAATTCAACTTAAAAGGTTTTCATTTATGGACTTGAGGTCCTTTAGCTTTGGTCATCAATCCGATTAATTTTGCAACAATTTTATTGTTTTCATTTTTTGGGTGACTCCATCTTACCCACTTATTGTGCAAATCTAGTTTGATGTCCGATCTTATTTCATTTCATGGAATTTCTTTCAATGGGCTAAACATGCGAATTCTAATGATTCAGGGCTGAAGAAATTTTGAAGGCCGGGACGTGATCTTAGTTGAGTAAAGTACCCTAATTCGCCTAAAACATATTTAAAAAACAAAAACAAAACATCAAGAAATCAAAATAAAATTTAAAGGGAAGGTATTGGGTGGAAGCCATGGGATAAAAATGATTTCAGGGGACGGTTTCTATCATGATCTGATCTAATCAAGAATATTGCTTATAATTATTTTGAACCATCTTCACACAGAAACAAGAACTATATCGATTTGGAAAGCCCCCAGCTGTCTTGATCATTATTTTGAAGCATATTACAAGGCTTCTTAGAATAAAGGGTTTCAGAAAGCCAGAAAGATTCCATAGACTCTCGCTTCTTCAAATCATTGCAGAAGAAAATTGTTTGCATCAGACAGAAACAAATGAACTGCACAGACATGATGAAATCCTATAGAAAATAATAGTTCTTTTTCAAGCTGAACAAATATCTTTGCTGAATTGCAATTTGTGGCTAGAAGCTCTTTCCCTCCTTTTTGCAAGGGAAAAACAAGAAAAAACAAGTAGATAATACTACACCAATGGATCCTCACACCTGAAATTCTTTCTAAGTATCGAGTGTCCAGTAAAATTAGTTAGAATCCTCATGGCGCATAAATTGAACAAATTTAGACCTCATCTCTGATGGAATACGGACAGGACGATAGTTTTTGTCAAGCCAAACTGCAGTAGCCTTTGCTTCCAAAACAGGCTGCATAAACATATCAAAAAGTTACCGGGAATCTACCTTCAAGTGGTTTAGAATTTTGGTCCCTAGGACTACAATAACAAACCTCTTGACTTGGCAGTTTGAAGATGAAGTGTTCAAAGTATAGCCGAGCAGCCGAAGAGCCAGAGACCCTCACCTTTACAACGAATCTGTCACCACTCTAGATGCACAGGAAACACCATGATATATATACATACATATATGTATAAAACTCATCAATATGGTTATGACTTTCTGCTATAAAGTATCAAGACCTAATCCTAGTGATCACTAACTGCAGCACGCAAAAGGGCAAGGCACTCACTAATCCTTTAATCAAGTGAAATGCAATTTTGTGAAATAACTACTAATTTTAGGGCTTATCTAAGAGATGCAAAACAAAGTATGCCAATAACAATGCCCCACACTCAGCAATGTCAACTTAAATTTTTAATACCAAGGAAGTACCGCTTTCCCAGCTCTAGGCTAACATTTTTTAAGACTTGCAAAACTATAGATTCTAGCTGCTTCCTAAAGGAACTACTTGGACATTTTTTAATGGTAAAAGCAAAGTGTTCCATGCATCATACCAAGCAGATTACGGTTTTAAGGCTATTAGAAACCATTCTTCTTTGCAAAAAGCATCTTAAGCTAATGTATCACTAGCTTGAACTTTATAGATGTGGTAGGCTGACATTTACATTGGGATACGTATGTAGATATAAGGTTTAGCGTGCTGTAAAGATCAAAGACATACTCTTAGAGGTGCAAGGAATTTGAGGGACAATTCTGAAAGTGCTAATGCATCCCCTGTGCGGGCAACAGCATCAGCACTAATGCCAATCCTTTCCAAAAGTTCATGACGACCTGATTATTGTATCACATGGAAAGTCATCAATTTTTAGCAAATCAATAGATGTTATACAGTCATGAATGCCACATAAAGTAGAAGAGTTATTTTCAAGTTACATTTGCAACACAAATGCTCACGAGAAATCTCCTTATTCATGGTCAGCATCCAGTTTGAGGTATAGTGGAATGAAAAGGAGGGGGGTGAATTTTTGAAAGTAATCAAGCTTTTCCAATGATGGTGTGATATATACTGCATGGTTAGAAGAGAAACATCCTCTTTGGAGCCTAAAACCTTTTGCTCCAAGAATGAATGCCACAATAGTCAATTAAGTCAGTAATATTTCATCCTTTTCCTATATTTCATTTATCTAGAGTAATCGATGTTTCATAATTCTATAACTACTAATCGTGGGATACGGTAGTGCTCATTGATTTTTTTTGTTCAAATTATTAATAGAAAAATATTCTTTTGTTTATGGATTTTTATGCGTGTACTTGTCCAATCCAAATAAAATTTTGTTTATTGACCGAAATAGAAGTTATAGGCTTGTTAGTAGAAGTTAAGAGCTGGAATATGTAAAAGTTTCTCATACTTCTAAGTTTAATAATTAAATTAAGTTCGATGACTTATGGAAGGCTTATATATCTAGATTTCTTTCCTTTTTTCTTCTTTGTTATCTTGGCCATAGTCCATGTCAGTAACTCATAGAATTGTTCATAGCTCTGAACGTTCTTCTTTATTGCAGTCCTTTGATCCAATTCACCAAGTCTTTTCCAAACCCAATTCTTTATAAAAAGCATAAAGATATTTTCCCATAATCCCTAGTCTTCAAACTTCAACTTCAGCCCTCAAGCCCACCACAAAACATGCAAAAATATTTCTTGGAACATCTCCTATGTCATTCAAGACATTCACGACCCTGGAAAGAACCTTTTCAAGCCAAGTTACATGTATTAGTCCTTGGAGAATGCTCGCCAGAATTGACAGGGTTTACCCATTAGATTTTTTGTCCAGAGAGAGAGGAAAAAAAAATTGGGAGCAATTATTCAGCTGTCACTTAGGAATTGTAAGTATAACAATTTGGAACTAATTCACCCAGCGGTGTTATGCATTCGTACATATGCACTCTCAGTTTTAGCAATCTCATAATTTTAATAAGGAATATGATAGCCTCAAGACTCCTAATTAATTCATTCAATGCATGCATCATCCACACGGAACATAACAATCAACTGCAGAAACTACTGTACACAATTCCAGTTATAAGAAAACTTCCACATAATTATGTTAGCAACCAAAAGAAGCAGCCAAAATTTCATATTTTTAACACGAATCGTACAGAAATAGTCTCACCGTGCTGGCAGTAACTTGCATAGACAGCATTGTTGACTACTCCATACTGATCCAACTCGTAATCACGAACTTTGAGCTCAACTTCATAGAACACACCCATTCTCCAAAGTAACCCAATAATTGCAAAGCAATTTAGCGAAGTATGTTTAACGAAAAACCGAATTGTTGATGAAATTTAACCAAAAAATCTTTAAGAATTGCCGCAAAAACACTCCAATTAAACACGAGAGAGAGAGAGAGAGAGAGTTGTGGGGGTACCCTTGGCCACCTTTGAGATCCAGAAATGGGAGTGCGCTGCAGCTTCTGACGGAGAGGCGTGGTCGTAGGCATAGCTGCAAGAGGTGACGAGTCGAGGGAAAAGCCGCCGACGCACGGCGGAGATGGACCCACGCGGGCTTGGAACGTGAGGCAGAAATCGCCACGTGTGAGTGGTGGGCAAGTGAAAAGGCGTGCAACTGCGACATGCGGTGTCGGAGAGGAGGAGCCGAAGCATTGGCGTTAGGATTCATGTAACTGTCCTAACTGTTCTTTTCTGTCTTCGTCTTATTTTATTGGACCGATGGAGTACTGATGAAATAACCGATGAAGTGTAAATTTTTTTAATTTTTTTTCTTTAATTTTAATCTTTTTTATACAGTTTTAAATATTTTTAAAAATTTAAAAATTGTATTTATTTATTAATATTTACTTCATTAATCATCAAATAAAATTAAAAAATAAAAAATAAAATAAAAAACTCAATCGATCAAATATATCCTTTCAATTATTATTTTTCTATTTTATTTTGTCATCTCTGTGACTGTACATATTATATACGGTGAGACTGCCCTCAAATGTTTGGGCCTAGTATCGGCCCCGTCTGATTGGGCCTGATCTACTTTATCCACGGGCTTATAGATTGCTATTATTACGAGACATGTAGAAGCAACTATCTTCCCTTTAATTTCTCTTTCTTTTGTGATTACAATCACATTGTACTTCATCCATTTAATCCTTGTGTGGTAATGACACGTCCGACCTAGTTTATTTTCACAAATGAGCTAAGATGAATTGAGATTAAAGTTAAAAATTAAATAAAATATGGTTAAAATATATTTTTTTAATATTATTTTTATTTTGAGATTGAAAAAGTTCAGTTGTTTATTTTCTTTTTGTTTTAGAATTTGAAAAAGTTGAATTGTTTATTTTATTCTGTTTGAAAATTTAGAAAAGTTGTAATAATGAAATGAGTTGAATTAAGATGGTCTGCGAAACAAACCAAGCTATATGAATAGAGATACTACCATACAGTTTTCCTAAGACTTTCTTCATTTTGTTTTTCACTTATGTTTCCATGTCAGAAAGTATTATAATACACATGAGCCTCATTTCTTTCAAGGGTTCCTTGCTCTTTTTTTAAAGCTGGGTACCTTTCTTTCTTGTCTACTTTAGTTGATCTAAGACTCAGGGCTCAAAAGCATTGTGTTCCATTATTCTTACTGGTAAAATGTAAAACATGGGCCAATGAACTATATATCGTGGCAAAGAGGAAGAGGAAATGCTGTGAAATGGGCAATAATGCTGAACCTGTCCAGTCCACCATTATCATTGCTACATTAGGTTTGGCAAAGTACGTAGTGTTCTGTCATTGTTACAGAAAGAAATGAAACAAAAAGATTACTTATGACTTGTGAGAGTTGTTTTGGGAGAGATATATAATAGATCATGGATATGAAACGTACATGATGAGCTATCCAAATAAAACCCAGTTCTTATTCATACTTTCTTCTCGATTCCTTCTCCTTTTGTCATTCAGTTGGGACAAATAAAGCACTATTCTACCATCACCAAAATAAGGAAAAGTTAACATGAGACAGCACATGATGACATGAAAATGGCATATAATACCCACATGGATATGAGTACTACTCTATCAATAGCAGTAGTGGTTTGGAATCAAATGTTAAATCAAATTAACCCAATTCGTTTTTCTGGAAATGGGGGGAAGGAAGAATTAGAATCTAATGGCTAGACTCTAGAAGTCTGGAACCAAAACACTACTTCCCTGTACGATTCCAAAAGAACATTCTAAATCTTCACACAACTTCTCACAATGCGTACAGATCATTTTCAATTAATAGGCTTTCAAGGGAAAAGCTGCCCCGCCCCGTTAAGGCCAGAATCTTTGTAAAATTAATTTTCCTTTTTTATAAAAAAAGAACATTATTATTCTGTTTAATTTACCTTTTTTATGTGAAGGAACAAGTGCAGTTACATGAAATTAAGGCCCTTTATATAATTAACACAAACAAATATATATATATATATATATATATNTATATATATATATATATATATTTTATTATGAACTTGAAGAATTTACTGCATATATACTTATATTTCAAACAAAAACAGTCAGGCATCATCATCAAACGCATCATGATCATCCTTGTTCCCACGTACACCTTCCATTTCTCTCCTCTCTTTCATAGGCTTAGTTCCTAGGCAGTCTCCCACCACATAAACAAAATGTGAAGCTCATATACGACGACATTAATTTGTCATATTCATGTCCTTGGAATGTATCTTATGAACAAGAATTTACGTTTTAACTTTATCTAAAACCAAGTCACATGGTGTGCAATCGTAGCTTTGAGATGCCTTAAAAAGTGCTAAGTGACAAAGCATCTCTCCATTGATAGAACTATTTAAGTACTCAATATGGTATAGTACTCTATCCTCATGACTCATGAGATTCGACACTCTCACAGAGTACGAACCCCAGCTTGCACCTTCAATTATTGATTCCCATGTCATCCATATCTTTAAGCCTCTTAGACCCACCACCATCATCCACATGCCACACTCAGAGGTCCCTCCAAGTGTCCTAGTACTCCTGTAAGTGCCCCCGAATTAACTTGGGTAATTTACAGGAAAAATACTTTATATAATCATCTTAATCATCACCTTCTTATCATCTTATTATATATGTGTCATCAAATAATTGGAAGATATCATCTGATATCACATTAAAAGATGATGTGATCAGAATATTGATTAAGAGGATTATAAACAACGCTTGTCAATTTTCAGTTCCGACCTCCAAGCTGTGGGTGAGAGAGATTCGCATCCGCAGACCTAGCTCCTTGCAGACAATCTAATTTCTACATGATCTACAGCACAGTCAAATTTAGCTGCATGCACTCTCCTTGACCCTTCTTGATTTATTTAAATTAATTTGATGTATGGATTCTGTACATAATTGTTGGGGAGTAGTCTTTGTCCCTACCTTTGATGGGGATGGAGAAACAAATCCACAAACGTAAACCCAAAAGTTTACTGTGCTTGAAACATGCATCATTCGTCCTCCAATCATCATAGTACTGTTCAATCATACAATCAAGTTTTGTAAGTTGACTGATCAATGCCGCCCTACCCCTCCTGAACATGCCCTATAATTCCAAGTTTGGTTATTCAGTTTTATCGTATAATATAATTTCTCTAGTCAATCACGCTTCTTACATGGATTTCAAGCACTGCGACAAAATGCAAGGAATTATACCCCAGACGAAACATTTTCAAGGACCCTGTTCTTATCTTTCTTCCTCTTCTCAAGACTTTTTTCAGTTCTCTCCCTCAATACTCAAAATATATCCTATAATATAAGTTATTTATACTAGAATATGCGGACATCGAGTAAATGGATAATATTTACAATGCATGAAAAGTACACGTTATTCATGCTGGGTCCCTCCATTTTTTGGGTACCTTATTCATGGTGGACCCACTAATTAATCAGAGAAAACCAGAAGATCATGGCCTTGTGGTTTGCTTTATTATTGAATTAGAATTAAATGGAGCTCTAATACGTGTGTGTGTCTAGCTTCACTCTTGATTCATGATGGAAAAAGAAGACTTAAATTAAGGATGGCCAATTCTCTCTATAGGTATTTTTCATGGCCTAGGGATAATATATAGGTAGGACCGATCTTACAATCAGGCAACTCTAAAAGGGAAGAGCATGTGGGAAAAACTTATAATTGGGGATTACTTTTCTAAATTCCAAGGTGTAGTTTAAACCTATTGGATTCTATAAATCTGTGGCTTCTTGTGCTTTTACTTTAATAAATCCAACTGAAACACCGAAAATGGGAAGAAAAGGGAAATTTTGCACATAACTCCCTCCCCCCCCTTGTACTCTCTTACACGCACGCATAACACACAGAGATACAGAAGAGAGGGACACATACAAACAAACAAAAGGAGAGCAGCCATGCCTGCTGGCACAAAGAAAGTTCGTAATCCTAATGAAGAAAATATGGAGCTAAGGAAAGGTCCCTGGACTCTTGAAGAAGACAGTACTCTCATCCACTACATTGCTTGCCATGGCGAAGGTCGTTGGAATCTATTAGCTAAATGTGCAGGTAAAGAACATATATTATTTAACACATGAATAAGATATAGCTTATTCTTTTCTTTGCTTGAATTGGGTTAATGTTTTTATTCACTTTCAGGACTGAAGAGGACTGGAAAAAGTTGTAGATTGAGATGGCTGAATTACTTGAAACCTGATATTAAGCGTGGGAACCTTACTCCACAAGAACAGCTCTTGATCCTTGAACTCCACTCCAAGTGGGGTAATAGGTGAATTTCTGCATATATCATCTTCCCAAAGTAATCTGGACTGCTTTGTATTGAGAAGAGTTTTTGGTTGATTGTGCTATTGTTTTTACAATTTTTGTTAATTCATGAATAACTCAGCGTTTTCCATATCTGTTTATTTGAAAAACCTAGGTGGTCAAAGATTGCACAACATCTACCTGGAAGAACAGACAATGAAATCAAGAACTATTGGAGAACGAGGGTGCAAAAACAGGCTCGGCAACTTAATATTGAGTCTAATAGCAAGAGGTTTCTTGATGCAGTTAAGTGTTTTTGGATGCCAAGATTGCTACAGAAGATTGAGCAAACGTCTTCCCCTACTTCTAATTCTTCATTGACATCCATGAATTCCCAGAGTTCTTCAGCTCCTCTATCACCCAATCCAACAGCTGCTTCGCTTTCACCCTCATCTCCTACACCAAGCAAGCCGATACCGACTTTGAATTATCCCAATGAAAACTCATGTTCTATCACAAGCCAAACTATTTGTACCTCAGATTCCATGAAAATTTCAGAAGAGCCTCAAGTTCCAGTACAGGCAGCAGATACTATCCATGCCTTTGGCAACACAATCTACAACCATACAAACTTAACTGATTCTTACATCATAGAGAGCAGAAGCTATGACATGGAGACTCTCATCCTGGACCCCATGTCCGCAATGGGCGTCTATGAGAACTCTCTGTTGGATTGCCATATGGCAGGTGGTGATTGGCTGTCTGATGACATGGCAGATTCTTTATGGAACATGAATGATATGTAACAAACAGTTAAAGGTTTACAGATGAGAGGAGCATCTTGGGTGATCTCGTTATTAGGTGAGGTTCGACCCATCAGTAATCACAATCCAGTTCTAATTATGCTAATCCGAATAGGATTTAGTACTTGATGTAACTCAACTACTCCGATATTATAAGTTTAAGGATGTTTTATGTAACTAAGAATCTACAGCCAATTTGAATTTTAACTGGTGCATAGCATAGTTATGTAGTGAGTGATACTGTACCAGAGTTTCTTAGAGTTGGACAAGACTGTAAGTAGATGAAGCAAATGTATCTATTTTTGTCGGTTTGTTATCAGTGCCTTTTCAACAAGTAACCGAAATTATTTGCAACTTGACCACTATAGTGAAGAACCAATATGGGATACCAACTATGTAGTCAATCAAAGAAAGGATCTAAGAGGAAGTTGCACCAATAGAGAAGATTGGTGGAGTCACATCTAGTTGTGGTGGGCACTTGTAATATACGTACATGTTTCGTAGGAAAGGACGGTGAATGTGGTGAAGGTGTAAGCATGAAGGGGTCGGAAAATGTAATGAGCTTATAGCGGCAAAATCCACCCAAAAAAATTTGTAGCAGACCAAATCATCTGTAGTCACTTTCTAAAGGTAGTTTCAAACTTTCTTTTTTCAGATGGATGATGAAAAGTAACAAAGAAAGAGAATTGTGTCTTACATGGACATGCTTGAAGATTACATAACGGCCTGGTTATATATTGGCTTGTAAGTAAGAGAAGTCTCGTAATTTGAACCCATACCCATCCTCCCGGCCAGTTTTGGTCTCAAATGCATGTTGAAGCATTCATGTCTAATAAGAAAAACATCCCCTCTCTTATGTTACTGTTCAAGTTTTTAAAAGAAGTGGTTTGTTAAGCACAAAAAAATTCAAGAATGCACCCGCGAGCGTAGCTACTCCATGTTTATATTCTTCAAGAGTGATTTTGCGACCAGATGCATGACTGATGCCCACAGACAAATCCAATTAATATAAACTCATAAAAAGGGCATGTTACTGCGTGACTTAAGTCTAACATAAACCAACTTTTTCCACCTTCTTTCTACATATGATCTACCACAGAAGTAAGCTGGGTTCATAGCCATTAATTGTTTATAAGTTTTCAGAACACGTTTAAAAAGGGGTTAAGAAACAAGTAGTTTTTGAAAGTTGAAACACACTATTCTTGATGACAGCTGTTGATGCATTAGGGTTAGTGATTTCAAGGATTGAGTCCGCGCACAGAAATGAGAGGGAAGTACTACTGCAAACAAAACAAATAGCAAAAAGAATTATATAAAGTTCAAGTCAATTTCAACAAAAGTTCTCAAAACCCCAAATGTGTATTAATTTCTTAAAAAATTATGCAAATGAATGCATAAATATCATTCTTTTAACAGGACCGCCCTAAAAGATCAGTTTCTACTCATGTAGAAACAACTCGCGCTTGTCACTGGAGACATCACTTGGTCTTGGTGGCTAACTTTGACTAGTCTATTCATGAGTCTTGGCTTAGTGAACAGGTTCACTTGATCATGATAATAACCAAGTTCACTTAATAGAATTCAAGGAAGAAAAGTAATTTAACCTAATAACGACAAATCTGAGGTGGGTGAATCTAGGGATCGAAGTGCTGTGAACTTTGTTCTCTCTAGCAAGGGGAAAAAAACAAAGGTTCAAAAGATTGCCAGGGACATGACCACGACTAGGAAGACAACTGATTTGATAAAACCCCTGCTCACAAATAGTTGAAGCCAAAGATCTTACCAAATGTCAAAGTGCTATATCGTTTTCACCACCTAATTTTGACCAGCCCTGTGGCTTAACTAAGGCATCCTATTTTTCATCCCTTGAAGGAAATAGCACTCACAACAACATCATTACTCTTTAGTATAACTTCCCATAGTAATCCTCTAATTGATTTATGGAAGAAAGAATGCAAAAACAGTTTACGTCGCTCAACGTACGAGCCAATGTAAATTTGATATAAATTTCAACATCTCAATATCAAGACTAATACATCGTTGGGATGGAGTTTATACTTCAATCTGGCTTATTTACAGCCGCCAATCGTGCATGACAGAATGGTATATTAACCAGCTTTGACGTACGTTTACGAAAATTTTCTTCCTTGCTCCCCGTTGTCAGATCAGGGCCATAAGGGTAGCTTTTCCATGGGTGAAAAAAAGTGGCAACTCAACATGCGCCAGGTTGTGCTCTAAGTTTCTATCCTGAGTTGGAACCTAGAAGAAAGCGAGATGGATGGAGATAGATTAGGCACAACAGATTAGATTCCCATCCTTTCAGTACATTTCAATATCAAATCCATCAATCTTTCATATAAGCGTGAAGAGACTAAACTCTCACAAAAAGAAAAAGTCTTTTTATTTTTCTTGCTTGAGAGACGTGTTCTCGGCCTCCCTTATTGGCCATCCAATCCCATAACTTCCAGCACAACCTCGCCCACACCCACAGGGTATCCCAAGTCAAAGATTTGGACTGTGAGGCCCAATGATTTCATAATGTGTGTGGATTGTCTATGTTATGTCAAGTCTAATTTACATGTATAAGCTTGATATGAGTGATTATTTTGAGTACATTCCTATTTCTGAGTCCTAAAAGTGATATGAGTACTAACCTCATAATGTTAAGTCACTTGAAGATGCTGCACAAATATGAGAAGCACTTCCTTGTATCTTATCATGATTGGGAGTTTAAAGAAAATGAAGTTACAGATCTTATGATGAAAAAAGTGAACCCCTTTTTAATTTTACGTGGAAGTGGGTCCCTTGAAGTGAAAGGCACTAAATTTCTAAATAATTTCATAGTGACAGCACGGGCAGTACGATGGCTTCTCTCATTTGTCATCAATTTAAGGATGTTTCCTTTTTACTGTTCCACTTGGAAAGTTTATGAACGTTGGACATATCAATTCCTGAATTCTTTTCATCTAGTCTAGATTTGAGATCAAGTTCTACCATAGAAAAAACAAAGAGTAACCAGAGGGATTAAAGGTGGGGAAAGGTACTCATTTGATGTAATAGTATAACGAAGTGACGAGTGAATTCAATTTCACAGCCTTAGAAAAAAACAAGAATTCAATTTGGATGCTTTATCACATCTTACCAAAGCAGTGCCCATCGGACCTATCCCCACGGGGTAAATCTCGAATGTATTATCCTTCCAGGAAGAATCATGTATAAGGTAATTTAAATAACCAGTTTGTGCGGATTCAATTCAGAATATCTAACTCTCCTGCTTATACCCTGTCCTTGACAGGTTGTATCACAAGATAAGGGAAATTTACATAATTGCTTCTCTTCTTTGTTTCCTTTTTCCCTTTGGAGAAAATAAAGGCAAATGTAATGTGTTTTATACATATCAAGTGGACATCAAAATGTGAGGAACTTGCAGGATCGTTTGTATACTAATGAAATCAAAACAAAATAACAATTTCTAGTGGAAGATCAAGAAAAATAAACTAAAAAAAGAGTAGGAAAAAAAAAGGAATGAATGAAAGACAGCAGCCACTTTCACTCTTCAAGAAAGTCAATATTATATAAATATTGACATCAAATGCGTTGGCAGGTGAAAAGTTTCATGACCCGTTTTATATATAAACAGAGAGTTCTACAAGAAAACAGCACAAATATAAAGGATTACAGAACTTCGACATGACATTTCCAAAGATTTTCCCCGTATACAATGAATGAGATTAAAGTTGCATACAACTCACTAAGCAGGATGTATAACGTATTTGTAGTTTGTAATGAATAAATAGTTGAGTATTATACACATGACAAAGCACCTTTTTTCCTCTTTCACTTGACCTGCACAAAATACTCGCAAGTTGCAAGATGGTAGCTCCCGCTTGCAAAATTGTATTTTACTTGCAGTTTCGCTGGGCACAGACCTACTTCCCACCCTTACTATAGCTATCTCTTAATGTGACTGTTCTATTGAAGACAAGCTTTTCATCAGGAGTGGAATCTCTATCAAGCACAAAATAACCTGGAATTGCAGGTAGAAAAAGCATACAATCAAATACCAAAAAATGACGCAGAAACATATTCACTCAAGAAATATGGCTAGACAATGGTGGAAGCCATTTATATCCATAAAACCCAAATGATATTCACTTAAAAGAGAACTGACGCAAATAAGCTACAATTATTGGCATAGACAACAATACATGTGTGGTGGAAGCCAATTATATGCATAAAACCCAAATGGGGGAGATATAGTCTGCCATCTTAAGTGTGACTGCCATAGCAATAAGAAAAAGTTTGTGATTAAATGCCAACTCTAAGGACATAAAACTAAAAGAGACGTTGCAGCGGCTTTAATAGACTGTATCACTTCATTGATCTGGCTTTATAGGAATTCTAATGAATAAATAAACTACAATAGGTGAAATGATAACACCAGCCAGATAAAATTTGGAAGAAAAAGATCAACTTAATAATGTCTCCTCACAAGCTCTGGAAAATTGAAATTCAGATCAAAGTTATTCCATCAGCAATGAATGATAGGAGTTTTTACCAAGGTGAGTTAGGTTAGAACTTGATCTACAAATGGGTCTATGTCCGATGCAATGTGCGCCTTTGGGTACAAATAATAGAACCCTGAATGGAATAGATCCATAGTTTTGGGCTCTTAGACGTGGAATGGCTATTCCCAGGGTATGGGAATAGTTCTAAAAAAACCCTCTATTTTTTCAGAAATTAATTTTTTTTAAAAATAAAAATCGTCAAGGGTGCCCGATCACCCACACAAACCCACCGGGGTGGTCCAACCACTCCTGATACCATTTATTTAAATATTTTCTACTTTTTAGGCTAGAAAATCAATGGGCCGTTTATTTTGGAAATAAATTGGGGCTATTATATTTAGGAATTTTGATCTAATTCCAACCAAGATATCATCTGATGTCGCCAAACAAAAGAATAGAAATGCACATTCCACGTAACAAACGAGACCTTAGTTTTTATTTCACAATTAGGCTATCCAATATATAAACGATAATGAAAAGTTTCTGGACTCTACCAATCCTTTCGAACTGGAATCTGTCTCCCACTGCAGCATTTTTCAGTAAGGGTACAGCATATGCACTGGAAATCACCACTTTGGACTGAGGGTTCAGATCAGCAAGCCAATCATCAAGTTCAGCTGGATTCTGATTCAATAAAAAGAACACAAATAAGAACTCATTATATCTTCAAAATTAAAGCGCACGGGGGGAGGGAGGGAGGGAGGGAGGGAGCGAGAGAGAGAGAGAGAGAGAGAGAGAGAGAGAGAGAGAGAGATGCCAACCTCCGAAAGGAACAATTTGTCAAACAATCTGACTTCCACCCTGAGTGGATCAACCCCAGGGGAAGGTTCAGCCACCCAATGAAGAACACCCTACATGAAATATAAATTTATAAAAAAAAAAAATGGTAGGTAATAAATTAGGACAAATATTGAACAAAAAGCACCAATTTTAGTTTTGGAGTGCTCAAAAAAGACCATGATTACAGGGCAAATACAGCACAACAATGAACCTTAAGCTTAGTGTTCTTAGAGGGATCATACTCAGCCCGGATCTCTAGAATAGTTTCCTTATCATCATCTAGGATAACTTCAGTGCACTTTATCGGAAATGCATATCTGCACCAACAAAAAAGTAATCTCAGTATTGAGCCCAGATCTGCTCAATCTGACTGAAGATAACTTGCAATTTATACATACCTGAGCAGGACAGATTTACCAGGAGCAAGTCCATAGTAATCCTTGGAATCTTTCATTCGAAAATCAAAATGTTCAATGTACACAGTATTGGAAAATGGCACCTACAACAGAAGCAGTAAAAAGCACAACCAGGATAAGATTATAAGCTGAAATTTGGAGGAAAATTAATTCTGAATTAATATATACTCGGCAATTATAATAAAAAATCTAATACATTTGTAAAGAGAGAAAGGTTCTCTTAATTCATATGCGTTGAAGGTATTTGAAGACCAAGCATATATGATGGTTAATTCCAGAAAAGTATGCAAAACAATAAACAAACCTTCAGCAGATGTAGCACGACCATTGCACGAGGCACCGTTTTGTTTAGTTCTTCTCTTATATGATACTCAAGGCGATCCAAATTTATTGTACTATTATCACTGTTGTATATTGAACAGCATATTTATAATAATAAGGACACATTAAATATTACATATTTTGTATGATTTAAAGTAAACCCAGAAAGCATATATCAAACCTTCTAGTGATCCCAACTCCTCGAACAAAAGCATTAATTGACGTTGAAGTCACACCTCTACGACGCAAACCAGCTAGTGTCATAAGACGAGGGTCATCCCAACCATCAACCCACTTGTCTGTCACCAATCAATTTAGCTGCAGTGAATACCATATTCAATTATTATAGGAAATACTCATCAAGCACGATAAGAGAGCCCATCATTAAGGCTTCAACAGAAATATGCTTTCACCCACCTTCCGCTTAGACATCACCGTGTTAGTAACATTAAGTCGTGAATATTCCCATACATATGGTTGGTAAAGGCTCAGCGCATGTAATAGCCAATAGTATGAAGCACGGAGTGTCTCAAATTCAAGTGAACAAAGCTGCATAAAACATCCAAAAGCAGACTAACAGAGTTGATACACTTTACATAATAAATAAACAGTTCAATGACAATCAAGTACCATTCTTACAAAAAAAAAGAATCATCCAAGTCATGAAAACATTCAGAATTGATAAAATGCAGGAAATTTTTTTTTAAAAACATTTATGCATGGCTTCCTGCCCTCGTTTATTGTTAATGATGTTTCCTGTCCTCGATTAAGAAAAATTAACAACAGTGGTTTCAGATCAACAGCACAAATCTCACTTACCAACACAAAAAGTAACACAACTACAAGAGTTGACTTAAACCTTGGATTTTCATATTATTTAACAAGCAATCAAATTTGTTCTTGGATCACTAATACAAAATTGAGGTTAATTTGTAAAATAACCCATCATTTCTTACCCAACTCCCTGAACGACGTTTCACAATTCTTAGTTATCTTAAAATGCAAGAAAAGTTCCTTACATAAATTTTCCAGCAGAGAAAAATCTTAAATTCGATCTATAAAGGGGATTCAGATAGTAATACCTATCAAAGGCAAAAACAACATACCGAATGTGTAATATTCTCAAGAGAATCCACAATGCAGTGAGCATAATCATAACTGGGATAGATACACCACTTGTCTCCAGCATGTGGATGAGGAGTAAACTGAAGAAATAAAAAACGCAACACTGAATGTGATGATTTCCATAAATTTGATAATCAAAGACATTTAGTTGTACACACTTGCCTTGATACGATAAGCAATAAGATCGTACATATTATAATTATCATTCTGCATATCTTGCTTCATCCTCAATGTCGCTTTCCCTTCTTCAATAAGGCCTTTTCTCATATCATCAAAAAGTTTCAATGATTCTGCAACAGGTCTGTCCCTCCAAGACTGTTCATCTTTTTTTCCCTGTACTCCTTTATCTCATCAGGTGTCTAAACAAATATTTACAAAGTCAGCACCTTTCTCAAGATTGGTTAAGAAAATAATCACATGATTGCAATCTAAAAAGGCCTAGGTCAGATTCTGCTTTTGTTGTTCTTTCACCTAATTAAATTCCATTAAAGGAAACACAAAACAATAGAACTCAACAGCAGCCTTGGCTGCCCATTAAAAAAAAAAGCCTTGGTTACAACTCTTCATCCACCACCAACACAAGGTAGTCAAGAGTCCATCCTGCCATACGTAACTCCATAACTTCATAAATCAAGTCATGCAACGCATTGCAAAAATATCAATAGTGGGGTTGAATGAGTCCGGGGAAGCAGCACTGAACCAAACCATTGAGTCGGAGCTAATTCACAGCAACAAAATATTTGAATAATGTTTGAAATTTTCAGACCATTAATATTTTCTCGATCAACGTATGCATGACCCCTTTGTATGAGCTCCACGGCTAAATCGTACAACTCTTGAAAATAATCACTGGTGTAAGTTATCTGCAAAAGTTGAAAAAACATGGAGTGAATACCAAGAGCACCAGATCAAAGGATTTTCCATCAATGTAGCAGCTGCAATACCTTCAAGGGCTCCCAACCAATCCAATGGACAATTTCTTCTATATGATTAATATACTCTTTCTTCTCAGCTTGGGGATTTGTGTCATCATACCTGATAGTGCCATAAATCAGGTATCAATCTCGAACTTGGGGATTAGGAATTTTTTTTTCTTCTTTTTTCTATGTTTTAGCAGGAAATTTCATTACCTTTTTTCAGTGGATAAAGAGCATACGAAAATTTCAAAGGGAGATTAAATTATATTGTAACAAACAATAAGCCCAAAAATAATCTTCTAACATATTAACAAGCACGAACACCAATCTTTTCTGTTTGTTAAGGGAATCGATTGAATTTCTTTTCAGTTCAAGATTATAGGTTTTCAGTCATCTATCAGTATTATGCTGTGCACATACAGACACACAAAAACCTTCAAAGGAGGAGCCAGTATTCAGCCATGACTGCCTGACAAATCATATCTTGTGAATCCTATTCTACCATGCCAAAAGAGAACCAACCCAGATTATATATATCAACAACTAGCAGCAGCTTTCACAAATGCTTGAAGTTGTATAAAACTATAACCTCTGATAAATGAAAAATGAACCATCTATAATTTGCACGACCAAAACATGCTAGACAGGGGTATATGAGGACAGAATGTCACTTAATGCCTATTACCATGATTTTTTTTTCGATCTGTCAAATAAATTATATGGTATAAAATACACAAAACACAGATGTTGGAAACCAAGATTGTGCACTAGAAACATCAAGCCATAAAACTGGATTGGAAATGCTAAAAACAAAATGGACATTCTACAAACAAAAAGAAGGAAAATATTTAAAGCACCGCCACCCCAAAAAAAAGTCAGCATTAACTTTTTTACATTCTTTTTCTCCATGCTCAAAAGTGAAGGATATACTCGACATATATATTTGTTTTTATAACAAACTTTGACATATTTTCTTCAGAGAGATGTTTCGTTGCAAATTACAAATAATGAAATTACTTCAAAACTTGTGCTTTTGACAAATGGACGATTTTTGCAGGACAGAGGGAGTACCAAAGAAGTAAAAACGTGAAATTCTAACCTAAGGTAGCATCCTCCAGCTCTATCTTTTGCAAGGCCAAAGTCAATAAACATCGCCTGAGTAACCATTAAATAACTGGAATAAGAAACAGCCATGGTTGACAAAAAAGTTAATCCCACTTAAATATAAAATTGCATTATTTACCTTGGCATGACCAATATGCAAGTAACCATTTGGTTCAGGAGGAAAGCGAGTTAAAACTTTCCCTCCCGTTGCGTTCAAGTGTTTTTCGAGCAGTTCCTTTGTATTGCAACACCTAAGGACAGAGCCATCACTGAAAAATACTTCAGTGTGCACCTGAAAAGCAGGAGAATCATAATATATCTTATAAAATTCTTCTGCAGTTTTGCTGAACTGCAGACATGCTTGTATAGAAAGATAGCATCAAATCCCGCAGGCCGAGCACCCTTTTGCAAGATAATATATAATAGAGGGAACATTTAAATAAGTTTGATTCTTTATCAGATCATAAATAGGTGCATCTTTGGTCAGGTTGTGGTGTAAAAATGGCTTTT
Source organism: Carya cathayensis (assembly GCA_011037825.1). Lineage (NCBI taxonomy): Eukaryota > Viridiplantae > Streptophyta > Magnoliopsida > Fagales > Juglandaceae > Carya > Carya cathayensis. The sequence goes on from QGSO01000379.1 coordinate 510,500, forward strand.
ACAACTTCCAATCACACACCAACACATCATGATTCTACCAATTCTGTAATGAACTAAACCACACCGAATTAAATTTTAATAAAACGAAATTCTAAGACCCTAAAATATGAACCTTACACTCTTATAAACCCCAATGCTAGTTATTTTTAAGACAAATTTTAATCACTATTCTGGCTGCCAACCGTAAAGGTCACCAGACTTGGTCAGAAGCCACCATTAATTGTTTTAGAAACAAAAAATAAATAAAAGTTTTGATTGTGTGGGTGAGTATCTTAGTTATGATGAAAAACCGGATGTGGCAACTTTTGGTTGGAGGGTGTAAAAGCCCCTTTTACACCACATCCTGATTTTATATTGTTCCATCATAAAAACCCTCTTTCTGAAGATCTCTTACTTCTCTTTGGGATCGAATCACCAAAAAGAATGAGATGACAAATATGGGTAAAGGAGAAGATCAGCATGAACAAAAACATTATGGGGCCAGGAAATAACAAAGCTTTGTATTTTAAACACATGATTTTAAACACATGAATGTTAAGTGGTTGAAAATCGTCAAAAAAAAGAAGTCATGAGCAGCAAATATGAACATTGAAAAAAAGGATCACAAGATAAATAAAAAACAAGCAAATAACACACCTTGAAATTTTCCTCTGGTCGAGGAAATACCAAAAATGGATTAAGTTCTTCTTCAGATTGCTGTTCTGGAGTAACAACGGCAACTGTTTTAACCTACATAAGCATGAAGGAAAGAGAAAACTATCAGTCATCACGAAAGGGAGCAGGAAATTTGAAAAAGAAAAAAGCAACAACTTGCCAACATCATCACCTCTACTTCAGCGGGCTTATCTTTCTTCTTCTTGGAAGTCTTTTCATTATCGGCAGCTGTCCTTTCACCAAGTAAATCATAAAATTTTGCATCAACAAATTGCTGCAACGAGGGTAAACAAGCCAAGAAAAATAGTCTTAGTGACATTTAAATTAAAATAATTTGATAACCTCTCAAACTTCATCCACCTCTTACAAAAGTTCTAATACAATTAAAAGAATAATACCTTGACGCTCTTCGGATTAGCCCCATGGGTGCCTCTTCCGAACGTGACATAATAATTCACCAACTAGAGACAAAAAAGAAAAAATAGTAATGGGGTAGCATAAATGGGATAGGTCAAGTGCTTACAACAACGAATACAAGTAGGCACAAATTTTGAATGACCATATAGAATATAATATGTCATGATGAAGGAAATAATAAAATGGTGCAGCTTGAACTGGAGGGTGGGACAAATAAATAAAGGCTACCAGTAATGCATGTACACACAAGCATATGGAGAATGACACCCCTGCAGTCCTCCCATACATACAGCCACCCAAATGTTTACACAATGATCCAGAACAATTGTAACATTGTTTACAGCTATCTATGTAATAATGACACCACACTATCAAAGTACATAAATAAATTACTAGCGGTTTCCTAAGAATAAATCACTAACCATTAGTTCGATATCGTTTCTCCAAAACCAAATTCTTATTCTCTTCAAAAACCTCATTAACAGCTTGTTCAATATCTTCTGCTGAAACATCAACACCTGGTTCAAAATCCAATGAAGTTATTAACATCTACAAAGAAGAAGGAACAAAAATCCACAGACAATAAAAATAATGATGACAATGATAAGACTACCTTACAGTTACTTATCAAAAATAAATAAAAAAGACTACCTTATCGAACTCAAATTAGGGTAAACAATAATTATAAAAAAAAAAAGAGACCCAGGAGAGTAAACAAATGAATAGGAACCCAATGTTCAGACTTGTTGCATCGAATCTGGGATAAAGAAACACTAAGAACAAGGCATAGAACATCCTAAACACTGAAAACGTGTCAAAAAGATGCTCTTTTTATCGTACCAACCCCACATGCTTCTTCGAATGCATCCAACTTAAAATCATCTGATGCAGTAGCTACAAAAAATGAAAGACCTGCTTCTAACTGAGCCGTAGTTTTAATCTATGAAACAGAAAGTGTGTAAAAATAAAATCCAAACTCATGATTGATGTTTTAGAGACAATTTAGCTGCAAACCTTTGACGAAACAATGTATTGCAGCAAGGTTGGGCGATGCACAAGGGCATTTGATGGATATTTTGTAGCAACCTGTCACGCATAGGATCGCAGCAATAAGTCAAAGATTGCTAGTACCGGTGTTGATGGATGATGGAAGTTAATTGGGGGCAAATCATAGTCCAATTTTTACATATAAAAAAAAATTATTTCGTTTACTTATAAGAAAAAATCATAGTCCAATTTTTATTTTTAGAAATACAAGTACTAAATTGACAATTTTTTTTTTAAAATTATATCCGAGGGTGATCCGGTCGGCTTGCGCGCACTTCGACTAATCTTACTTCGACTAATCTTACGGGCTCTAAAGTTAACGACCAGGTAAACCTCTATTAACCCTAAAGGAACTCAAACCGGTGACCACGGGAGAGCAAACCTAAGGCTACGCCTCGACCAACTAAGCTACGCCTCAAGTTTATAATTGATATTCCAAAAAGGAAATAGGAATCTGAAATATTATATTATAATTCAGCAACCAAGATAAAAACTTAGAAAATATATTTTGACCAAAACATGCAGAGCGAAAATCATTGCTTCAACATTTATATTACCGTGTATAGGAGATTTCCAACGGTCCGACTGCATCCCTCGGTGACAGCAGACTGAAACCCACAAATTCGATAGTTTGTGAAGGAGACGTGAATAGATCAAGTGATCATATAGATTCCGGAATAGAAAATAACAGAAATAATCGAAACATTGAAGGATCAGTTTGGTTGAGAACAAAACGCATTAAGATAGAACACATTAAAGTCGAAAACAATGGCTCGAAGACGGTAATCATTTCCCCAGATTTTATCGGCAACCAAAACAGATGTAGACAGAAGCTTTTAACAACAAGCAAATAAGTTCCAAGCGCGTGGAAGTGGAGGATCGAATACCTCGTGAATAACAGAAACCAGATTGGCCGTAACCTTGCTGTTGGCGACGGTGTTTTGCGCGGTTCGTTCGTCCAATCCGATCATCAGAAACAAGTATAAGTACTTCTCCTTGTCAGAGCGTTCGTCCTTCACCGGCATTTTTCTTCGCAGAAAGTAACGAACCGACGGACAGTTCAAAATCTCGTGTCTAAATTCTGAAAGTGGAGCGTGTTGGGAAAATCAGAAAAACCCTAAAGATCAGAAAGAGAATCTTGAGAGGGGGAAGTGTTAGTTATAGCCGTTATGGTATAGATGAGATTCTATGGGCTGAGCGAGGTATTTATTTCGGAGTTTCTTCTTCCTCGACAAATTTGGAAAATAGGAGGAAATATATTAGAGTAATGGAACCCGGAACGTACAGTCTTATAAAATGCAAATTATACGATATTTATAATAGCTATGGCGAAATATTTTTTAAAAAAAATGTGAATAAAATATGAGATTTAAATTAAAAAATTAATTTTTTATTAATAAATTTTTTTCACGTTTATAATTATATTACGTCAAAGCAACGTGCAAAGCACATTTGCTTAATTGGATCAAATGTGATTTTCGTGATATTATTTTGTAATTTTTAAATTGTAAAATTTAAATATTGTGCTTTCTTGATATTAATAATTATTTTTACATTTAAATTACACTTTAGTTTAAATTATTTTATTATTGGGCTTTGATTATTTTATTTTATTAATATTTAGTTATAGTGTTTTTATTCGATTTTTATTTATTTTTATTGTGCCTTTTTATCTTGTTGGACTTCTAATTTTGTGTGGGTTTTCATTTATTTTTGGACCAAATTCCTTCAGTTTTCGGGCCCAGCCCATGTGCCTTAAGCCCAGCCCCCTTTCTCCCCCAAAACGATGTCGTTTGCTCCCCAGCCCTTAGGGCTTTGTTTCCTCTTTCTTTCATCCTGCTGGCGCCGCTACTTCCTCTTTCTTCTTCTTCTTCATTTGTTTTCGTTTATTCTCTCCCTTCTCATCGACCTAGTTGAGCAAATCAGGTTCAAGTAAAACCCATATAATAAGTTGGGATAAATTAGCGAGAATTGGGAATGGGTCACGTTCTCTGCTTTGTGTTAAGTCAGAAACAAGTTTAAATCGGTGGATTTGATGAGAAGGGAGAGATGGAATGCAATGGGATTCGGGGCTTGTGATTTTGCAAAGTGGAGATGAATCTTGCGGCAGGTGATTTTTTGAGGAGCTTGTGGAGCGCTAAAGCCATTGAATTCCAAGCAGTAATCTTGCACGAAGATGATGTGTTTTTCTAATTAGGGGGATGGAATCACATTGGTTTCGTTGGTGCTGCTTCTTCTTCCTCTTTCCATTTCCATGCTCGGTTTTTAGCTCCATTTTCGTGCCCTGTTTCTCTCCAAATCTGTGTGCTATGGGTTTCGATCATGCTCTATTTTTTTTACATGCTCTATGGGTTTCTACGTCCGTGATTTTGCTGCGTGGAGTACTCTGCAACCTGATCCCCAGCTTGTGCTTCTCCTCCAGACTCATCCTCCTCTTGTTCAGATCCTTTGCCTTCGGCTTCGAATGCTTCAGCGGTTTCATTGGTGGCATATTCACTGGAGATTGCACAATCTGACGATTCGATGAACTCGCATGCAGCTCGACAATGGCGTGCACGGTGTGGGGTTGTAGGTCAAGTTGCTTCGCATAAACGGCCAATAAATTATTGTTTTTGGCGAACGGAGTTAGACTAATGACGTTAACTTTTAACGGAAAACAATAAAAAAACGTTAAAATAAGAATTTCTGTTTGATACACACTTTTTATATATAGAAGATATAAAATTATTTTTATTTTTTTAAAAAATTAAATTAAATTCAGATGATCCATAACTACAAATATAATTTTTCAAATATATTTGCTTGTTTGAACATTTGCTATGACTGAGCAGGCTCGGGTCACCCTTGTCTTGTGCCCCAAGCAATGCATTTTTCTGCAAACCTAATTCCTGTCTAATGCAACGGGCCAGCCGGTCAACGCGGTCTGCATTTCATTTCTAAATTAAAAAAAATAAATAAATACAGAATTCACGTAAAAAGAAATTAATTTTTTAATAATAAATTTTATTCTTTTTTAAAGCGACTACACAACACTTACGCATTTCATAATTATATATAGTAATACTCTAGACGGATTAGTTCATAAGTTTTAATTTTGAATTTTCTCTTTTTCTCTTTCTTATACTTTCAATTTTGATTAAGTTTTCTTTTCGTCACTACTTTGTTAATCAATACAGTGTGATAAAAGAGAAATGAAAATTAGTCACACACATTGCATATGGCCATTCATAATTGCTCTCTCAAAATAGATCAAGTTGTGAATTAGACATATGTCTCACCACCAAGACCATAGAAACGGATAAGAATACTACTAGTATGGATTTCATTGGTTGACATCTATCTGGTGTCAAGGGCGGGTCACTAGAACCCGACTCGCCCCCATAGACTACTTTTCAATTTTCATATTTCTTTCATCTCTCTCTCTTCAATGAATGCTTCTTTTAAAAATTAAAAAAAAAACGTTTATTTTATTATAAACCGACTTATATGGCCACCTTTAGCCGTCATAATTTATCGTCCTTAGCCGTCAATTATGACGGTCCGTAGTCGTCATAATTGATTATCGTTAGCTGTAATAATTGACCGTCCATAGCCGTCATAATTGACCGTCCTTAGCCATCAATTATGACGGTCAAGATCTCATTTGTACTTATATATATATGGGTATTTTTCAAGGTTTTCAATATTGAATCCTAAAACACTTCTCTCTCACGTTCAAGATCTCTCTCTCTTTGTCTTTCGCTCTCTCTTTTTTCATTAGTTTCATAACACGTTATCAGCAAGAGGTTCTGTTGATTCTGAAGCAAGTGGTCTTCTACTTCAAGTAAGTTTTTCAATATATTATTTGTAATCCCCAATGTGAGTATTAAAGATTATATTTCTTATTATTACTTGATAAAATTCTATATTTATTCACATAGTTTACATCTCAGTTATATCTATGGTAAATTAAAATTTTCATAATTTACATTTCAGTTATATCTGTAGTCAATTTTTATTCACATAGTTTATATACAAGTTCTATTTAATTTTTTATACTTGTTATGAATTATTGATGATAAGATTCATCTTGGAATAGAAATGGAGCATCCCTGAAGGATCGTCCTAAACCAATAATTTTATTGAGTATCTCATAATAAAAGATCTATTGATTCTGTGAGATAGTTTAAAGGAGTGATACGTGTACCAAAAGATCGAAATACTCCCAAAAGCTCGTTATGATTAATGCACCTGAAGTTGCATAATTGAAATTGTATAGAGAAAAACCACTAAAAAATATCTATTTAAAATGAATGCCTCAAATGTGCTCCTGAAATAGCAATATCGAGTGTGAAAGTTTACAAGATATTCTAAACTTATATCTTGTCTTCTAGTGGCTGAGCAAAATAATGGATTTTTGTTAAGAAATCATTAGTCATGTCCTACTAGTTCCACATCATTCCCTGAAATGAATGATATTGGATTTATATCATTCTCAAAAGAGAATTGTGCATTTTTTCCAAAGAAACCAAGAGCTTGGATGTGGTAATAAATATCTTTATAGTACATTTATAATTTTAGGGCCAGAAGCTCGTATTGAAAAAACTACCAGCTTTCTCTTTGAGATGATATATACAACTATTGAATCAAATATTATGATGCATAAAAATTGATATGATTCAAAATATTTGTATGTTTTTCATTATTATCTTGATCATTCGAAATCAATTACGTAAGTCGAATAATTTTCATATATACGTCTAGAAAAGAACCAGAAGATTCTTTTACTATAAAGTCTCCCCACCATGAGCGGAAAGAAAAATTTGCTAGAAGCGAATAAAATGAAATAATTCGACGTTATCTTGATTATCATAGGTGAACTGGAAGTTCAGATCATAATTAATTTATGGATGCAATAAAATAAAAATGTCTCATATTCTAACTGCTAAAATCCTAACAAAGATTGAAGTCCTCGTAGGACAATTAAGAAATTTAGCAGTCTAATGAACATAAGACATGTTTAAAAGCGTGTGAGACCTATTGATTCAAAAGATAAAGCATCCCGAAAGAGAAAAACACAAAGAAAAGAAATTTGTGCTCCTGAAGAAGCTGTACCCACAAAACAAGCAATAAGATCCATTTAAACTTTCTGTACAAAATTTTCTCATAATAAAAACTCCTGAAGAGTATAAGTCTCCTGAAAAATACCTCCTGAAGAGATTTTTCATGAAATGACTTCCCTTGAAGAGGGACATGTATATGAAAATAACGAAATCTCGATACATTTAATGAGTATTAGAGAAATTCTGAATAGAAATAAAACCGTTGTCGACAACATATTTTCATATAAGATGACACTTGACATTACCAGAAATAATGAAGAAAGTAAGCCAAAAACCGTTGAAAAATACCGACGTAAAAATATTGGCCAAAATAGAAAGAAACAATTCCTGCAGAATTGATATCACTAGTAAAATGTGATACATATGAACTTGTAGTCCAAACACCTAAGAGGTGATGCTTGTTGAATATCAGTGGGTATTTGTATAAAGGAAATAAAAATGTGATAAATAAATCACGAGTCGGTTTCTCACATAAATAATATTGATATGCTTTTGAAGTTGATGAAATTATATTGAGGTTTTTATTAGCTTGATAGTTATCGAGAGTTTGGGTATGTATGATTAACTGCATATTTATATGAATCACTAGATATGAAACGCATGAAGTATATAGTCCTGAAATACTTATTCTATCAAGTTTCAAAAATCTTTATATGATCTAAAACAATCCAAACACAAGTGGAACAAGCTATTTTTCATATATTTTCAGTATCTAGATTAGCTTTTATTGCAATTTATATAGATGATTTTAATTTTATTGAGGCTCCAAAAGAGCTCATGAAAATTGCACATATTTAAAATATAAATAAGAAACATTTTCAGTTTCGAGGGAGAGATGAATGAAATTATTAGTTCTGAAATATCATCTCTTAAATGCAATTAGTATTTCAGATTCATATTACGGTTTTATAACAAATATGCATTATTAAAGGAGAAATAAAATGGAACATACAGAACATCTACCAGAAGATAGAAACACAATATGAATATTTGTGAAATATTATTTTATTATCTTGAAACAAAATTACAGAAATTTGAGGTTCTTCGCCTCATTCTTTAAACGATCTTGCTTTTCAAAAATTTATATGGCATCATTGTTTAAAGGAGTAGGCAATCGAAAAGAAGAGTTAAGCAAGAATTTTAAATTCTTATTTTCTTGCTTTATTGCTCTTATTTTCATGTTGGACTTTAGAAGAAGTAGCTGAAGGATAAAAATTTTCTCGTTGAGTTTGTCAACATCACAAGTTTTGAATTGTAGTTGCTGAGAAAATGCGACAATGGTTGATGGGTATGGGATACCGAGACTCACAAGCTCGAAGATAGTATCAACATCTGACTTATTAGTCAGATCATTATTGTATTGCATTATTGCACCTATGGTAAAAACAAAAACAACTGGTGAACAAGGTGTAGAATACCTCATATATTAGTCACAAGAAAATTGCTGGGCCATTGCAGAGTAAGAATGCAGATTAATTACAAAAAAGTGAAGAAAATGGGATGTGAATGAAGATGAGCTGAATATTTCTTTTATAGAGAAAATTATGAAAGCAAGACAAAATTACATATATTAATAGAAGATACGTTAAACACAGATATCCTACAGTTATTTACTAGGTCGTGAAATTGAAAGCAGCTTGCCCCTACTCTCTTAGAAGTTGGACTTTTTCAGATATCCGCGGTGAGATTAAATGCAGCTTGTCCATATTCTCTAAGTATTTGGACTTCTTTAAATATTCATTACTGCTGATCTTGAAGATCACGGGCATACTGTTTCAGTGCTTTATTCTCCTCATTCAGTTTATTGTTCTTACGACTCTTCATAGAGAGCTTTTAACGCAATTAAGATATTTGATTATTGAGTTGGTTGATATCATTCACTTTAGCTAATAACCTCCAAGACATGGTCATACCAGAGGCAAAATATTGAGCACTAAGAAATTTTGATTCTGAAACGACATCAGAATAAATCCTTCCAGAAAAATGAATCACTGCTCCTATCATAAGAGTAACATCCTCAGGTGAGTAAAAGGAAGAACAAAGCATCTCTATTTCTTCACAGCATCTCTCTACAAGAGACAAGAGATGTAGCATCATAGCCATACTGCGCCTGACAGTTATATAAGAGCTGTAAAATCCTGAAGTGCTTGTCTGGCCTAAAAATGTGGCCACCGTTTTTGTTGAATATGGAGGTTAGCGACTTAATTTTGATGACTTATCTACTAACTCTGTTATTTACAAGAACTCCAGAAGAGCACAACTCTAGAAGAATATTGAATTTAATGTTAAAACGATCTTGAATCAATATGGCGAATTTGTTTACCAAAACATTACCAACGCATCATTTAAAGAGTTGGTACACAATATTAAGACGCATCAACCAAAGACTTTTTACTATAAAGTCTTGAATAACTTTTATATAGACAAAACTCATCGCTGAGTACTCCAATGGTTATTCGATCATTTGATGTGCAAAAAGGCCCATTTCGTCCTTGTGAAGATAATGAAGAAATTTTTTGTCCTGAAGTATCTTATCTCAGTGCAATTAGAACCCTGATGTATTTTGAAAATTGCACACGATCTGATATTGCATTTTTAGTTAATTTACTTGCAAGATATAGTTTTGTACCAACTCGAAAACATTGGAATGGTATTAAACATGTCATTCGTTACCTCCGAGCTACGATTGATATGGAACTATTTTATCAATATGGATCAAGTCCACAATTAGTTGGATATGCAGATGCAAGTTATCTTTCATATTCACACAGAGAGATCATTGCAATTCATGAGAAGAAATGTGAAATTGATATCAAGTAGATACGATCAAGTGATAATTTGGCAGATTTATTCACTAAGGCATTACCAAGTGCAACATTTAGGAAGATTGTGTAGAACATTGTAATGCGAAGACTTCAAAATCTATCATAATGCACTTTTCAGGGAGAGTAAATGTTTTGAAAACTAGTGCTGATTGTACTCTTTTTCCTTCGCTAAGGTTTTTTCCCATTGGGTTTTTCTTTGCAAGGTTTTAATGAGGCAATCCTAAAGCGCTTGGCAGTACACATAAATACTGTACTATTTTTTCTTCGCCATTGGTTTTTTTCCCATAGGGTTTTTCCTTGGTAAGGTTTTAACGAGACATATTCTTTATATGTGGTCATCCAAAGGGGGAGTGCTATAAACCGACTTGTATGACCACTTTTAGCCGCCACAATAGCCGTCATAATTGATCGTCCTTAACCGTCAATTATAACAGCCCGTAGTCGTCATAATTGACCGTCCTTAGCCGTCATAATTGACTGCCCGTAATCGTCATAATTGACCGTTCTTAGCCGTCAATTATAACGGCCAAGACCTCCTTTGTACTTCTATATATATAGTGTCTTTCAAGGTTTTCAATATTGAATCCTAAAACGCTTCTCTCTCACGTTCAAGATCTCTCTCTTTGTCTTTTGCTATCTCTCTTTTCATTAGTTTCATAACATCTTTACATTAATTTTTCTTTGACCATCTCTTGTATCATGTCCATTTTTAATTATGATAAATGGTGATATAACAAAATACCAATAATTTAAATTGAAGACAACATTTGAGTTTTAAAGGAACTAAAAGTAAGCATGATTCTTGTCATATGTCTATCCACCACAATCTACACATGTCCCTTGTCTCCCTTAAATATATATATTTTTTTCATAAATATTTTAGCTTCGTGGGCATGGTGGAAGTATATCCACGTAGATATATTTTTTTTTAGCTTTCTCCGGCAAGAACAGATAGATCCATGCCAATTTTACCCCTCCGTTGCAGTAAAAGAAAAACGAAAGTTGTTCCTAACTTCCTAGGAGATGCCAAATGCATCCAACACAGGCGATGTGATCCGGAGTGGTCCTTGAACATGTGCCCTGCCGGTCGAGGAATGATAATGCTGGCAGAGGTCTCAAAGACACCCTGACAGAGACTAGTGTCCCCCAGAACTCAAGATTTTTTCTTTTAAGTAAATTTTGTCCACATTGCCCACCTGTCAATCTCTTTAAAGAATCGTAAGATCTATATATATCCATCAAGAAATGCAAAATTTATAAAAAAAATATATACATATAATTAATTTATATGATTTAATATGATTTCATGAAATTCTTGGGGAAACAGCAGTTGACGAGGAAAGAGCATCTGCACGAGGTCATGTTCTTCTGCAAGTAACATCCAACGTTGCCAAGCAAAGATTACACAATGTTATGACTTGGGTTAGAGTTTTTTTTTAATTCTATCCCTCCTCTTAGTAAGTTACACAATGTCTCATTCACTGTTTCCTAATCTAACTTGTACACCTCAAAAAATTAGAATCTATCGATTTTCATCAATTCTTGACAAATATTTATAAACCCTTTTTGTAATGATCAAGTGAAAGCTCACTCCACATCTAAGCTCAATCCAAATAATGCTGGATTCTATTCATCAGATCCTTGTATTAAATTGAGAGTATCGTACTCTTTGAGCAGTTTGGGCCATATTATTTGTGTGCACGGAGTTCAAGATATTTAGTGTATGTAAGGTGGATGGTGATTTTTTCTTGATTAACGAATCGTTTAGATTGAGAAACCATCTTGTCTCATCTTATAATTATAATTTTTTAAATTCTCTTGTAAAATATAATAAAAAAAATCAACTTTATCAAATTTTAAAATAATAATAATATTAAAAAATAATATTCGAATAATATTTTATTCAACTTCTAACTTTTATCTAAAATTATTTTTTCTCATCTTACTGTCCAAACAACTCCTAAAAATAATTAAGTATAAGATGAGTTTGAAAGGACCATTATGGGATTGTGATGATGACTAGAGACATAATTTTTGGGGAGTGTTGGATAGGAAAAGGCTAAAACATTGCTTGTTGCCTAAACTTAGGAAGTCATATATGCCTAGATGCCATTGTTTGTCTGTGGAGAGTTACTTGAAGATGAGACACTATGTTTATCAATGATAGATACATATAGATACCTAGTCAAACATTAACACTTATCTACACTAAATTATTGAGAACATTTAATGGACCCTACATCTCGTGGCACATAATTGTTAGCCTCTCAATTATCAACCTTTACCTTGTGATTCCACAAGGCAAAGGACAAGTTCACATCCCCAAATTTAAATATTTTCACATTTAAAGGTGTTGGGTTTGTCTCTAATTGTATAAAAACTCCAAAGTGCTAATCTTTCTGCTATCTCCAAAGTCAGATCCATCTTTAATCACCAACGTTTAGATTAGTTCTGTTTCTATAGTAGTTTTATTGCTAATAATGTTTTTTTTTTTTTTCAGAGAGAGATTAGGCTGGTTTGGGGGGTAAATGAATACTTCACTACTATTCATTATTTTTTACATATTTTATTATTATTTTGTATTACTATTCATTAGTATTCAATACTTTTTCATTACTTTTTTACTATTATTTTTACTATTATTCACAGAATATTTGGGATCACTTCAAAGTTTCAACTAGTTAATTTATTGGGTTTTTTCCCCTTTTTTACACTAATTGGGCTGGAATGTTAAATGATCAAGGTTCAAAATAATAAAATATGCTCCTTCATTAAAATCCAATTCCATTTGAGAGCAATTGATGAAGAGAACTACCACACTAGATTAGTTTTCCCCACCCTTGAACAGAGGCAGCATCTTGTATAAATGACTTGTATTTAATTACACATTGTTATTGGCGCCTCCTGTCAATTTCATTTTCGTTTTCTTATCTACCAAACAGTTTTTAAGGCCAATTCTAATATAATGGGCTGTTATATCACATTAAAAAAAACAACAAAAACAGAAAGTGAGCATCTCTCTATATATCTCTCACTCAGGGAGGATCCCATTCATGAAGTAAAAAAGTGTCCTTGGAAACCACTCTCAGGGAGGATCCTTCTGTAGCCTTTCGGTGCTTCAATCCAACTGCTTTCTTTCTCATTCTCTTTTTTTTTTTTTTCTGATGATATCTTCGAACAATGGAATAAAACTCACTTGCCACTCTGTTTCAGCATCCATAATACATCAACCACCCTGATTTCATTCCCCAGTATGAAAAGATGCTCATAGCTCGGACAAAAAGAAAGGTCAAGGCTGCAATTTTTGACTTTTGCTTCTCATTTGCCTACTTTTGACTCCAAATCTGCGACATCCTTTGCACTTTGCAGCCTGTTTTTGAAACTTCTACTTCTTCTCGCCACCGTTCTGAAAATGAAGCACAATATTTAAAACCGATTCACTTCCTGAAAATAGCTTTTGGTTGGCTTGTTGGGGGGCACTCGTGGCCATGGCAATTGATGTCTGCTCGGAGATTTCAAGCCCAGGGATCAGTCCGAGAATCTCGTTTTCCCATGATCTGAACCAGCCAGATGTTCTGACCAACGAAGATCGTCATCATCACCAGCGGTCGGACTTGAGCCTCTTGGATTCCGGCTCCGACTTCGTCTTCTGCATTGGCAACAGCTTTGCGCAAGAACTGTCTCCGGCCGATGAGCTTTTCTCCAACGGCAAGATCCGCGCTAAAGAAATCAAGCAAAACTCGATTTGCCCAGATGAAATACGCCAATCTGAGCCTGTTTCTTCTCGTTCCCGGCCTTCTTGTACTGGAAACACAGAAAAGAAACAGCTCAAAGAGTTCTTGTCCCACAGTTTTGACGTAGAAGAAAAGCCTCCATCAAAATCTTTCTGGCAGTTCAAGCGAAGTAACAGCCTCAACTGCGATAGTTCTCGAAGCCGAAGCTTAATCCGCCCATTACAGTTCTTATCGAGAAGCAATTCAACCGGTTCAGCTCCGAATGCCAAACCAGCAACACTTTCAAAGGAAACCCAAAAGCCGCATTTACAGAAACAACCGTCGGTATCAAGCAGAAAGTCATCATCGGGAACATGTTCGAGCACGTATTATTTCTATAGCTCGTCGCAGAAGCCTTGGCCCAGCAAGAACAGCGGATCTTACGGCAATGGGGTTCGAATCAGTCCTGTTTTGAACCTACCACCACCATACATTTCTAAAGTAACAGTAAGTTTTTTCGGGTTTGGATCTCTCTTCTGTAATGGTAAGGTTAAAAGAAAGAAGAAATGACGTTTCAGCTTCTTCCCTGGCCCTCACGTTCAAGAACAAATGGATTTAGCTGTCAATCATTCTGTTTCAAGAACCAACATGCATGTGATCTCAGACTCTGTAAATTGAAAACAATATTTTTATTTTTATTTTACCAGAAAGAAAAAAAGAAAAAAAAAAAGAAAAAAGAAGAAAAAAACAGTGTTGTTGAAATCTACATGGGGCAGTAATTTTTATTTTATGGTTCTTCGTCATCACATCAAGATGTCATGGGCAAGGGAGACAGATAAACAAGGTTACCTTCTTTTGTGGCTCTCCTCCCCGTTCCCGGCCCATTGGTTCTCTCTCTCTCTCTCGAATCCTCTCTTACTTGTTCAATGTTGGGGTCTTTTGATCTTTTGGACTTTGATTGAGGACTTCTTTTGGTGATTTCTTTTGTATGGTTTGTATATAATCTTGGTCTTTTTGTTTTCATGTGGGACAAAAACAGTTGCTTAAAAAGGATTGGTATTTCAAAAAGGAGAGATCACAGATTCAAGGGTCCTCTTTTAACTTTTAGCTTTGCTAATAATATAAACGGATTCCTCTGGTCTATTGCCCAGTTGTTTATTTGGTAGTTGCTAATAAGACTCGTTTGGATTGATAAACGATGTCAATTTATCTTATCTCATTTCACTGTCCAAATCACAGCTAATTGTTTATTTGCTAGTTGCCACCGCCTCCTTAATCTTGGCCCATTTCTTGCATCATCCCAATCTCTATTAGATGAGGGATTTCTTGAAAGCTCAAGAAAAAGCAGCCAAAAAAAAAAAAACAAGAAGAAGAAGGCTTTCTTGAAGCAACAGAGATGCCAGGATCAGTCCTCTGTCGAGCTTAGTAGACATAAGTAGTGTATGTTTGGGATTGGATTCCACTAGGTTGGCTTAAGGTTTATAGTTATAGATGTTAAATTAAGTTTTACTGCTAAAAAGTTATTTACTGTTAAATAATTATATATCTAAATTACTTTTAAGCATGTTACAATTGTTTGTAAATAATATAAAAAAAATGATTTTTGAGGTAAAACTAATAGAAAATGTCATTTGAAAATTATAGTGTCATGTATGTGATAAGATCAAATGACAAAATTGCAATTATCTAAAATTTGTACAGGTATTTTTGTCCATTGACTATATTTTTTTGTATTATTAGAAAAAGTACGTTTCATCAAACATATTTTTTAGCTTATTTTAAATTAAAAGTATTTTAACATATAACACCTAAAAATTTTAATTTTATCATTAAAATACTTTTATTGTTATGAAACTTATGAATTTCATTAAAGGTTACAGCGATATATATAGGAGTACAAAGGTTACTATGCATCGTCATATTTGACGGCTAGCTAAAAGTGGTCATACAATTTATTTTACAACATTTATAACTATTTAAACAATTTTTAAACCTCCTAACACAACTCTAAAGAGGCTCGTGGTCCACTGTCCACTAGAGTTGGAGATCTAAGTTTTCAACGGGCCATTTTTTCATTCTTAAGCAACTTTTGAAAGAATAATAATACATATTTCAGAATCTTGCTTTTTCATTCCATTTTATAAATGTGATATTTTCCATATCTTCGGATGATTTCTTATGATTTAAAAAAATAAATTCAAAGACTAATAAGAAACTGTCATAAAATGATGAGAGTGATATAAATTTGTAATACATAAATTTTCTTCTTTCTTCTTTCTTTTTTAAATTATAGTTCAATAGAACGATAGAGTCTCAATCTTAGAAAATAAGAAAAATTTAGTTGCAAGTATAATTGTGAACTAATCTACGTACCAATTTAATATGATTGTCAAAAAGTAAATTTTATTGAAAACAATGTTAATTTAAATTTTAAGTATGAAGGAATCAGTATTCGTATAGTAAATTTTAATAATTATTTTTTTAATAATTATTTTTTTTTTTTACAAAAAAAATCCTACTTTTTTAATAATAATTTTTTTTAACTGTATAGTACTTTATATGTTTTACTACTGTTTATAATATTAGTCTTTATTCGCACACAACAACTATTGTTGGTCTTCAGGAATGGTACTCATTGCTTGCTGTTACCCTTGTGGGCGATACTTAGTACCAACCATAGCCCAACTTAACTAGAGCCTCCATGGACCTTGAGCCCAAGTTAACTAACGTACATCATTAGTAACTCGGCAGAACTCGTAGGAACAAACAACACAGTGCACACGCACGCACGCAATCAGCTCAAACGTAATTTGAAAACGACAAAAGCATTGAAGCCATGCATTTCAATCCTAGACAAGTAAAAACTATGGTTGAACTTATTAATGATGACGTGGATGGGAGAGGCCGGAAATGATAGTTGGAGAGGCAGTGATCGGAGCTCGGAGGGTCGGATATGTTGAGATCAATACCATTGTATTATGTTGTGAAACCTACACGCTGTATCCTGTGGTGAAACCAACAATTATGTTGGGAGGCCAATTTATATAAAAAAAGATGTTAGATACTGTTATAATATATACAAGGTTTACGCATTCTTTTTTATACCGTATAACACATTTATATAAATAATAATGCCACATACAATTTTAGGGACGTGCGAGTTCTACGCACTTATTTTGAAGAAAAAAAAAGTGAAACCCACTATTATAAAATAATTTTTTTCATGTAAATCTTAAATTTATCTACTTTTTTCAAAAGAAGTAGACAGAGTTTGCACATCCTATAACTGTAAACATTATTTCTCTTATATAAATTAAAAAGAGATTGAAAAATTATAAAAATATAACAACAAACTATTTTTCATATAGATCATCGACTTTAAATAAATTTTTTTTTTTTTTAACTTTAGATTCCATATTAAGAAACTCAATATTGTATAACAAAAAACATTAAAATCCATATTAATAAATTTATTATTTCTCATCAACTTAGTTTTACAACCTTGAAAATAGATAATATATAAAAATTAAACAAAATTTTAAAACTATAAGAAAAAAAATAAAATTGGAGAGAGTCATCTTTAGGTATATTGAAAATTTAGAAAATTTTAGAAAGCATATAAAAATTATAAATTTCTTGGAGGCTATTTTCTATATTTGTATAATTAGGTATAAAATTTTAGAAGTATTTTGTATTTTCAAAAAGTTTGGGGGCCATGCCCCCCATGACCGGTCCGCCACGGACTGTAACATCTCTTCGAATGGTAAAAAATATTTAAATAAAAAAATTATAGTAAATCCGGTAAGAGTTGACCCTCGTTGCCCGAGAAACAACGGTAAGACTCCATGCAATGGATGGACGGGGAATTTCATGGTCAACATGGGGCCCAAAAGAATATCCTAGTCAACTCGCTGAGACGATTATTAGCAGCCAGGGAGCCCTGCGGTCGTGGTTGAATTTGCAGCAAATTGAAATTACGCGCACGGCGCGTACGGTAACCAAGCAGGTTGGTCATCGAGACCTTCCACAGCTTGGGAGTCCAAACTCAAGTTTGGAAGCTCAAAACGAGATTACAAGAGCTTACTGCCCATTTTCTGACACTTTTTTTTTTTAGCAGGAAATCGACAATGACATCCAAATTCCACAACGCACTTCATTTCCCCGATGTCAAAGCAAATGTGATTTTACTTCAAACCAGCCTATAATAAATAAGATTCCAGATTTTCAATTCAGTTTTATGATGGCAATCAAATAATCAGTACCAAGGCGGAAAACATGAGGACAAATTCATTAAGACCATGGAGTCTTATATTAACATATTGCACTCCCAAGTTTAGAGAGAGAGAGAGAGAGAGAGAGCAACTTGCACAGCTAGAGCACAGCGATGGTAAACTTTGGTAGTTAAGAAAAAGGTTTTTGTTAGAATGCAAACAAAAGAATTACATGTTTTGGACTACTAAATGTGATGTGTCAAGGGACAGTAAAGAATCCCTAGGATGCGTTCATGTATTAGATTTAGTACATAAACATTGTCACCCAAAAAAAAAAAAAAGGATCCTTTGGTTCATCAGGACTGAATAAAGAATCTCTATTAATTCAAATTCAACTATGTAAAGCACTCTGTAAAGGCTATCATGTACCAATATCACAGATACAAAAAACTTCTCAGCATTTTCCATGAAACTTTAACTTCTACCATGGTGACCAGACAGGATCTCATACTTAAAATACCAACAAAGGAAAAAACAGATGCACATTGTTGTAGAGAGCTGTTGCAGCAAGGTAACTGAGATTAAACTCAAGCAAAAAACATATATGAAGTACGAATTTCACCTCAGTAACTCAAGCAAGAAGCCAACATAAACGAGTTTGGTCACTAGCTCAAGGCTACACCAAGCTTCAAGAGAAGAGACCTCAAGACTTTTGTTTAGCATAACTGCTTCATACGATGCATTACCACACAATATCTACTCCTCTCAAGCTACACTACTTACATCTTACCTCTTTCAAAGCAATAGAGATTAGCAAGAATGAGAACAAACACCCAAAATTTTCAAAATTGATTGAGAAAAAAAGCTCTCTTCCATCTGACAACAGCCACCAATCGTTCCTTTACCCAAATTATTTATGATAAGTGAAGAGAAAAACAAATCATAAGTAAAGAACAAAATTAGCATTTAAAAGCTACTGGACACGTACCACAACTAACTGGGAAATCAACAATTTTATCAAGTTCCCAATTCACAACTAAGGGGGTGTGGTATACCACTAGTTAGTAGTCAGGAAACAGAGTCCTTGAAAGTTGAAACTTCCGACCCAGGCCGCCACTCCCATTACTACCTCTGCAAAAGAGAAGGACCGGAGTTAAGCTCATCGATGTTAAATATACCCAATCCAAAAATGGCAATTGAAAACAAAATCCACCGCTCAATAGAGCCCCCAGACGGCCAAAATTGGCTCAGAAGAGGCGAATGTCGCTTTCGCAGACCCAATGAAAAAAAAAATTTGAATTGCTCATAATTTCCCAGCAACCAAACAAGACCAGAACTGACGGAGAAGAGAGCAAATTACCTTGCCGTTCTCCCCGGATTCAGGAACCTTGTAGGAATCAACTGTGATATCCATCAACCACAAGCCCGGAAAGAGCGACTGCGCAGAAAATAAACATCAAAACTAGAATACCAAATGAAACTACCACGCGAAAAGGACAACGCGATATCATCAAGAAAGCAAGAAGAAGAAACGAAATTATTTGGAATTGTTGTACTTACATCCAATTGCTTCTGAACGTTCCTGGGCCGTTTCTTGGGCCTCCTCGGCGGCCTATGGCCCAGAAACTCCATGAAATCCTCCTCGATCTCCTTCCTCGTCAGCGGCACCGTTAACTTGGTTCTCTTCTTCTCCTTCTTCTCCGAAGCTGCTCCTCCGCCTCCGCCTCCGCCTCTCAACCTTGGTGACCTCACGCCATTGTTCTCGCTCATCAACGGCGAGGAATTCAGCTTTTTCTCCTCAATCCTCAATCCCTTTCCTCCACCAATCGGAGCCTTACACGCGGCTCTCCTCGTTCTCAGATTCCACGGCCGAGCCGATTCGTCCACCGGAGGCGATTGGTTAACCTCCTCTATCTCCTCGTCCTCTTCAATTTCCTCCACCTGTTCTTCCACCTCCTTCCTAAAAATCTCGACTTTCATCTTATCAACTGCCGTTTTCAGATCAAACAAGACCTCCTTCCTCACCGCCTCTATGCCCTCCCCTCCTCCTCCTCCTCCTCCGCTCTCGATTCCTGACTTCCAATCCCTCTTCCTCTTCCTCTCCAATTCCCGACGCCGAGTGACTGGAGAGCTCTCTAGTGTCGGAGCCAGAGATCTCCGATCAACTCCGACGACACCTTCCGGACTCACTTTCATGCACCGCAGGTACCTCTGGTTCCCCCACTTCAAAGGCAGCGTGAAATTGTGCAGAGCCTTCGATCTCTCCGGTTCCATCGCCATAATCGTCTTCTCGGGTCGTCGCACTGTCTCTCGCTCTCCTTGAAGACCCGCACAGACCATCTATCGGAACCACAAACCAAATAGACTCCAACAGAGAGCACTCGGATCAGAGCTCTCTCTCTCTCTTCCCTTCACCCTCGTTTGCTTTCCAAGATTTTTTAGAAACTTTGATCAGTCATTATTTTCTCGGAAAATCTTTGTTCTTCGGTATTGTTTCTCGTATCCCCCCTTCTTAGTCTCTCTCTGTGCAGAAAATCGCCGGGAAGCGCAAGTTTATATAGGAGTGAGGGAGGGCCGTTTTAACGTTCGGGTTAACATTCTGGTCCCTATTGTGGTCCATGCTAAAATACGCTGTGGGTGTGTTTTATGCGCGCCGCTGGGCTAGCTTTTCCCGGGTTATACGTCGTTTTTGAGTGAAGGTGGGCGTGATTCCTGTCGTTGGATGTATGTTAACATTTTCATGATCTCCTCTCATAGCCGTTAATTTCTTAGACCTTTAAGTTTTTTTTGGGTTATATCTTAATATTTGCAATTTGAATTTAAAGGAAATAAAAATCCGAATAGGGCATTTTTTTTAACTAAAACATTAAAATTAAAGGAAATAAATTCCCACATTTTGATTCACAAATGCAAAATACTCTCATTATTATGGAGATGATTAATTTATACCGCTTGCTTACGACGTAGTTTGCAACTTTTATTTTAAATCAAAAATATGATTGACGACGATAAAATTATGAAATAAATACAAATGTTTGAAAATGATAATTTTATTTATTTTAATTGTTTGAAATGGGTAATTTTTTATTTTATATGTTTTAGGAATGGGGATTGGAATTGGGATGAATCTTCATTTGTTTACTATTGGTGTAAAGATAGTGTAGAAAGACTCTATTGACGTCTATTTTTTGGCCTTTTATGTGATTGCGTGGCCAAATATAACTAACCTGTTTCGATCAAATTCTCATTATTTATTACATTAGTTTGGGTTGAACTGGCCCTGCCCTGCCACGTCGATCCAACTTTCTTCTAATAAAATAGAGAAATGATATTTACAGTCGTGGTTGTGTAAGCGGCGTATAGTCACTTTTAAAAAAAGTGAATTAATATGGGATCCACATGAAAAAAAAAACTAACTTTTTAATCGTAGACTCCACTCTTTTTCAAAGCGATTACGCAACGTTTGCATATTCCACGACTGTATGTAGCATTGCTCAATAAAATAATTTCCAAAGCTATAATCAGTGGTTTTTCTTTTAGGAAATGGTAGTGCACCGCTTCAATGTTATCGATTTTAATCGATCATCAATTTATTTATTTAATGATTAAAAAAGTGATTTTTAATATATTAATATATTATATTTATTTTTAAAAATATTAAAATATATTAATATATTTAAATATATTAAAATAATATAAAAAGAAAAACAACATAAAAATAAAAACTCACAATTGTGGCAGGCCGTATGCCCAATGGTCAATGTTGGGCGGCAGCATAACACTACTCTTTTCTTTTCCTTTTCTTGTATCTAATAATCTCTTGACATTCCCATCCCAAGCATTTTGAAGGAAATTTTGAATTATGAATGCATTATTAATTTATAAGTTCTTTTACTCAACAGTCTTATATCATATACTTGTTAAGAAAAAAATAATAATAATAAAAGTAGGTGTGTGATGTAGGGCTAATGAATAAAATCTTTTTTAATTTATTGCCCCTCACTTTAAAATGCTTTAAGTAAAAATATTAATAAAGAAAATAAAACCAGGTTTTATATTTTTCACCAAAAGATAAGACCCAATGTGATCATGGTAACATTTTTATTAATTAGTTTTTTAATTAATTAAACATATTGAAGATTTCATTTCAACCATTGGCTCAATCCAAGGATTCAAGTTAACAAGGTCCCCAACCACAGGCATTTTTGTAGGGCTAAATTCTAGGAGATTGTGGGGTTCAATAATTTTTGCTTGTTCCAACTTCACAAACATGAATGAAATGCCCTATAATCTTGTAAACCTTCCTCTACCAATGACCTGAACCTTATATTTTCACACTTGAAGAAGGGAGGAATGATATTGAACTATAAATGATAATATGAGATGTCAATCCCAGATTTCTAAGACTCATAGTGAGAAAAAAGATAGACACATAAATTGAAGCTTATATTATTTATTTAACATTTACTATTATCTGATAAATATATACAAGCAGTTATAAATGATGTCATTTTTTTTAATGAAATGTGAAGTCTATTTTATATGTCTATTTTTCTGTGATTCTAGATCTTAAAATGTGATTAAAAAAAAAATCAACAAAATCTAAATCCGATAAAATGTAAGGAAATGCAAACAATTGAAGAGCATCTACAAGGAGAGTAAGGTTATGTTTGGATAGTGAGAGATAATCAGATATTCTATGAATAGTAATAAAAAAGTAATTATAAAGGAATTATAAAATAATAAATAGTAATAAAAAATAATAAAATTTAAATAAAAAATAATGATAAAATAATGAATAACTATAGAATATTCTCGGAATACTCTACTAGCCAAATTACTTATAAAAAATCTCATAGAATATAAAATGTCATTTATCTCTATTTAATCAGCAAGAGTAGTACTGATACAAATACAGAATTTTTTATTACTCTTTTTTCAATTATATATTAACTTGAGGGCAGTTTTGAAATTTAAATAATAATAAAAATGGATTAGTTGTAAAATATATTATAAAATAGTTGGATGAATAATATTATCCAATCATTAATACCCATACGGGTAAATAAAAACAGAAACAGAGAAAGAGTAGTTTTTAATAGGGGAGACCGGGAGGTGTACGTAGAAGGCTGCAACAAGGGTAGTTTGGAGCTGCCTCCCAGAAATGTTCAAGCTGTGTTTGGGTTGAGGGAGATCATTTAATTACTATTTAATATTTTATTATTATTTATAGATAATCTGAAATCATCTTGTCTAAAGAACTCTAAAACAAAGTACAAAGGAGAATTTAGAACCAACATCTACGACCGAAATGGGCAACTTTCTCAGGTATAAGTTTTTTTTTTTAAATAATGTAATATTTTCCTTAAATTGAGATTTCGATAAGAAGCTAATTGACTCGGAAGTATTGGGTTGCAATAAAATAAAACCATATACAAGGCCTTAAAATTTATACCTTTTTGTGTGAAAAAAGTATTAAATAATCTTAAGATGTGGATATATTATCATTTTATCTTATTGCAAAATATCGTGTAATTAAAATTATTTATATAAGTAATAGATATTTATGACATGATATATTGCAATGGGTTGAAATTATTACTTATCCGTACTTCAACTACCTCATAGTTATTCACTTAAATAAAAATACGTAGGATTCTTTAAATTATTACCTACCTCTTTTACAGTGTTACATTTGAATTATTACTTCAGTATTTTGCAAAGCAAATTGAATTTTTAAACGATGTCGAAATTGCTCAATTAATTAATTCTCCAAACCACTAGCAGCTACCAAAAAAAACAAAAAAAGAGAAATAAAAGTTGCAGTGTGAGCTTGTAAGTACCTTACAATTATTATTTTTTTTTCAAAACGACTATATGACGCTTGCACATTCTTTGACTGGACGTAACATTACACATTTTACAAACGTCTGTTTTATTTTAGAGCAGTGTTAGGCTGTCGCCCAACAATGACTCCTGAGTATATTGCCTAGCACAAATGTGTTTTTTTATTTTTTTTGTTTTGTTTGTTTTCATATTTTTTAATATATTAAATATTTTTAATAAATAAAATATACACCAATATATTAAAAATTACTTCTTTAATAATTAAGTAAAAAATAAAAAAAAATTAATTTGAAGAGCACTCTTTTAATACACTTGGAGCAACATAGTAAATTTATCTTTATTTCAAGAGATTTGTGCCCGTATCAAGAACACTACTCTTACTCTTAGCATATTTATTAGCGATAAGTTGTTTGAAGTGACAAGCTAACCACGATATTTCTCTCGGAAAATGAAAGAAGATTTGGTATAACAAAAATATATATGCAATTTTAAATTTCATAGAAAGTGTATGAGATTTATACATCTTAAACTATATCTAATATTATTCTTTTCTAATATTATTCTTTTGACAAGTGAATCTTGAAAATATGAAACTGATGACCTATCAATTTTGGACCATTTTACGTGGAGTAAAATGGTCCAAAATTATAAGAGGGTTTGCAATTAGATCATCTTCCTTCGTTCCCCCAATTTCTTCCCCATGGCGAGTGAAAACATTTTTACTACAAAAGAGAAATTCCTAGTAGGAAAATGTAAAATCATTAAAAAAAAAAAAAGGGAAAAAGTTAAGCTTCTCATTTGATTGTAAAGGATTTCAAAGAAATTGTATAAAATTTATATATTTAAAGACTATATATTTAATGTGAATAATTCCATATACAATATTAAAATACGTAAATCTCATACATTTGTTTTGAAAAATAATAAAATTTAATATTAAAAGTTTCTTTTACGTCAATCCACCTTTTTTAAAATAAGAGTATTAGACTTGCACTCTAATTAAAAGTTAACCAATATTTCCAATTTAACATCAATCGAACAACAATAACCCTATTGCTTTATTTCAGAGAAGAAAATTTTCATTTATCATCTTCACATCATATTGTAGATATAATGTGACACCCCGTTTTTACGTATATTTTCACTGAAGAAATATTTTAATTTAATTAATTTTATAGTGCTTGTATTTTAAATAATCGGGTTTTAATTAGTTTTTATTCGCTGTTGAATTTAAATTTGCTGTTTAATTTATTTTAGCTTGTTTTTGGTTTTAAAAATTTAATAGTTGGTTTTCGCTAATTATTTTAGCTTCGCGACGTGTTTAAAATGTTTTCTCAGTTTTTATTGCTTTTAAAGTTCTTTTTTTTGAATCAGTCGTTGGACTTCCGAAGTGAGTACTGGACCTCATTTGTTTTCTTCCATCTTTTCCTTTTCTTTTTTCTTTTTCTTCTTTTCTTTTTTCTCTTTCTTCTTTCTTTCCTCTCCTCTCCCGTTCGGACCTCACTCCCACGTCTCTCTCTTTCTCTCTCTCTCCTCACCCACGCAACTTCCGGCCATCACCCAGCCCACTGCCGTCCGGCCGCCGTGGTCGGCACTGCCCCTACCGGTCGACTCCCCTCCGGCCGGTGACCACCCCCACCGGTTTCCAGCCCCAACCGGCCGGCCGTTTAGCCGGAAAACCACCTTAAAGCCACACGGTTTTTGCCTCGATCCGCCGCCGTCGCTCCACCTCCAGCCACCACCTCTTCACCACTTCATCACCGGTTCCTTGCCGTCCTAACCCACCCATTTCCGGCCTCAAACGGTCACCGGAGCAGCTCCCACGAGCTCAACTCCGATTTGCACGTTTTTGACTTCAACCGGCATTTTCGCCACCACCCACGGCCAAAGCTCTCTTCCACTAGCTTCATAAACCTCCATAGACCATTCCCTATCAATTTGGGGTCTTGGTTCTTCCCCGTTCAAAAGTGGGTATTTTGCGACCCACGGGAACAGTGCATTTGCACTGTTACGTTGCTTTCGCATCGCTGTTTGCTTCGTGCCGAACCTTCTAAAAATCCTTTTTACCGCTGTAAGTATTTTCCCAAGCTTCGTTTTAGATTTAATATATTATTGCCTTTACAATAATTTATTTGGTTGGTTTGCTGTTTCCGGACTGAGTCCGAGGAGTTCGAGGGTCGGATGGATGGAGGATGGAGTTGCTTGAATTGTTGTTTTATAATTGGTTGTATTTGTCGAGCATTGAATTTGCATTTTCGTGGTGTGTACATGTGTATTTTATTTTAATTGGAAAAATTCCTGTTTTATTAGCGTAAATTGATTTTGGGTGCGTGTGTCTCACGAGTCTAAGCCGGGATGGGTTATTATCTCGGTGGAGCTCCTCTGGTCACTCGGGAGCGTAAAATACTGAGTGACGTCCCCTGAGTTGTCGTTGGACGACAGGAGCGGGACTAGGGGGTGCTTGGCTACGTACGCGCGAGAGGCGTGGAACCGGGCATCGCCCTACTCACCGACTCCGTGGCCCCTCTGCTGGCGGGGGCTAGAGGATGTTTGGCTACATACGCGCGAGAGGCGCGGAACCGGGCATCGCTCGTTATGAAGCCAGGGCTTGCAGATGACCCCTAGGGGAGGTCATGGTGCATTCGATTAAGGAAAAATATGTAAAGGAAAGGTTTTGGGCCAAAAGGGACTTTTGGCTTGTGTGGAAAAAATATGGTTTTGGGGACATGTGCATCGGGCATAATTCATGCATATTGTTTGGGTTTAATATGTTTATATCTTGCGTTGGTTGGATTTTACTTACCTGCGGTACCATTTTTGGTGCCGTAGATTTTGATGCAGATCTTGATGATGAGGAGGTTGAGCCTGAGGAGGCGGCTCCGCCGGAGGAGTAGCTGGATGATCTTTAATTATTATATGTTTAGCGATGTTTTTATAAATATGTTTTTGGTTTAAAAATGATGTCGAACTTGTAATATTTTAGTATGTATTTTGAATCTGGTTTGTATTAACTGAGAAAATTCTGGTACTTAAGTATATGAATTATCTAACTGCTGCGTGTTTTTATTTGTACACATTTTGCTCGTGCACACACTTCTGGCACTTGGCGAGGGGATGCGTGACCCGTGTTGTCATCGTCCCGACGCCTCGACTTCCGCGTGGCTGTATGCCGGGGTTGGGGGCGTCACAGGTGGTATCAGAGCTGTTTGGCTCTGGGTAAAACCACATGTCCCATAGGAACTGTATCAAAATGTTTTTTTTTTTTTAAGTGGTGTTTTAAAGAGTTTGTTTTATTTGGAGCTTGTTCTTGTTTTTAATTATCTTATATATATATATGGGTATGTGCTTGTTTTATCGTTGGTTGGTTTTTCTTTTATGTTTGTTTTATTCGATGTTTAAACGGGGTTGAAGGTTGTGTTTTGGCAGGAAAATGGTGAGACCACGGAGGCCTTCTGGGGAACCTCAGGATGAGTTGCCGAGAGGCGATGGGAATTTCGCCATGGCTCGAGCGCTAAACCGTTTGACGGGATATTTACAACGAGGCGAGCAAAGTAGAGAGGCTCAAACCAGTGAATTAAATAGACTGACTGAATATCTACAGCGAGGGGAACAGAGCAGAGCGGCGCAGGCTGGTTGCACCTACGAGCGCTTCTTAGCGCACCGTACCCCTGCTTTTACAGGAGAGGAAGATCCATTTAGAGCTGGGAAGTGGATCAGAGATATAGAGAAAACTTTTGAAATCTGTGGCTGCACAGAGGCACAACAAGTGCTCTATGCAAGTTATTTGTTGCAAGGTACTGCTTCCGAATGGTGGGAGACGAAAAGAGAAATGCTGATGTTAGAATTGGGATCCTTCGCCGCAGTGACTTGGGAGCGGTTTAAAAAGGAATTTAATGATCGGTTCTTTCCTGCGCATGTGAGGCGGCAAAAAGCTAGAGAATTTTCTAGCCTGGTTCAAGGAAATATGACAGTAGAGCAATATGCCCAAAAATTTGTGGAGCTTGGGCGATTTGCTCCTCATCTGATAGCCTCGGAGGAGATGCAAGCTGAGCGCTTCCAAGAGGGTCTGCGACCCGAGATACGCCGGATGGTGGTTTGCCTCCGGATTACTGTCTTTCAAGAGTTAGTTGATTTGGCTATTATCGCAGAACGAGAAATTAATTTGAGCATGGGCTCCCCTACCAGTCAGAAAAGGTGGAGTTTTACTGGAGAAGGAAATAGCTCTAGCTCACCTCAGAAATTTATACAGCGGACCGGGGCTCGACCACAAGCAGCCTCAGGAGTGCGTATAGGAGGTCGGATGCCCGTTTGCGGAAGGTACAATAGAGCCCATGAAGGGGAGTGTTGGCAAAGTGGTAGGATCCAGTGTTATCGCTGTGGCCAAGAGGGACATTTAGCTCGCGTGTGTCCTAATAGAGTTCAAGAGAGCCGTGGAGGACGACGTGGTGGAAGGTCTATTCAGAGGCAAGTAGCGCAAGCTCGGGTATATGCTGTTACCCCAGGGGAGGTGGATGATGAGGCACCAGCGACCCACGATGCTGGAGTGATTACAGGTATGGTTCTAAACTAATTTCTGGATTTGATGTTTGATTTGGTTTGGTTTTCTTTATTTTGGATTTCATGGGTATGTGTGGTTGGTTCAGGAAGGGTGCGGTTGTATGATTTTTATGCTTGCACATTATTTGATTCGGGTGCATCTCAGTCATTTGTGTCTTCTACGTTCGCTCGGATATGTAATTTGGTTACGGGACCCCTACCAAAATCATTAGTAGTGAGTCTTCCAAATGGTGAAATGGTTTGTTGTTCTAAAGTTGCTTTGGGTTGTCCCTTGGATTTTGGTGGAAGGACACTTGATGCCGATTTAGTTATATTCAAGTTGTTGGGATTTGATATTATTCTAGGCATGGATTGGTTGTATCGGTATTGTGCAAGTATTAATTGTAGAAGCCGTGTAATCAGCTTTCAGCTCCCAGATGGCGAATATCTAGAGTTTGTGGGGAGTAAATTAAAAGAAAAGCCGATGGTTATATCGGCAATTCAAGCGAAGAGAGATATTGCTTGTGGAGCGGACGCCTTTTTAGTTCAAGTGGTGTCTACGCCAATTGGGAAAAAGTCCTTATAAGATATTCCAGTTGTAGAAGAATTTCCCGATGTGTTTGTAGATGATTTGCCGGGGTTACCTCCAGTCCGTGAGTTGGAGTTCGTAATTAATTTAGAACCCGGGGCAGCTCCTGTCCATAAAGCCCCTTACCGTATGGCACCAGCTGAGTTGAAGGAGTTGAAAGTCCAGTTGCAAGAGTTGGTGGACAAGGGATTTATCCAGCCAAGCACGTCACCTTGGGGTGCGCCAGTTTTATTTGTTAAAAAGAAGGATGGCACTCTTAGAATGTGTATTGATTATCGGGAACTTAATAAAGTGACCATCAAGAATAAGTATCCTCTCCCAAGAATTGACGATTTATTTGATCAGCTTCAAGGAGCAGCTATCTTTTCGAAAATTGACTTGAGATCAGGATATTATCAGCTGCGAATAAGAGATAGAGATATACCCAAGACTGCTTTTCGATCAAGATACAGGCATTATGAATTTAAAGTGATGCCTTTTGGGTTGGCTAATGCCCCCGCAGCTTTCATGGATCTGATGAATCGGGTTTTTCGGCCTTACTTGGATTCCTTTGTGGTGGTCTTCATTGATGATATTTTAATTTATTCTCAGAATATTGAAGAGCATGCTTATCACCTTCGCTTAGTGCTTGGGAAGTTACAAGAGCACCAACTGTATGCGAAGCTTAGCAAATGTGAGTTTTGGCTTGAAGAAGTTAGGTTTCTCGGGCATGTAATTTCCCGAGACGGTGTAGCAGTTGATCCTAGTAAGGTGGAAGCTATTTTATCATGGCAGCGCCCTTCTACTGTGCGTGAGATTAGAAGTTTCTTGGGACTTGCTGGATACTATAGGAGATTTGTGGAGGGATTTTTCCGTTTATCCGGACCTCTCACCGCCTTGACGAGGAAGAATGCAGAGTTTGTTTGGTCAGACAAGTGCGAGAGGAGTTTCCAGGAATTGAAGAACAGATTGACAACTGCGCCAGTATTATCACTTCCAGAACCACATAAGCCGTTCGTAGGTTTTAGTGATGCATCTAAATTTGGTTTGGGATGTGTTCTCATGCAAGAAGGACAGGTTGTGGCTTATGCGTCTTGTCAACTGAAAGACCACGAGAAGAATTACCCGACACATGATTTAGAATTGGCTGCAATAGTATTTGCTCTTAAGATTTGGCGACACTATTTATATGGGGCTGTTTGCGAAGTCTACACCGATCACAAGAGTCTAAAACATTTATTTTCTCAGAAGAATCTCAACATGAGACAAAGGCGATGGTTAGAGCTAATAAGTGATTATCAGTGTGAGATTAAATACCATCCAGGAAAAGCAAACGTAGTTGCTGATGCCTTAAGCTGGAAGTCACACTTAGAGGATGAGGCTGAATCTTCTGGAATGGATTCGATACTTTGCGGGATGAGAAGGCTCCTCATTGGAAGTTCGCACCAGGAAGAAGTGATATCTTCAATTCTCGACATTCAAGTAGTTGATTTTGAAGAATTGAAGACTCTACAAAGAAAAGATCCGAAGCTTTTGGACATTAGAAAAAGAGTCAGAAAATCTAGAGGGCCATTGCACTACAGTTTGGATAAAGATGAGATTCTTCGATTCCGAGATCGTAGAGTAATTCCTAAGGACTCAGAATTTAAGGAGCGAATTATGGCAGAGACTCACGCGGCTCCCTATTCCGTTCATCCTGGTAACACAAAAATGTATCGGGACTTAAAGAAAAATTTTTGGTGGGAAGGAATGAAGAGGGACATTGCCTTGTATATTGAGAGATGCGACACTTGTCGTCAAGTCAAGGCCGAACACCAAAGACCAGCAGGTTTGCTCCAGCCTCTTCCTATTCCTGAATGGAAATGAGATGACATCACCATGGATTTTGTAGTGGGCTTGCCGAGGACTCCCAGTGGAAAGAACTCAATTTGGGTAATTGTTGATCGACTGACTAAGTGTGCTCATTTCTTACCGGTCAATAATACGGATTCTCTGGGAAAATTGACGCGCATGTATATAAAAGAAATAGTGAGGTTACATGGGATACCCAAGAGCATAGTGTCGGATCGGGATCCAAGGTTCACCTCCCATTTCTGGAAGAGTTTGCAGGCGGCTTTAGGTACTAAATTAAAGTTTAGTACTGCTTATCACCCCTAGACGGATGGCCAATCAGAGCGCACCATTCAAACTCTTGAAAATATGTTGCGAGCGTGTGCTATGGAATTTCAGGGGAGTTGGGAAAATCATGTGCCACTCATAGAATTCGCTTATAATAACAGCTTCCATGCGTCCATTCAAATGGCTCCTTATGAAGCTCTGTATGGTAGAAAATGTAGATCACCCTTATGCTGGGAATAAATCGGAGAGAAGAAAATAATTGGACCCGAGATAATTCAGGAAATGCAAGGTCAGATTCAGATTATAAGAGACATGATGGTGTAGCGCAAAGTCGTCAGAAGAGTTATGCGGATACCAGGAGGAGAGAACTGTCTTTCGAAGAAGGCGATTAGGTTTACCTCAAGGTCTCTCCCATGAAAGGAGTTAAGCGTTTCGGGAAGAAGAGGAAGCTGGATCCGAGATATGTTGGACCTTTTCAGATCTTGGAGAAAATAGGGTCCGTTGCTTACAGAGTTGCATTGCCGGAATATTTTGGGGATATTCACGATGTCTTCCATGTCTCATCTTTGAAGAAGAGTTTTGGACAACAAGAGCCCCGCTTTGTCGACCCAGAGTGTATGCAACTGCAACCTGATCTTACTTATGAAGTGGTACCGACGCAGATCATGGATTGGAAAGAGCAGCAGTTGAGGTCCAAGACGATACCTCTGGTGAAGGTGGCATGGGGAGATTCGTTGGCACAAGATTTCTCCTGGGAGAGAGAAGCGGATATGAGGGAGCAGTATCCGTATTTGTTCGGGTAATCAGCGGTATGTTCCTTAAACTTGGTCTAAGTGGAACTTTATGGATTGCTTTAGTTTTGGTGGTTGAGCTTGCAAATTTTGAGGACGAAATTTATTTTAAGGGGGGGAGGATGTGACACCCCGTTTTTACGTGTATTTTCACTGAAGAAATATTTTAATTTAATTAATTTTATAGTGCTTGTATTTTAAATAATCGGGTTTTAATTAGTTTTTATTCGCTGTTGAATTTAAATTTGCTGTTTAATTTATTTTAGCTTGTTTTTGGTTTTAAAAATTTAATAGTTGGTTTTCGCTAATTATTTTAATTATTTTAGCTTCGCGACGTGTTTAAAATGTTTTCTCAGTTTTTATTGCTTTTAAAGTTCTTTTTTTTGAATCAGTCGTTGGACTTCCGAAGTGAGGACTGGACCTCATTTGTTTTCTTCCATCTTTTCCTTTTCCTTTTCTTTTTTCTTTTTCTTCTTTTTCTTTTTTCTCTTTCTTCTTTCTTTCCTCTCCTCTCCCGTTCGGACCTCACTCCCGCGTCTCTCTCTTTCTCTCTCTCTCCTCACCCACGCAACTTCCGGCCATCACCCAGCCCACTGCCGTCCGGCCGCCGTGGTCGGCACTGCCCCTACCGGTCGACTCCCCTCCGGCCGGTGACCACCCCCACCGGTTTCCAGCCCCAATCGGCCGGCCGTTTAGCCGGAAAACCACCTTAAAGCCACACGGTTTTTGCCTCGATCCGCCGCCGTCGCTCCACCTCCGGTCACCACCTCTTCACCACTTCATCACCGGTTCCTTGCCGTCCTAACCCACCCATTTTCGGCCTCAAACGGTCACCGGAGCAGCTCCCACGAGCTCAACTCCGATTTGCACGTTTTGGACTTCAACCGGCGTTTTTGTCACCACCCACGGCCAAAGCTCTCTTCCACTAGCTTCATAAACCTCCCTAGACCATTCCCTATCAATTTGGGGTCTTGGTTCTTCCCCGTTCAAAAGTGGGTATTTTGCGACCCACGGGAACAGTGCATTTGCACTGTTACGTTGCTTTCGCATCGCCGTTTGCTTCGCGCCGAACCTTCTAAAAATCCTTTTTACCGCTGTAAGTATTTTTCCAAGCTTCGTTTTAGATTTAATATATTATTGCCTTTACAATAATTTATTTGGTTGGTTTGCTGTTTCCGGACTGAGTCCGAGGAGTTTGGGGGTCGGATGGATGGAGGATGGAGTTGCTTGAATTGTTGTTTTATGATTGGTTGTATTTGTCGAGCATTGAATTTGCATTTTCGTGGTGTGTACATGTACATTTTATTTTAATAGGAAAAATTCCTGTTTTATTAGCGTAAATCGATTTTTGGGTGCGTGTGTCTCACGAGCCTAAGCCGGGATGGGTTATTATCTCGGTGGAGCTCCTCTGGTCACTCGGGAGCGTAAAATATTGAGTGACGTTCCCTGAGTTGTCGTTGGACGACGGGAGCGGGACTAGGGGGTGCTTGGCTACGTACGCGCGAGAGGCGCGGAACCGGGCATCGCCCTACTCACCGACTCCGTGGCCCCTCTACTGGCGGGAGCTAGAGGATGTTTGGCTACGTACGCGCGAGAGGCGCGGAATCGGGCATCGCTCGTTATGAAGCCAGGGCTTGCGGATGACCCCTAGGGGAGGTCATGGTGCATTCGATTAAGGAAAAATATGTAAATGAAAGGTTTTGGGCCAAAAGGGACTTTTGGCGTGTGTGGAAAAAATATGGTTTTGGGGACATGTGCATCGGGCATAATTCATGCATATTGTTTGGGTTTAATATGTTTATATCTTGCGTTGGTTGGATTTTACTTACCTGCGGTACCATTTTTGGTGCCGTAGATTTTGATGCAGATCTTGATGATGAGGAGGTTGAGCCTGAGGAGGCGGCTCCGCCGGAGGAGTAGCTGGATGATCTTTAATTATTATATGTTTAGCGATGTTTTTATAAATATGTATTTGGTTTAAAAATGATGTCAAACTTGTAATATTTTAGTATGTATTTTGAATCTGGTTTGTATTAACTGAGAAAATTCTGGTACTTAAGTATATGAATTATCTAACCGCTGCGTGTTTTTATTTGTACATATTTTGCTCGTGCACACACTTCTGGCACTTGGCGAGGGGATGCGTGACCCGTGTTGTTATCGTCCCGACGCCTCGACTTCCGCGTGGCTGTATGCGGGGGTTGGGGGCGTCACATATAATTTTTTAATTTTTTCGCTTATTAAATATATGATGTATAGATAATGAGTAGAAGAATTAATTAATTAATTAATTAATTTTAAAAAAATAAAAATAAATATAATGTATAAGAATGAGGAGGAGCAAAATTCATAGAGAAAGGTTCCAAGTTCAAACTTAAAACTGAGGGAGCTCCACCCGGGGTTGTAACGGCTAGCTAGCAGCATATACTGCTTTATTTCATTAATATAAGTCCAAAATGCAACCGACCTCCCCATCTTTTTACAGCTCGGCTCCCCACCAAAACATCAGATCCGCCTAAATCATTCACCTTTTCGCTATCCTTAAAAAGCTTCGATCCCTTCCCATGGCTGAAAGCAAGCACCATCCAACCTTTCTGCAACCAGAAAGAGTGTTTCCCCGAACCCCATCTCTCTCCCTTACTTCACCGAGTTTCCACCACGTAAAATGCCCAGAAAAAGACCAGTTCTACCCATTCTCCGAAAGGTCTCAAATCTTCTCAAGTTCTCCATTTTCATTGCCAAAATGAGAAAACCAGCTATCCCAAAACTCGTCTTTCTTATTAGGAAAGCAAGAAGGGTCAAGAAGTTAAAGCTTCTCAAACATTACAACTATGGGTTTCTGGAGGAGTACCAATTCTCTCCTTCAAGCACTCCCCTCATTCATTACCGCAGAAATAACTACTTCAAGAACAGAAGGCCTCGAGATATCTATTCGATGTTCTTTCTCTGTAGATGTTTGGGTAGTTTGAGAGCTCATGAGGAGGAGGATGCAGACTGCACATTAGAATCTCTGCCCGCTTTTCCTGTCATAAAAGATCATGATATTGCAGTAGGGCAGTTAATCCTGGAGCCGTTGGGTTCGTGTGATGAAGAAGATACCGTCGATCTGAGGGCTGAGAGGTTTATTCGAAGGTTCTACGAAGAGATGAGAATGCAGAGGCAAGAATCAATTTAGCAAACCCAACGAAGTGCTGGACATGATGGATTTTACCCAAAAGGGCAAAAAAAAGTGATGGAAAATCCAAAAAAGGAATTATTGAGTTTGTTGTAATTTCTTTTTGCTTATTTTTTTTTTAAAATTTTATTGTTGTCTATATTCTCCACATGATTTTTGGAGATTGTGGAGATGGGATTTGATTTGGGTTTTGAATAAATTGTTCTTTATATTCTAATTAATTTTAAATATTTTATGAGTAATTCTATGTACAGTCGTACAATGTATAAGTATTGTGTAATCGTTTTAAAAAAGAGTGGGATCTATTATTAATATTTTTTCATGCGAGTCTCGTATTTATTCACTTTTTTCAAAGTGATTATACAAGCGTCTCACAATCACAATTGCAACTATCATTTTTTTTTACAATATGTATTTTTTACTTAAAAATAATTTTGAGTTCTTCTGCATAGCTCTTTCGTTACAAGAGCTCATGCCACTTAATTAGTATAAATAACATGCGCATGTCATTTTAAACATTTGAGTACGTTTGCTTATAAGTCAGCGTAAAAAATACACCTTTTACATCATTGACATAACATATTTTATTTGTAAGAGATTTGAATTATAAACTTCTCTTATAAATCAAGTTTTGCCATGTCAATAGCATAAAAGATATGTCTTACACGGGCTTACGAGTAGAACTTTCTAAAAACGTACTTTAATCGCAAAAGCTGCTTTAATGTGCATGTAACCCTTATTTAACCCACGGCTACGCCAAAGTCTCAGCAAGTCGGCATCTAATTGCTTATTGCCGTTGGGAGGATGGAAACATCAAACAAGTAAATTATATGGTA
This sequence comes from Carya cathayensis, assembly GCA_011037825.1. Classification (NCBI taxonomy): domain Eukaryota; kingdom Viridiplantae; phylum Streptophyta; class Magnoliopsida; order Fagales; family Juglandaceae; genus Carya; species Carya cathayensis. Next base: position 546,340 of record QGSO01000379.1, read on the forward strand.
GGAGAGTTTGAAAAAGTTAAAGAGTACTCAAGCCTAATATCTTGTACGCGTGTTATAGTTTGATTGGTTAGGCGTTAAAGCACACGTAAAGCAATGAAGGGGGGAGAGTTTGAGAAGTGAAAGAACTCAGCCTAATAACTGAATAAAGGTCGAGAATCTTGAGATTGTGTAATAATACTCCTCTTGGTTTTCTCATAAATGAAGTGAACTTCCATGAGTACTTATGATGACAATATTGCTTGCTGGGAAAACACCCTTCATCTTGAGACAATTGAAGTTTTGATGTACAGCTGGTGTTAGTTTCGTGTACTTTTAATTGTCTACACAGACCAAAACTTTGTTCAGATCCAAAGCCGTTAGTTTCATTACCAATGCATGCACATGTGACATGTCGTTACTTTATGAGTTTTCAACTCGTTTTATACCGAATTTACAGGGTTTTTTTTTTTAATACAAGGAGGTGAAATGTTATGAATCTAGGTTTTTTATTTTGAGAATTGAGTTATATGCTATCAGACTATCAAACTCTTGGTGAATTTACAATTTTTTAAGTTATGATTTTGTGTACGAGTTATATTCCATATAGTCAATTATGTATATTTCTTGCGTATTTTTATAATGTGAATAACTAAAATAATTATTTTATATTAAAATATGTAAGAAAACTAATCACATCAATAGAGTATATAAAAAATATGAAAAAATGACTTCATATAACATTTTTGTAAAAGTTAAAGAAATTTTTAGATTTATAAATAAATTTTTCGTTATAAAAATGGTACCTTATTTTATTTTTTAAGCCTGAATAAAGGATTTGGGCCCTTTCGTGTTGGGTCTCTTTTTTGCTATTGGATCATTAACCGAAAAAAGGCTAAAAAAATCTGGTCCGGGCATCACTGAAGCAGTGGCGCTCTTACTGGGCTTGCCTTAAAAACTTATAAACGCGACCTCACAGATCTTAGATTAGGATCCAAGATCGTAACCATACTTTATTTTAATTAATTCTGATAGTTAGATGTTAACCGATTGTCTAAATTGTCAAAATCCAATAACACAAGGAAATCAACACTTTTCTTATCGGATTTTAGGAAATCGGGCATCAGCGGGTTTAACCGATGATTCAAAAGCAGATCACTCATATGTGAATGCTTAGTGCATGTTTGGGATTGCGGTAGAAAATATAGCTTATAACCGATGATTCAAAAGCAGATCACTCATGAAATCTACTCGTGCGTCTTATTACACTTGATTTGTCATCTGTTTCTTTCTCTCCCTCTCTATCGAAAATCTTCTCCTTCATGAGTCTTCAGAAAAATACTCTCATCTCTCCATCTCTAGCACGATCTCGCAGTCCCTGCTCTCCCATGACGACTCATGCAAGTATTTTCTTCTTTTCTTCTCTGTATTTTATTCTCTGCGTAAATGAGTTTCTTCTCTTCATTTTATTGAGATTATGAATTTTTTTTTTCTTGAGATTAGGGTTTATGGTTTTCTTTATTTTCTTCTCTAGGTTTATATATCCCCCAATGGATTTTAGGGCAATTTGATTTCAACCCTTTTTTTCCCATCGCCTAGCGTTAAATTAATGTTCTTTCCGTTTGTGTCCAAATTAAAACTCTTTCACTCCAAAAAAAAAAAAAAAACCAAAAAATCAAGAATATGGATCAGGACATGAGGAGGGATCACGGTGTTTTTTTGTGAAGTGGTTGGCCGTGAAGGTTGAATGCATGAGGTTGAGATGGTGCTACATATTAATCTTGGTTTATGTTGAGCCACATGATCACTGGTATGGTTGAAGATATACTTTAAAAAGTTGACTTCAACCCCCTTAGAACATCTCCATATATAACATTTGAATGAGTGACAAATTTAAAATTTACAAGCATAATATGTTATCTTTGCAAGTAGTAAAGACCACTCACTCCCATAAGAAATTCCGAAAATTTAAGTTTCGATATATATTTTTACTGAGTTATGTTATTATTATTTTTTAATTTTATTATTATCAGTCATGTTAACGGATGGAGCACTTTTTAGTTTATTCGCTATTTATAAAAATCGAAGTCTGTCGATACTCAAAACGAAAAGAAATGCCACTGTATTGAAAACAAGGCATTCTTGAGGCTTGTTTCAGGAATTGCAGGACATTTACTTACACTTTCCCCCCCTTTGCTTAATATCCCTCAAAACCCCATTTGATGGTTCAAAAGGCCTATCTTAACCAAGCCGTTTCTTATAGTAGCGCCAAAGATCAAATCTGGAATGAAAAAGATTATGCTTTTTTTTTAATCATCGACCAATAATACCTAGCAGTTTTTTTATTAAGTTTTTTTTTGTAAATAAGTCATATATGTTCAGAATCTCAGATCAGTTTCCTCTGTTTTTATTCAGCCGTCTTGCTCGATGCCTAACATTTTTTTTCTTATTAGTTTTACCACTATGATTACTTTCTTATTAGTTTTTTTTTCCTCTGTTTTTTTAACCTATTGTTAAAAGATGGTATAGAAATGCTAAGTGAACCGATAGTTTGACCTAAGTGAATAGAGTTAAATGATTAGTAATGATTATTAATTTATGGTATGGAAATGGAAGATGATTGTTGCGATGAGTAAAGTAGTGGAGCGTTTTAGTTGATGGAGTGCCCCAGGATGCAAGCTATTATTAGTTGATGGAGTATTTTTTGTTTCTCTCTTTTTTTGTAGCTATATGGATACTTTATGGATAGTAGTGAATGATACGCTATATCTAGCAAACTGTCTATGAGGGTAGGAGATGATGTGATATCAGGACAAAGACTAATATATTATTGCGGCATTTCCTCCAAAATGCAGACATCGGGCAACTCAAAAAGTTTTGGGAGGCGGTTTTTCAATTGTCTAAATTATAAGAATAAAAAATTGTGTGTTTTTTTCGAATGGATTGATTTTGAAATGGACCAACCGGATTGTTGTAAACGAACCTTGGAATTAACACATCGAAGAAATGAAAGGATAGCAGCTGAACGTGCAAGAATTGAACACATCAAATTCCAATCGATGAAGAAGAAGTACAAATGTGTCTTGATTGCATCATGGATTCTATTTATTGCATTATTTCTTATGCTGAAATTTTATGAGCCTTCATGCTCTATAAATTGTTTAATGCTACGTTAAGATGTACTTGGTTCATTAAGATTTGGATAATAGGGGTATATGTATCTAAGCATGCATGATACATGAGTTCACTGAATAGGAAGGAATTCAGGTTTATGCTGAAATTATTTTGTGTAATCCATATTTCAATCATGGCCCATTTATTCTAAACAACCAACGGCTTAATTCTAAGCATGCACATTGGAAATTATCATGTCGTGGCAGTGTCGACTGAAAATCTTTTGTACTGGTCAAGTGACTATGCAAATGTATTGGATCAATTTGTTTTGAAGTGCTAATTTTTTTTTTTTAGTAAAATCAAAGTAACTTCATTATATATTAGTTGAAACAGCACTACACAGTTTGGATCAATTATTTTGTAGTCCTGCGTTGACACAGATCAAACCACATTCATCATTACAGCCAACAAACTAAATTCTCCATTCTATTACTAAATTCAACATTACAGCCAACTTGTTCATCATTACAGCCAACTTACATGGCTACAAAAATAATATGGTTACAAAAAGTCACCCTATGAGGAAACAACAAACTCCTCAAAATTCCCCTCCATCAGTTGCTCAATAATTAATTATCTTATAAAAATTCTACGATGCTCCATACTCTTCATCTTGTAACATTGTTGGGAATTGCATATTCCTACAAACTAATAAAAGCTTTCATCAAGTTATGACTAGGGCTGTAAAATGAACAGGCTACTCGACAGGCAGCTCGAGTTCGACTCGATTAAACTCGAAATCGGCTCGAATCGAATATTAAATGGGCCGTTCGTAAATACAGAAATAGACTCGATTATTAAACGATAAAAACTCGTATAAAACTCGACCGACTCGATTAATGTTCGTGAACAAGCTCGTATGAAGCTCGACTTGACTCGTGAACTTGACTCGTATATATTTATACATATATAGTAAAATATATAATATATATAATAACCAATAATTATATATGTTATATGTATTATTAATTATGTATATAAAATTATAGTAACGGATAGTTATAGACTCTCTTCTACATATACTATAAGTCTATATCTTTAGTTTATAATATTAATATATCATATTGATATATTTATCTTATTCTTATCAAATAGGGAATTGTCATATAAAAAGTTATGTTTATAGGCTAATAAGGCTCTAGGCTATAGGCTATAAGCTATAGTCATAACTTATTAATTAATTTAATTTATAACTTATCGCTCATAATTATATCATTCTATGAAGTACTATTGAAGGCTTTATAATATTTTTATTAATCTATCATAAATAATTATTAAATACTTTTCACCTATGATTCTTAGATTATATCATTATATATTCTATGAATTTTCATTGTACTCATGATTCTATCATTCTATAAAGTATTATTAATAACTTATCACTAGTTATTAATTTTATTACTTTATATATGATTAATCAATAATCACTAAACTCATAATAATGTATTCAGTATTCCTAAATCATAAGATTATATAAATTATAGTAATATACATGTTTAGTGTTAAATATGTCTTTTTTTACAACACTACTTGCTAGTTTTAAAATTATTTTTATAATACAATTAACATGTATTATAATTTATAGAGTATAATATTTTCTAAAATAGATACTCGTTTTGGTTAATATACGGTATTAGTATATAGTATTATTATGTTATACTAATTAATATAACTATAAATTTATATTATGAGTACCAATTTAGACAATGTTGACTAAAATATAATGTTAGACAATTTTATAGTATAATTAAATATTATAAATAAATATAGTTTTTTTACAACTCTACAGTCTACAGTCACTACTTGCTAGTTTTAAAACTTATAGTATAAAAAAATTAACATGTATTATAATTTATTATGCATAGAATATGGTATTTTTTTTAAATAGAATAATATTTAAATTAACATAGTATTTTACTTATTTATTGTATAATAGTATTAAAGCAAGATTCATGGAGGCTGTTGGATATTTTCTTACTTTTATGTGGGCCTTGGGAGCCGTTGGATATTTTTTATTTACCCTAGGGTTACAAGAATTACCCTACCTTAACGCTTGCGCCGTTTCACTCGAATCTCAATTACTCGATTGGCAATTGCCCTTCAGGCTTGCCGTGCCGCTTCACTTTCTCTCAGTCTCTCAATCTTACGATCGAGAAAGCCTAGCTTCTTATCCATTCTCTTTATCTCTTATGCTTACACGGTTACTAGTTACCTCCTATAATCTATGAATTTATGATATCTATCGTTCGATTTGAAAGAAATCGACTTGTCTGGTGCACCGCCTTCATTTGTTCTCGACTCTCGAGGGGCCTCGAGTGAAAACGGGTCGCTGCTTCTGCGAGAAACCCTAGCAGATGAAGCCGGCGGCCATTTTAGAGGGGAGCCATGGCTGTAATCTCAGCCTCTGAGAAAGCAACCGGTCCTCAAGGAATGGGTCATTAAATGCATGCATTTATGACTCACAACCACTTTTTCCCTGATTTTGTGGTCTGTGGTTCTCTGGTTCGTTGATTCGTCCATCTACAAGTCGATTACCCAACTTATTTTCCTTTTTCTACGCATTTGGTTGGGAATGTTGGCAGATTCGATTGATCTTTGATTCTTATCTAGTTATAGTTTTTACCAACTATTTTTTATGCTTATTTCTGGTTTGATCCTAACTCTTTTTTATATTGTGATTTGTGGTATTTTTACATTGTAGATCTAGATGAAATCATCTAAGTACATTGTCATTTATGAATCATGACCACTCTGACTCAGCAGTGACATGTTAATGCAGGCTTCTGTGAGACACTAACAGTCTGAGACTGTGACTGTCTCATGCCTATCACTTTGATTGTTAAGTTTATGTTTTATTTAATTATTTTTATTTTGTAATAGTTGAATATGCCCTGTTAGAAGTTTAGAACTTACACCTTAGGCCGTTAAGTGTTAACTTCATGTTTTGGTTATTTTGGTATTGCTTACAATTTTTCAATGAAGTGTTCTAGCTGGAGCTTTTATATCTGAGCTTGCCTACTCATCTTGCCTACTGAGTTGTGCTCGAAGAAAAATTTATTGTGATTGCTGTGAGTTCTCTTAGCCTCTCAAGTTAATTGCTATTTAATCATGATTTATGTTCTTGCTTGAACTATTTAGTGATGCTTTATTGTTCATGTTTAGGTTAATTGCTTTATTTAGTTCTCTTAGCCTCTCAAGTTAATTGCTTTAATCATGCATGAACTATGTTCTTGCTTAATTATGCAATCTTTAACATGTCTTGGTTGATTAATCTCTTCCAATCTGTTTTAGTTTATGTTCTGATTTCAAGCACTTAAATATGCTTGAAATGAATATGTTTTGCTTAATATTTAAATGTTTATACATAGTTCTTACTTCAACTATTTAATTATGCAATCTTTAATATGTCTTGGTTGATTAATCTCTTCCAATCTGTTTTGGTTTATGTTCTGATTTCAAGCACTTAAATATGCTTGAAATGAATCTGTTTTGCTAATATTTAAATGTTTATACATAGTTCTTGCTTCAACTATTTAATTATGCAATCTTTAACATGTCTTGGTTGATTAATCTCTTCCAATCTGTTTTGGTTTATGTTCTGATTTCAAACACTTAAATATGCTTGAAATGAATCTGTTTTGGTTGAATCTGTTTTTTATTTTTATCCAATATGTTCTATGTTTATGTTGTATTTAATGGTGCCTTGCTTCTGGAGGCACATCAAGCCACTAAGGCAAGATTGTATACTAAAACTGTTCAAGTCAAATTAATTTGACTTTAACATCTGTTTTAGTTGATAGTAATCAACTGTATCAGCCTTGTCTTTTGGAGGCACATTGAGCCATCAAGGCAGGGCTGTATAACAAAACTGTTGGAGTGAAATTGTTTTGACTTTAACATCTTTTAGTATCCTTGCTTTCTAGAGGCACCTTGAGCCACCAAGACAAGGTTGTTTTGAATTTTGGTCAGTGTTTATATGCTTATTGTATGTTTCTGGTTTTGTGTTTACAAAATATTAGACCCTAGCAAATGGGTGATCCGGTGGAGGAGTATGAAAATGAAAACTCTGTTGGGATTAGCTTAGTAGAGGCCATATCTGATAATGATAGAGACACTGCTTTTACTCAGGCCCCTAATACTGTGTCTACTGAGGGCCCTTCCACAGAAGTTCAAACAATAGCCTATGAAAGAAAAAAAAGAAAGAAGACTTCTGATGTATGGAATGATTTTGTCGAAATTGATAGAGATGGGGTTAAACAGCCTCAATGTAAGTGGTGTAAAACGTTATTTAAAGCTTCTCGATCAAGTTCTACGACTACATTACGTAGGCACTTGCTGACCTGTTTGCCATACATGGGGTCTAAGAAAAAATAAAAAGTCTTAGCAGTTGAGTCTAAGGAGGCAGATGGTGGCTTCACTGTCTCAAACTTTACTTATGATCGTAGTAGGGTCCGAGAGCTTGCCTCTCATATGATACTTTACCATGAATATCCATTCTCTTTAATGGAACATGTGGTATTTAATAAATTCATGAGTGCAAACACTCCATATTGGGAAAAAATGTCTCGGGCTGCTGTAAAGAAAAAATGCATGAGAACTTATGAGAATGAAAAGTTGAAGTTAAGGGCTTTGCTTAAACATGTAAATAAAGTTCATATCACAACTGACATGTGGACTTCTTATAAAAAACTTTCATATATGGTAGTGACATGTCATTTTATAGACTCTGATTGGCATCTTCAGAGACGTGTCTTGAACTTTTGTAATGTGCCACCTCCACATACTAGTCTTCTTATTGCTGATGCTTTAGAAAAGTGTTTCCAAAATTGGGGGATTGAGAATAAAATTAGTTCAATTACTATTGACAATGCTAGTTCCAATGATGTGGCCATTCGGATCTTGAAAGATGATTTTAGGTTGAAGAAAACATTGTCTGTAAGTGGGCAACTGTTTCATGTACGTTGTTGTGCACATATAACAAATTTACTTGTACAGTATGGACTTGGGGAGATTATGGATATTGTTGATTGTGTTAGAGATGGTATAAAATATCTGGTAGCATCAGAGAGTAGGCTAAAACAGTTTAGTGAAATTGTAAAACAGTTACAATTACCCTCAAAGAAACTGATTTTAGATGTGCCTACAAGATGAAACAACACTTATTTAATGCTGGATGCTGCAGTTCAGTTCAAAAAAGTTTTCCCTAGATATGGTGATAGAGATAGATGTTTTGAATGGGTTCCAACTGTTGAAGAGTGGGGGCAAGTTGAAAATGTTTGTCAACTATTAGCTATTTTCAATGAAGTCACCAATATTGTATCTGGTTCTGATTACCCAACAACAAACTTATTTCTTTCTGAAGTTTGGAGAATGAAGGACATCTTAGGTAAGAAGAGTAGAGATGAGAATGAGTACATGAAATCAATAGTAAGAAAAATGATTGCTAAATTTGATAAATATTGGGGAGAGTGTAATCTATTGATGTCAATTGCTGCGGTGTTAGATCCTAGATTCAAAATGGTCCTGATCCAGTTTTGTTTTCCTTTAATTTATCACGGGCCGGACGCTGCTAAGAATATTGATCATGTCTGTCAAGTGTTGCTTGAGTTATATAATGAGTATGTTCATGAATATAATTCAACTCTTGAGGCACAAAGAGAGCAGGATAATGCTCGAATGAATGTATCTGGTTCTTCCTCAAGTGTTAGGACTGGGAGAAGCATGCAGAGTGGCCAGTCATTATTTAAATCTTTTGTTAGAAGTGTTGATACCGTGCAGCCTAGTAAATCAGAATTGGACAATTATTTAGAGGAGAGCATTTATATTTGTGAAGAGGGTTCAGATGCAAGTTTTAATGCCTTGGAATGGTGGAAAACAAATAGTCTCAAGTTTCGAACTTTGTCCAAACTGGCCCGAGATATTTTGGCTACACCAATTACCACAGTTAGCTCAGAATCAACATTCAGCACAGGAGGCAGAGTCATTGATCCTCATCGAGCTTCACTGAAGACTGAAACTGTCCAGATGTTGTTATGTGGGTCTGATTGGGTTAGAGCATTATATGGGCTTAAAAGATCATCAACAAATTCTGTAAGTGTAATTTATTTATTTTAATTGCCTATTGCTAATTTACTATTTTATACTTACTATTATTAATTTATTTATAAAAATACTAACTACTATTTTTTTTCTTGTCAATAGATGGATGTTCCATCAGAAACTCATATTCTCTTACCATAGCAATAGCCTCATACAGACTTAGATTCTGTTTTTTGAGCATGTTGAAAAAATGGAGCATTTGGCCAGCTTTCTAGTTTTATCTGGTCTATTTTGGTTAATCTATATGATTTGCTATATGAAATTTGGACAGTTTACTTTGTAATATCTGGACAGTTTGGTTGTTCTATCTGATTTTGTTTGGGATGATATGAGTCATGATAATTCAGGTAATTTCTAAGTTCTAACTCCTCACCATCCATATTTCCTAAATTTCTTTAAATGACAAATTAAATTTTGCATTGCAAACATCCATTGACAATATTACTAAGTTAAAAGTACTTGAGTAATTTTGCAAGGGAATAAAAATTATATTAATTTTTTTACTTCCTCAACGTGTGCAGGTTGTCATGGTGATTTTGTTAAAGTTTGGGAATTTGTTGACTTCTGACATGGTGAACTCACTTATTTTGTATAAGTTTGGTAACTTCCTGTCATTATGATTTTCCTTTATTTTGGTAACTGCTATCTGAATGATTTTCTTGAACTTTGGTAACTTCTTGTAAACATCTATTTTGGTAACTGCAGTTGGCTATCTTTAAAATGTCTGGCTGATTTTGTTGAATTTTGGTAACTTGTTATGAACTTGTAACTTCTTTGGTAACTTATTTGATAACTGCCTATTGAGTATTGTGGGCCTGTGGCTGGTAACTAACTATCAACTGCATTTTGTATCTATTTTGTATTGATATTTTGTGCCTGGTATGAGAGTATTGAGTATTTTGTATGTCTGTGCCCATTGCAGTTGTCAACTTGTCTACCTCACAGTTTGTTGTCTGGCTGATATGAGTCATGCCTATTGCCTATTGCTAAATCGTTGTTTTGGATCTATTATGCGGTAATTGCATAATGCATTTGGTAACTTGGCTGAATCACTGATGCACATCTTTCTATCAAATATTGGAAACTTGCTGACTTATGTGACTGTCACGGTGATATCAGATTTCAATACTTGTCTAAATCCCTAATGCACATATTTATTTATAATATTGCTTGTATGATTGTATTGTGTAACTTGTTAGAGATATGATATTCATTTTTTAGGCAAATTAAGTTTTGCATTTTCTGTAGGATATCCCTTGACAGTATTACTAAGTTAATAGTGCTTGAGCAAGCGATTAAAATTAACACCAATTTTTTAGTGTATTAGTGTATGCAGGTCAACAATGTCAAGATGTCTGGCTCCATTCATGATTCCATGAAGACTGAGGACTTAGTCATTTGACAACCCATTTTTTGTTTTGAAAAATAATGTATATTATTTCATAATTTATTGTTGTAATAAATTTTTTTATTCACTTGTTCCATTAAGATGTAAAATTTCGTTTAATATTATACCATAGGTCTAGCCGTGATACTCTTGGCATGAGAATTTGTATTTAATTTGTTATTTTACTTCTGATTTATTTTAATTTTATAATTTTATATGTTTATATTTATAATTTTAATTACTGAGGTATTTTATAAACGAGCCGAGCTCAAGTCGAGCTTGGGCTCGGCTCGTTAACATAACCGAGCAGCTCGACTCGAGCTCATTTCCCTTCTACACGAGCTGAGCTCGAACTGGCTCATAGGCTCAGCTGACAAACGAGTCGAGCCCAAGCTCGACTTGAGTAGTGAACGAGCCGAGCTCGCACACCCCAGGCTTGCTCGAACTCGGCTCGTGTACAGTCCTAGTTATGACAATAAGTGACCAAATCAAATATTTAAATATAAAATAAATAAGAGAAGCTTAGTATTCACATATCAAATATTGTTGACATAGTGGCTGGGTGGAGAGGTAATGTAGTTGAACTTGGTTCGCCCATACCACTATAAATAAAAAATATTTCATCAAGTTAAAAGCTTCACACAAGGAACATATGGCATAATTAGAAATATAATGAAATCATTGCGAGGTATTGCAAATACCTCTGTGATAGACATTTCGTTCTAACATGCCATTCTTGTCTACAAATGCTGCATCGTCGCTTCTTTGTTGGCACATTTTCCTTTGAATTTTTTTGTAGTAAAGTTTTGGGCCTACCTTAGAAACAATGATTGTGGGATCTTACAATGAAAAGTTTGAGACTATTTGACTTTGGCCCGCATGTCCCTCCATATTACCACCACCATCATCATCACTCATCAAGAGAAGCTCTTGATGAATAGTTTCTACTTCCTGTGAAACATGTTCATATTTCTTAATGGATAGTGACTCCATCTCAGCAACTATATAAAACTGTCTTATCAAACGATGTTTCTTATTAAAGACAGTTGGGATTGTCTCCAATGGCCCCTCATTGACACATATCCCTTCTACCATGCGACTCTTTGCATTGACAATCCACCTCTCTAACACATATGATTAAAGTACAAGGTCCAAACAATTTTTTCTTGTCAAAATGTGTAGGATGTGCCGGCATAGAAAGTCAATAAATTCAAACTTAAGACATGTGCAAGACATAACATTTTTATCGTTCTCAGGTGTTACTTTATATGCTGGCTTTTCTCTCCCTAGAATGACTACCAAATAAGTTTTTCTTCTATCTTCTTCACTGTTTTGTGTGACTTGAACCATTGGCTAGTAAATAACTCTTCTTGAAAGATCAAAAAAGATTTTCTTGTATAAAGGTTTGCCACGGCCTCTTCAATACAGAGAAAAGTTTTCATAATTGGCCTTGATGTTTTTGTCTTCACATCTTTCAATTTCTCAATTAGATAACGAGCATTTAAAGCTTTTTATATTGATGGACGAGCTCACTTATCATCGTACTTGAATGAACATAATTTTTATAAAACTTGTTCATACTCTCACTTTGTTGAGTTGTGAACATTCCAGCGCAAAATACAGATCTCAAGTAAGCGAACACCCACTTTTCTCTCTTCACATAAATAGTTTGCAACCAACTATTTTCTTTCAACTTATACTTCAATAACAGTTCAGTACACTCCAACTCAAACTCCTCAATAGTTAGTATATCATGAATACAGTGGTTAAAATCATATTTAAATTGTGGATATTTATTGTAAACATGAGCTAGATGTTCAGGAAATTTATATAGAAGAAGCCATAAGCACAATTTGTGAGTTGTATTGGGCAATACCTCTATGATAGCCTTAGCCATTAAATTGTCATCATCAGTTATTATTGTAGAGGGAGCACGACCAAGCATCGCTTATAGCTAAGTTTTCAATAACCATGTGTAAGACTCGGCTATCTCATTTATCACTAATACACATTCAAATATCACAGATTGATGATGATGGTTAACTCCAATAAATGGGACAAAGGGCATCTTGTATCGACTTGTTAGGTACATAGCATCAAACGTAACATCTCCTAAATATTGATTTGTAGCTTGTGATGTACCATTTGCCCAGAAGCAATTTCCCATCGACCCATCTGCATTAACTTGGATTGAGTATACAAAACCTGAATTATTACGTTCGCTTTTCAACCTGAATTATTAGACTCATATAATTTTTGTGCGTCTCTCTCTTCAAGAAGTTGCTTCCTTCCATTGCCCAAATAATTCTAAATGTCCTTAGAAATGCAACCAATATTATAATCACTACCGTGCTCTTTATTCAAAACGGACATTATTTTCTGTGTTGGTATCCCTGACTCATTTATCGTGTCTTTTAAATTTTTTGAGCCGGTGTCACCCGTCTATGCCCACAAAGCAAACTTGTACTTCAAGGTGTCAAAAAATCATGATTATGCTGGAGTACAAGCTTGGATATAATCCATTTGCCTCAATTCTTCTTTATTGCCATCATCGTCTTACACCCACACTTTGTTTCCGAAGCCTCGGGTCTTGCTTTCTTTTTAAGTTTATGATTATACCGACGAAACTCTTCTCTTGAACACATATAGTTTACTCCAATTAATGATTTGTCTATACCTAACAACCGAGTATGATTTGTTCGAATGCTAAAACCAGTTCTTCTAGAGAAGTCTTTATAGCAACTAAGTGCATCTTCTACGTCGTCAAAGTCTAGCCCCACATACAGCTTCACATACGAAGATGATATTGTACGACCTTCCTCGTGCATGTTCTTGTCAACATCAATCTCACCATTCTCTTCAATTATCTCAACTTCATCAGCCCTAGAATTAGAACTATCCAAAATCTCAATATAATCTCTTGATGTACTCATCATTCACGCATTTGATATCTTGAGACCTGGTGAGCATTAGCAGCATCAATTTTATATTTGATATTTTCTACACCGCTTACAAACTGAATATACATCCTGAATGATCAATTTCATGTTTGAGATTCTAACAATCACAACAACCATAGAATACTTCAATCTAAGGTATTTAACTCTAATGTCTCAGAGTATTTAGCCAGACAATAAAACCTTAACATTGTGAGATTTGAGCAAGGGCGGATTTTGAGTAACCAATGCGTGATAAAGCACACATTCTAGACATTCCAGAGTGACAGTTTTTAGTTTTAGAAATCTGCTTCACCTTGACTTGGTATCGATCTGGAGTCATGTAACGTTTTCACAAAAATGATGTTCTAAGGGGGGTTGAAGTTAACCTTTTAAAGTATATCTTCAACCATATCAGTGATCATGTGGCTCAACACAAACCAAGATTAATCTGTAGCACCATCTCAACCCCATGCATTCAACCTTTATGGGCAACCACTTCACAAAAAAACACCGTGATCCATCCTTATGTCCTGATCCATTTTCTTGTATTTTTGCCTTTTTTTTTAAGTGAAAGAGTTTTAATATGGACACAGAGACACAAACGGAAAGAATAACACAGAGACACAAATAGAAAGAACATTAATTTAAGGCTAGGCGATGGGAAAAAAAGGGTTGAAATCAACTTGCCCTAAAATCCATTGGGGGATATATAAACCCAGAGAAGAAAATGAAGAAAACCATAAATCCTAATCTCATGAAAAAAAATCATAATCTCAATAAAATGAAGAGAAGAAACTCATCTACACAGAGAATAAAATGCAGAGAAGAAGAGAAGAAAATAATTGTGTGAGTCGTCGTGGGAGAGCATGGATTGTGAGATCATGTGGGAGATGGAGAGATGAGAGTGTTTTTCTGAAGACTCATGAAGGAGGAGACTTTCGATAAAGGGGGACAAATCAGGTGTAATAGGATGCATGAGTGGATATTATGAAATGCGTAAGTGGCATCTTATTATTGGTTGGCTGTAGAAACAACTTTTATAAATGACCGGCACCCAAATTTTCTCTTTCTATTTCTAGTCAGTACAGTAAGCCAATTTAAGTGATTAAGGGCCCATTTGAAATTTGGACTGATCAACTCAGTTCAGTCTAATTTTAAACTGAGTTTAATACTGAAACACTCATCTTAACTCAAAACTTCTTTACACGTAGGACCTACTATATTTTTCAACTTAACACCTCTTTACACATAAGATCCACAACATTTTTCAACTTTCTATAAATACATCTAAATTCATTTTAATAATTTTTTTAAGAAGAAGATGGTACCCCAATTTTATTGAATGTCCTCACTTGTGGCAGAGGAAAACTGTGAAAATTTATCCTAACATTCAAATACATCTAAACTCATATTTGATGGTTTCCATAAAACTTAATCCACCATTTCAACTCACTACTCAGTGGCAGAGCCACGTTGGGGTGGAGGGGACAAGGCCCCCCTAGAAATTTGGAAAAAAAAAAATATATACGTTTATCTTTTTAATTTAATAAAATAGTATTAATTTATCATATATTGGCTCCTCCTCTAGAAATTATTTTGACCATTCCATAAAATTTAATCTGATATAAAAACGAAAAAAATAAAACACATATCATATAAAATAAAATACATATTTTTAATATAAATAAAATTTTAAAAAAATTCTAACTATAACTAGTAGTATTTCTAACATCATTTCATTTTCTAAAGCATTTCAATCTTCAAGTTATGGCTTACGGCAATCTACTAGACTGCCATTTATAGACTGCATTACCTTCACATACGACATAACACCATACTTCACATCTAGTCCTTCATATTTTGTTTTATCCATTTTACAACATCAAAACGAAGAAGAAAAGATGTAGAAGCTTTACCTGCTCGACTGTGAGGCGCGATTGCCGATGGACCCATTTACAGTTTCCTAATCTCCAGAGAACCAGAAATCTTCTCAGTTCTCGCCTTCCCGCATGATCGCATCTCTCTCTTGCAAGTTCGCAACCTCGCTCTTGCTCTATCGCATTTCCAGACTCAAAAGGTTCAGCTCCTTTTATTTTTGAAGCTTCCAAATAGTCAAAGTGTCAAAGACTCAAAAGGAACTTCGGCCTATTTTGTCTCAACACTAGTTACTTTTTTCTAATCTATTTTTTTTTCTAATCCTCGGCACTAGTTACTTATTTAGACCTGAGGCCCACACTCACAAAGTGACAAATTCACAATATTATTTATTTATTTGTTTAATAGATTAATGCTTTTAGTAGATTAGTACATTTATTTATTTAGTAGATTAATGATTTTTTTTTCTATACAGTAAACTAACATTTTGTATTTTAGTAAATTAACAAAAGTATTTGATAGCCCCTGCAAGACTGCCAGTTCTCATCTTATGGTCCCACGGAGCACCATTTCTTTACACCTTACTCCTTTATCTGTACCCGGGTATATCTTTTTTTCTTTATAAAAATTTAATATTGGTAGTAATCATATTATATATATATTTTATATATTAATTGTGTATGGTTGTATGTACTGATTTAAGTTTTTTTTTAATAGCATTATGTGTATTAATAAATTGTTTGATTTTCAATTTTAAAATCTTTGATTTTAATTTAAGACATTATTATTAGAATATCTATAAAGTTTATCTAAGTTTCTAACTTTATTTTATATGTTTCAATTTAATTTTAAATTTAGGTTCATGAATAATGTCTAAATTAAAAACTATCAACTCATTCTTCAAAAGAAAAGAAATTGATCTTCCAGAAATTTTTTCTAAAATTCCAAGGATTGAACCTGAGGAAAATTCTGATCTTTACTCTCCAATTTTGGAATTTGAAGGAATTCATTTTACATCGTCAACACTTAATTGTAAATAAATTGATATATCTTCTCTACAACGAGATCCAGGATTATGTTTACCTATATGAGATTATCATATCAATCAGTGTGATGAAATAAGAAGAGTTTATTTAAAAATGGGTCCATATCAAATATGTCTCTCAAAATATCCATTTTTTGATTGTGAAAAGCATCCTCATCGCTTTCAAAGGATACTACAATGAATGCTGCATATTTTTACCTTGTTATCTTTTTACAATGAAAGCATCTCAACGCTTTAGATGTGATGTATTTACTGTCATGAGATTTAGAAATTGGAAGAAGAGTAATTATGGAAAACATTGTACATTTTTTAATCATATTAGGGAGAATCCTTATTCTTGTCATAATAATGCTGTGAAATATTATGATGATTTATTAAAACAATCACAGCATATTGATAAAGTAATGAATGCATAAACCTCTGAACAAATTCTCAACAATTGACTCTAAGTAAAAACATCTATTGATGTTGTTCAATGGCTTGCATTTCAAGGATGTGCCTTTAGAGCACTGTCATTGGTTTCATCAAAAGTCAATGCATTTTCAAAATTTAATGAATATAGATGAAATTCACCTGCATTGGATTCGGTAAAAGCATTTATCTCAAGTTTTGAGCTACAGTGTTTCACCCTCTTCCTTCAAATTTGAAGGACTACTGTTTCACATTCATCCACATATTTTATTGTAATTTTAATGTACAACGGAATTCTTTTATTTTATTTCTCTCTCCTTTCCCTCCTCGCGTCTTTCTCCCCCCCTTTCTCTCTTTCTCTCGTTCCATCGATCAAGCACAAACTCTATCTCTTTTTCTCCTTCACGCAAAATCGAATCAAACCCATGGTTTCTCTCCTCAAATCAAGTGCATGCAATGTTATTCTCCTTTTCCTCCCTCGTTTTTTGCTCTTTCCCTTTCTCTATTTCTCTCTGTAACGGTAGATCCTTACCAATTCTTCCTCTTCTCTCTTTCTTCACGTTGAAGCAGAGTGACTTACTAGACTGCTTCCTTCAGCAGTTGGCGCGACCTTCTTCTCCTTCAGGTTCGTCTCCTCTCCAAATCTCCTAGAACCCTAGTTTGATGAATCTGTTATGCAACTGGTATATTTGATGATTTGTATCCCTAGTTTTTTTTTTTTTTTTGTTGGTTTTCTGACTTGTTTCTTATTTGTATGAATTTATTGTTGGTATATTTGATGATTTGCATCCCTAGTTTTTTTTGGTTGATTTTCTGACTTGTTTCTAATTTTATGGATTTGAATGTTGGTACTGCCTTGATGATTTGCATCCCTAGCTTTTTTTGGTTGATTTTGTGACTTGTTTCTGATTTGTATGAATTTATTGTTGGTATATTTGATGATTTGTAGACCTAGTTTATTTGATTGAGCAAACTGATTAGATTAGATGTCTCTAAACACATGGTGGTTCGTATTACATGCCCTGTTTCAGCACCTACACCATCTGAAACTATTTTATACTAACAGAAAATAACCAATAAAGTATTTTAATCTCAAGACTATTTTATACCAATAGAAAATAACCAATAAATTCTCCAATGGTGTGAAGTGGCTTTGCAAACATCAAACTTTTTCAATGCATTCTAAGTTCTTGAGTTCAGTTTAGAATGGAGAAACACCAATAAATTCAGTTTGTGTGCTAAACTGAGTTCCTTTATGGATGACAGCCGAATGCATATTGATTATCTTGTTGAGTTACTTCGTGTATTATTATTTTGCATAGGACTGACTTTGGTTTTATTTATTTTGTGATTTTTTTGCAGAATTTCTAAGGTGCACTCAGTCTTGCCTTCGACTCAAGCAACCACATTGATTCTGGTATTGTATTTTTTGGACAAGTTGGTATAGTATTGATCCATCTGAAAACCAAATCATGTTTGTTTTGAACATTGAGTGGTCACTTTTGAGTAGAAGATTGCTATTCATGCAAATAGCTGTTAAAGCTAAATTAGACCAATTAAACAAAAATGTTATAGTTGGTTTAGAAAATGTTGTACTGCCCAATCCAGTGGTGAACCCGCTATATCATTTAACTTTGTTCAGATAGCTTTGACAACACAATTTTGGGTTTTATCTCTCCATCAGCTTTTTTTTTTTTAAATAGAGACGAAGGTCTCCAATGTTTTGTTTTATTTGATTTTTGAGATGCTGGAATCTGAATGGGATGTTAGAGATCTTCTATGAATACTTTTTTCACAGCTGTAAACAGATATAATTAGTTTACTTTGGGATTAGTTCTGGGCCTCTGCATATGCTTCCTAAGGTGCTAGAAGTTGCCGTCATTTGTTAGTTATTTCTGTGTAGCACTTATATAAATTGTTGAAGGTTTGGCATGGTAGTTTCTCAAAATAGAACTGTTGTCCTGGGAATGAATGTGAACTGCAAAGGGAGGGCACCTGCCTGCATATCGTGTTCTGTTTTTTGCATGGCAATAAACCAGTGAACCCTTGGTTCTGTATATAAAGCTGGGATTGGAGGGGGAGAAAATTTTCTTATAGTTTTGCAGATAGATTAGTTGCTGTGGCTGTGGTCCTGAGTAGCCTCTTAGGTTGATTTTAGATTTAAATTTTGTGTTTATCCATCTGCTTTTTGTTTAGTCAAATTACTGCCCAAGCTTGAAAGGACTTTCTTGTCTATGACCTTTTGATTCTATCCTTCAAGGGCCCTCAAACCTAGTAAAATGAATGGTTCAGCACTAGATTGGGTTCTTCCCATGGGCATTTTGACCAAAAATTCTCTCAGTCTTCCTACAAAAAACCACATATCATAACCGATGAAATCTCTTGCATGATTTTATATAATTTCTAACTTAAATTCTCAAAACTATTCTGTTTTTTGTACTGTTTTTGTGTCTTTGTTCTATTTTTTTATACTATTTTTGTGTGTTTGTTATGTTTTAAAATTAGTTGCAGTCTTATTCTTGTATCTGTGGCAGAATTTTTGACATGTATCTGTGACAGCAATTTTATTGTGATGTCTTGTTGATTGTGCTGCGTTCTATGTGCTGCTTTGTCTGACAACTTAATAATTACAATTCTCCTAGAATAGACAATCTGTTGGAGGAGGACTCATTCTTCACCACTCTCTTACAAAGTGGAGGAGAAGGTCCTATTACCACTCCAACATTCACACAACATTCTAATGTTGTGGTCGAATCTATCCCCCTTCACGGTGAAAAGAGGCCTCCAGCAAAAAAAGTTTAAAGAGGGGCTTCTTTCACTGTTGAGGAGGATAATGTACTTGTCTTTAGTTGGCTCAACATTAGTATTGATGTCATTCGGGGAACTGATCAAAAATCCACTCAAATGTGGGAGAGGATTTCTGATTTTTATCATGAATATAAAAAACCACATACTGTGAACCGTTCAGTTGGATAATTGATCAATCGTTGGTCTATGATCCAGAAATGCACAAATAAGTTTTGTGCATATCTAGCACAAGTAGAGTCACTGCACCCAAGTGGTGCGACCGAACAAGATAAGGTATGTACCATTTTCCTTTAATAATGTGGGTTATTTATGTAAGAATTATTATTTGACAGTATTCCTTAAACTTTTTTCAAATTGAAAAGGCAAAAATATTGTACAAAGAGATGGAACGAGGGAACTTCACATTGGACCATTCTTGGAATCTTTTGAGACACCAACCCAAATGGCATCAACACATGAATACGTTGAATACGAGGAGAAAGCCACATGACAAACGTCCTTCCAATGAGCAGTCAAGTGAATTTATTTTGGACAATGTTGTGGAGGAGAATGTTGAAAGGCCTGCTGGAAAAAAATCTGAAAAGGAAAATTTGAGGAAGCGGAAGGCCCAAGAATCATTTGATGCTGAGTTCAATGTGGCGTTAGGAGCAATGACTGAGGATAGACGATTGTTCATGGCAGAGAGAAGAGAATGGCAGATGAAGGCAGATCGTGATAGAGGTGCACAACTAGAGCTTGATAAGAGAAAGTTCGAGACTGAGATGATGAGCAAGGATCTTTCTGGTATGAACTCCATGTAGCAAGCCTACTTTCATAAAGTTCAGAAGAAAATTTTTGAAGAGTTTATGAGTGATTCAGATGGTACATCTGAATGAACTGTGCATTTCCAGCTTCTAGTGGCTGCCTAGCCACAAGATTTTGTTATAAAGCATGTGGCTGGGTAGCTACTATGAATGGAAAATTTTTTTGGCAATTCATTATGGAAATCTTTGGAATCTTTTGTGGTTGAAAAATCTGAATGGTAGTTTATATTTTGGCTCCTGTTTGTGGTTAGAAAATTTGTTTATTAGCGATAATTTTGGAAGTATTTGTGGTTAGAAAATTTGTTTAGTACCTTGTATTTTGGAAATGTTTGTTGAAGCTGTATAGTTGTTTAGTAGCTGCCAATTTTGGAAGTGTTTGTGGTTAGAAGCTGTGTGAATCCTCCAGAATTTGTTAAAGTGTTTGTGGGGTTGAAAAATTGTGAAGTAGCTTGTATTTTGGAAGTGTTTGTGTGATATTTATTAAACTCTGTATTTGGATCTGTTTATGGAAAGGAAAATCTGAATGGAAGTTGTTTATTGTGTCATTTATTAAGGCTGAATTAGTGTCTTTGTTATGTGGTTGGATTGATGACTTGAGGCTGAATTTATTTGTTTAATCTTTGGATTTGTCTTTGTGCTATTAACTCCAGCAGAATTTATTTATACAATCTAAAGATATTTATGGATCAATCGTAGTTTCTCCAGGAACTTGTGTTATTTGTGTAGTTCCTTCCAATGGTGGAGTATTTTGAGATCAAGGAACTAGAGCATTGCACTAATAGATAAATAAATATATTAACTTATATATCCATGTAAGTTAATAAAATGTAAAAATATATACAATCTGAATCCTTCAGGAACTTGTTTATTTGTGTAGTTTATTCAGGTGGTGGAGTATTTTGAGATCAAGGAACTAGAGTAACGAGCTCAATATGTGTTTGTTGGTAATTAGGTTGAGGAAAAAAATTAGTTGGAAATTAATAATTTAAATATCAAATTAAATTATTAATGTACATATAGTTAGTTTAATTGTAATTGTAAAATATGAAAAAAAAAATTATATTATTATTTTGATGAATCCAATTACTAATCCAATGTGGGATTATGGATAGGAAGATTTTAGATTTATGGAAAACTTGTACTTTTCATCAAATTTTGAAGATGGCTTTGAAGAAGCCAATGTGGATGCTCTTAGAGGTCATGATAAGACCCTTGATTCAAAAAATTGAGGTAATTTCTGGATATGATTAAACTCTTGGCTCTGTATAATGACAAGGTTGGAAAACTTGTTTTGGAAAATGCTCATAAATCCTTAAAGTATACTTCACCCCAAATTCAGAAAGAGATTTTGGAAGTTCTTGAAAAAAAAGTAAGAAATAAAATTTGTGAAGATGTTGGGGATTCTCGATTTTACATTATTGTTGATGAGACACGAGATGAGTCTAAGAGGGAGCAAATGGCTATAATCTTGAGATTTGTTGATGTTGATGGTTTTATACAAGAATGATTTTTTGATCTTGTACTTGTTAAAGATACATCAGCATTGATTCTAAACAATGAAATATCTACAGTTTTGTCTGGTCTTTGTTTTGATATTCAAAATATTTGTGGGCAAGGATATGATAGTGCTAGTAATATACGTGGTAAATGGAACGGATTGAAAGCATTATTTCTTAAATATTGCCCATATGCATACTATGTTTATTGTTTTGCTTACCAATTACAGTTAGCATTAGTTGCTGCATCTAGAGAGGTGGTTTCTGCTCATGAGTTTTTCTCAAATTTAAACTTTATTATCAATGTGGTGGGAGCTTTATGTAAACGTCATGATGAATTGTAAGCTGCTCACGCAACACATATTGCACATATGATAGCCATTGATGAACTTGAAAGTGGAAAAAGAGCTAACGAAATTGGCACTATCAAACGAGCCGGTGATTCTCGTTGGGGTTCTCATTTTTATTCTATTTTCAGTTAACTGCGAATGTTTGAAACCACTTATTTGGTGCTTGAAACCATAATAAAAGAATGATCCACTTACTCTTAACGCGGGGATGCTAATGCTGCTTATAAAATGATTACCTCATTCCAATTCATATTTACTTTATATTTAATAAAGGAAATAATGGGTATTACTGATGTTCTTTGTCAAGTTTTACAGCAAAAATCTCAAGATATTCTGAATGCCATGAATATGGTTTCTACTACAAAAAGACTCATTCAAAAGTTGAGAAATAAAGGTTGGGAAAATCTGCTTGAGAATGTTATCTCTTTTTTCAAGAAATTTGATATTGACATTCCAGAATTGAGCTCTCATTATGTACAAGGTCATGGTCGTCATTAACGAGATCACATTATGATAAAAGCATTATTATAATTGTTGCCCAGATGACTAACACAAGAGGAGGGTGAATTGGGTTGTATTTAAAAAATTAACAATTATAAATCAAATATACAATATAAAATATAAACAAAATATGAAATAACAATAAATATAAAGAGTAAGGTTAAGAGAGAAGCAAACTCAGTATGTTAATGAGGTTTGACCTCACTGCCTACGTTCTTGCCTTAAGCTACCTCTTGAGGATCTTCAAATTCATTATTCAACCTCCTTCAGGTGGATATAGAAACCTATTACACTTTTGAACAACACCGCTACAAAAGATCCTTGTAGAGCATCCTCTACACTTGCAATCACCTTACATGTGGTGATTAAACTATTCCTCACTTTCTACATGCACAAGGGTTATACATACCCTTTTATTGATACTAGAGTTGATAGTTTGTAGGTTATTAGAAAACACTTTTCAATGAGTGAAATAAGAACAATACAACGCAAATTATATCTCTCAAAATGAACAAGGATTAAATCTCAATACTTAGAGAAGAGATAATAAAATCTTTGAATCAATGTTATATGCTCTTGGTGTTGTAAATGTGAAACTCTCAAATAATTTATTTATAGGCATATTAGACTTCATATTCAAATTAAAAAGATTTACATGTCAAAGACAACATCATTCACTTTTCATAAAATTCAAATAAAAGTTTTTTCTTTTTCAATTTGTCAAAAACAACATCATTCACTTTTCAAAAATTTCAAACTTAATCTTTTTACTTTTCGCATATGACAAAAGGAGTACTATTTACTTTTCAAAATTTTCAAACAAAATCATCTACTTTTTACGTAAGTAAAAAAGAACAGCAATCACTTTTAAAAATATTCAAATAAAGCATGCACATGTGAAAGATGACAATCAATCATTTTTAATATTTTCAAAATTCAAACATTTAATCATGTCATGTACAAGTGAAAGATGACAATCAATTATCTTTCAAATTTTCAAATTTAATTTTTAAAATGTTTATACACCTGTGAAAAATATATTTTAATGCTTTATGATAAAATATTAATTTTGAGCCTTAATCATAATTTTAAATTTTTCAAGAGATGTACAACATTACTGTATGAGTTTTAATGTGATATTGTTCCTTTCTTACTCATGCTTGGTTCCTTGATGTGCTTGAATCTATTGTGTAGACAAATTGAGCNCATAGTAATTTAATTAAAAACATTGCATTCAAAAACTTGTGTTAATTTAGAAGACATAAATTTCTAGCATATATAAGATCTTTAAATTCTTATTAATCATGTAATTATAATTAAAAATTCCCTTTGCAGGAACATTTTTCATATATAGAAAATCTTGTGGCACAAGTTTCACAAAAAGAGTGGAAGATTGAACTTTTAGTAGACGTCGATCGACTCAACAAAAAACAGTACAAGAATTTCAATGTCGTCTCTATTGAACCTGAGGAAAATTCTGATCTTTACTCTCCAATTTTGGAATTTGAAGGAATTCATTTTACATCGTCAACACTTAATTGTAAATAAATTGATATATCTTCTCTACAACGAGATCCGGGATTATGTTTACCTATATGAGATTATCCAATCAATTAGTGTGATGAAATAATAAGAGTTTATTTAAAAATGGATCCATATCAAATACGTCTCTCAAAATATCCATGTTCTGATTGTGAAAAGCATCCTCATCGCTTTCAAAGGATATTGCAATGGATGCTGCATATTTTTACCTTGTTATCTTTTTACAATGAAAGCATCTCAACGCTTTAGATGTGATGTATTTACTGTCATGAGATTTAGAAATTGGAAGATGAGTAATTATGGAAAACATTGTACATTTTTTAATCATATTAGGGAGGATCCTTGTTCTTGTCATAATAATGTTATGAAATATTGTGATGATTTATTAAAACAATCACAGCATATTGATAAAGTAATGAATGTATAAACCTCTGAACAAATTCTCAACAATTGACTCCGAGTAAAAACATCTATTGATGTTGTTCAATGGCTTGCATTTCAAGGATGTGCCTTTAGAGGTCATGATAAGACCATTGATTCAAAAAATTGAGGTAATTTCTGGATATGATTAAATTCTTGGCTCTGTATAATGACAAGGTTGGAAAACTTGTTTTGGAAAATGCTCATAAATCCTTAAAGTATACTTCACCCCAAATTCAGAAAGATTTTGGAAGTTCTTGAAAAAAAAGTAAGAAATAAAATTTGTGAAGATGTTGGGGATTCTCGATTTTACATTATTGTTGATGAGACACGGGATGAGTCTAAGAGGGAGCAAATGGCTATAATCTTGAGATTTGTTGATGTTGATGGTTTTATACAAGAACGATTTTTTGATCTTGTACATGTTAAAGATACATCAGCATTGATTCTAAACAATGAAATATCTACAGTTTTGTCTGGTCTTTGTCTTGATATTCAAAATATTTGTGGGCAAGGATATGATGGTGCTAGTAATATACGTGGTAAATGGAACGGATTGAAAGCATTATTTCTTAAATATTGCCCATATGCATACTATATTCATTGTTTTGCTTACCAATTACAGTTAGCATTAGTTGCTGCATTTAGAGAGATGGTTTCTGCTCATGAGTTTTTCTCAAATTTAAACTTTATTATCAATGTGGTGGGTGCTTTATGTAAACGTCATGATGAATTGTAAGCTACTCAGGCAACACATATTGCACATATGATAGCCATTGATGAACTTGAAAGTGGAAAAAGAGCTAACGAAATTGGCACTATCAAACGAGCCGGTGATTCTCGTTGGGGTTCTCATTTTTATTCTATTTGCAGTTTACTGTGAATGTTTGAAACCACTTATTCGGTGCTTGAAACCATAATAAAAGAATGATCCACTTACTCTCAATGCGGGGATGCTAATGCTGTTTATAAAATGATTACCTCATTCCAATTCATATTTACTTTACATTTAATGAAGGAAATCATGGTATTACTGATGTTCTTTGTCAAGTTTTACAGCAAAAAATCTCAAGATATTCTGAATGTCATGAATATGGTTTCTACTACAAAAGGACTCATTCAAAAGTTGAGAAATGAAGATTGGGAAAATCTGCTTGAGAATGTTGTCTCTTTTTCCAAGAAATTTGATATTGACATTCCAGAATTGAGCTCTCATTATGTACAAGGTCGTGGTTGTCATCAACGAGATCACATTACGATAGAGCATTATTATAATTGTTGCCCAGATGACTAACACAAGAGGGGGGTGAATTAAGTTGTATTTAAAAAATTAACAATTATAAATCAAATACATAATATAAAATATAAATAAAATATGAAATAACAATAAATATAAAGAGTAAAGTTAAGAGAGAGGCAAACTTAGTATGTTAATGAGCATTGACCCCACTACCTACATTCTTGCCTCAAGCTACCTCTTGAGGATCTCCAAATTCATTACTCAACCTCCTCCAGGTGGATATAGAAACCTATTATATATTTGAACAACACCACTACAAAAGATCCGTGTAGAACATCCTCTACACTTGCAATCACCTTACACGTGGTGATTCAACTATTCTCCACTTTCTACATGCACAAGGGTTATACATACTCTTTTATTGATATAAGAGTTGATAGTGTGTAGGTTATTAGAAAACACTTCTCAATGAGTGAAATTAGAACAATACAACGCAAATTATATCTCTCTCAAAATGAACAAAAATTATAACTCAATACTTAGAGAAGAGATAATAAAATCTTTGAATCAATGTTGTATGCTCTTGGTGTTGCAAATGTGAAGCTCTCAAATAATTTATTTATAGGCATATGAGACTTCATATTCAAATTTAAAAAGATTTACATGTCAAAGACAACCTCATTCACTTTTCATAAAATTCAAATAAAAGTTTTTTCTTTTTCAATTTGTCAAAAACAACATCATTCACTTTTCAAAAATTTCAAACTTAATCTTTTTACTTTTCGCATATGACAAAAGGAGTACTATTTACTTTTCAAAATTTTCAAACAAAATCATCTACTTTTTACATAAGTAAAAAAGAACAGCAATCACTTTTAAAAATATTCAAATAAAGCATGCACATATGAAAGATGACAATCAATCATTTTTAATATTTTCAAAATTCAAACCTTTAATCATGTCATGTACAAGTGAAAAATGACAATCAATTATCTTTCAAATTTAATTTTTAAAATATTTATACAGTTCTGGAAAATGTATTTTAATGATTTATGATAAAATATTAATTTTGAACCTTAATCATAATTTTGAATTTTTCAAGAGATGTACAACATTACTGTATGAGTTTTAATGTGATATTGTTCCCTTCTTACTCATGCTTTGTTCCTTGATGTGCTTGAATCTATTGTGTAGACAAATTGAGCTTAAAACTCATTTATTCTTTGAATTCATTTGTTATCATCAAAATCAGTGTATAGATATATAATTACACGAAATTTGAAACCTTGGGTTCAACAATAATTTAGAAATATTTAATATTACTATAGATTTTCAAATGCAAGAGTTTGACAATAAATTTGGTGAAGGAACGACAAAACTTTTAACCCTTAGCTCAGCTTCATATCCAAATGATGGGTATAAATCCTTTAATATTGATGATATATATTATCTTACAGAAGAGTGTTATTCTGTTGATTTTTCTGAGAATGAGAAAATCAATTTAAGATTTCAATTGAAACATTTTGAAGTTGATGTGCTTAGCAATTCGAAGTTTCAAGATTTGAGATTCATTGTAGATTTATGTCGAAAATTGATAGAGACAAAGAAATCAAAGACATACTAACTTATTGATAGATTGATTCATCTAATTTTGACTCTTCCAGTGTCTACAGCAACCAGTGAATAAGCATTTTCAACTATGAAGATTGTTAAAACAAGGTTTTGCAACAAGATTAAAGATAAATTCTAAGCAAATAATTTAGTTGTCTATATTGAAAGAGAAATAGATAAGAATTTTGATTTAGATTTAATACTTGATGATTTTGTTTGTTTAAAAGAACACAAGTTACAATTTTAGACATTTTGTATTTTTTTATTTAATATATTTGTATGAATGTCTTTATATTATTTCAATGATATATTGTTCTTGATATTTTTTAATACATAAGTTGTATTAAACGTATTTTATTTTTATTGTAAATCTTCCTATCAGATTATTATATATTGTAAAAAAAATTATATAAAAGTAGAACAAAAAATATTTTATGTATATTGTCCTATTTTTTTTGACCCCCTAGAGTAAATTCCTAGCTGTATCACTATCACTATTATTTATAAAAAATTTAACTCAGCTTAACATTCAAACAATACCTAAGCAATAGAAGCGGTACTTGAAAAAGGCACCATTGCATATCATGTTGGGAGTAAGGGAGAATATGCTTAACGCAACTACTTCCTTAGTCGGAGGTTGTGAAAAACTCGTCACATTTTGAATTTTATTTGATTGCGTAAATTATCAATAAATTAAACGATTTGTTATTCTTTGTTTATTTACCAATCATTCGACGTACATAAGAAGATGATAAAAAATAAAATAAAAAATTGAAATAATGATGAATAAAACTTCTCAAATTTAATTAGTTTTTTTTAATGAAAATTTAATTACTCAATAGCTTTCATATGCCATTTAATCACTCCTAAGAAGCGCTTCTAAAGTATTGATTTATGAGTCCTACTAGGGACAGGCACAATTTGTGCCTGTCTGTGAACTTTTTTGACGTGGCATTTGGCCATGTAATTAATTATATTTAAAAAAAAATAGAAATCGAACAAAAGGCAAAACTCAGCGAGAAGGAGAAAGTTTTCGTTTCGTAAGTTGAACTCTCAAAACAGAACCAAAAGTCCAGCCTCTTCCCTGTCTAACACCCAACTCCCAGCTGTCCTTTCTAAAGTATTTCCTTCAGCTGCTCCCGTAAGTCTCAGACCCAACCGAAAACTGAATCTCTCATCTCTACGTCCACTGTCACCAAGCCAGAATAGAACATCCAACCAGAACCCACGTCCTTCACATCCAAACAACCAGATAACTCCCTAAAACCCAAAAGCTTCTTTCCCGTAAGTCAGCACCCTCCGTTGAAGTTCAACCTGCCCAAAACTCTCTGTATTTAAAAAAAAAAAAATAGAGCACCTGGTCTTGCTAATCACCGTGGAGATGTCCAGAAAAAAAAAGAAAAAAAAAAAAAGGAGCCTACAAGTCTACGTTCCCCTCCAAGCTTCCACGTCTTTCTGCCTCCAACTCGTTCTCCTTTTCTTTTCATTTTTTTTTACCACCTCTACTCTCCGTCCAAGCCTTCGTTTTCACATCCAAAGACTAGAACGGGGAGTTCTTTTTTTTGTTTTTTTTTTCCGTTCGATCTCCGTAAGCTTTCTTTGTTCGGCCCTATCCCCCTGGTTTTCGTCAACCAATTCTTGTAAAGCTGATGAATCACACCGTACAGAAATTATTCAGAGAGGATGATAGACAAGGTTGTCTTCTCTTTACAAGCTAATCAACCATGAACTTGGGGTTCGGGTTAGATACTTGTACTCGGGAACGAAGGGGAGGGAGAATATGAAGAGAGAAAGAGGGGAGAGGGAGAGGGAAACAGGAGAGGGGGAGACATTTACTCATTAAACTAAATGCACCGTTTGACTCCAGGTGGATACCGTCCGCGCACAGGCCTCCTTTGTGTTTGCAAACATACTTTCTGTTGATTTATTTGTTAGTAAAATACACAATAATATAATAAAAAAATAACAATGAAATTAACATTCAAATGAAATTAGTTTGGACCAAGACACGGAAATTTCACTCACTTTAAGGAGATTCAACCCATCTGCGGTATACAAAGTTTCAATTTAACCGGTGAAACAGAATTCCTCTTGACTTAACTCATCCAAAATAGAATAGTTTAATTGATCGTTGTATAGCTTAAACCAACTATGCATAAGTTGTTGAGCCCAAAATTCCACCAAAAAAACACATCGCTATTTTCTGAAAAATTACTC
Source organism: Carya cathayensis (assembly GCA_011037825.1). NCBI lineage: Eukaryota > Viridiplantae > Streptophyta > Magnoliopsida > Fagales > Juglandaceae > Carya > Carya cathayensis. The sequence goes on from QGSO01000379.1 coordinate 576,234, forward strand.
TAAAAAATATCTACGTACACACTTTAATTTTCTATCAATTTCTCTCTATTTCATATGGAAAGAAACACACCAGAATGAAAAGATGAACCTCAAACATAAACAGTAGAATGGAATAAAGAAAAGAGAACTGTTATATATATAAAACGATTACATAAAATAAGCCCATAAACTGATGTAGTTTCATAGAATCTTTAAATCTATTTTATAATAAAAATAAATTTTATAATTTAATATATTACATTAAATTATATCAATTTATAAATTTATTTTTATGTAATTATGTCGTGAATAAAGTATTTTCGGAGAATAAATTAAGCCCACAAACTCAGAAAAACCGCTATGCTACAAGAGCTTAAAACACATAAACCGGGAAGGAAATAAGAGAGAGAATTAAAGAGAGAAAAAGATTAAAGAATGCTTCTCCCATAGTCTTGCTTTCTCCATAGCCGTTAAAAAGCAAATATTAGAAGTTTTTCTTTTTTGTTAGTCGGTTATTCACTTAGAAATATTGGATGCCCAAAAATACTGAATAAATCTTCCTCAACGGAAGAAAATGATTTCGTGTAATCCTTCCTCTAAAATAAAATCTAAGGAAAGAACAGTGATGTTAGAAAAAAATCTTATTAACAAATACAATCTACTAAAAAATATCAACAATGTTTAATATTCATTAGAATAATTTAATTCGAAGAGTAATGATCATGGGTGAAAGTGGTAGGCATATCAAGCAAAGTAGGGGAAAGCAGGCGATCCTTTCAATTCGCGTCCAATTTACGGCGAATCTATTCCTAAATAAAAGTTTTTTTATTAGCTATGTGGTTTTACTATTTGGTTACTTATATATATATGATCGCATCCTTGGCGCTGCAAACAAACGCTGGGCAGGGAGAGTAGCGAGACTGTTATAGAGTGGAGGAGCGGGAGTTTTGTGAGGAGGGATATGGCGAATGAGGAGGAATTTCGTGTATACAACTCCATGACTCAGCAGAAGGAGATCTTCAAGACGCACGAGCCGGGGCATGTTGGCATGTACGTCTGTGGCGTCACCGCCTACGACCTCAGCCACATCGGTCACGCTCGCGCCGCCGTCAGTTTCGACATCCTTTTCAGGTTGTTCTCCTTCATTTTCGAGTATCTAATTTCTTTTTTTTCTGTTACTAACGGTTTGACAATTAGAATGTAAGTGTGGAGACAGAGACGCGTATGTTGTTGCTAATTTAGTAACTGATCGGACACTTTCAAGTTTCAATCAAGTTGCTGCGAAACGGTTACATATTTTTAAAAGATTATTATTATTATTTAAATGTTATAAACGGGAAATGTTAGGAGTTATCAATTTATAATGCCATTTCACAGCATACAAAGCTTTGCCTCACTACTTTTTCTTACTTTTTTTACTGTTATTTATTATTATTTAATATATTATTATTATTTATAAAAGAGTAATACTACGTACCGTCGTGGAGTGTGCAAACGCCACGCAATCGCTTTGAAAAAGAGTGGGATCCACGATTAAAAAGTTAGTCTTTTTTTTCATGTAGATTCCGTATTAATTCATTTTTTTCAAAAAGACTACGTGTCACTTGCATAATCACAACTGTAAATATCATATCTCTTTATAAAATATCTGAGACCTCCCCCGTCCAAACATAACCTAACCATGAGGCTGAAGTGCTTTCATGCTGTACACGTGACTTTTTATTCCTTCTCTTGGTTTGCTCTGGCTTGGTTAATCCATTGAAGGACCTTACCAAGAAAACTTAGGACTTGCAGCCGGTTAGCCCAGGGGTCCAAATAAAATATATGGGTTGGGTCCAAAAGGCCCAAGCACCATATGTTACAGAAGACTTAAAATGAAGCGCCGGGGTGATGGCCCATACTGGTCCACCCTCATGTCCATCTCTGCTAACTGAATAACTCATTCTATTTTTTAGCTCATGCTTTTGCCTCATCACCATTGTTGTTTACTGTGTAACCGTGCCCTGCATTTTTCTATTTGAATTAGGTATGCGCAACGGCGGACCTGCGTTATGACTAAGGGGCCATGGCCCTCCAAATTTTTTTAAAAAATTTAAAATATATCTTATATTTTATTTATAATTTTATAAATATAGCAAATGCCGATCTAAAAAAAAGTTACAATTGCCATATGTTCTCTAAAATTTTAATATAACTAGAAATATCTTTCTCCAATTTTTTTCCTATAGTTCCGAAATATTTTATAATTTTCATATAGTATTTATTTTTAAAGATGTGGCCTCACCAAAATTCAATTAAAATTAAATTTAGAAAAAATAATAAATTTATTAATATGGATCTCAAAGTTTTTTGTTATACAACATAGACTTCTTAATATGGAATTCAAAGTGAAAATAACCAAAAAAAAAAAAAAAATTAAGGTTGATGATTTACATGAAAAATAGTTAAGAGGTTTTATCCTCTAGTTGAGTAAAAAAAATTTATTTAAGATCTCAATTATAGCATTATGTACTTAATGTGACACGAAAATATCTAGATTTTGGAAGAAACTTAATAAACTAACTTACATACTAGAATGAAAGATGACATTCTAAAAAATCATTTGATAGTTTTTATGAAAAAAATAAATTATAAATATTTCATTACAAAAATAATAATAAATTAATATTATTCCATGAAACATTATCGTCAAAAATTTGAAACATATATTAAGTTATATTTTTTAAAATCATATTTTTGTATATATATATTGCAAATTATTAAGATTTAATTTTATATATAGTTATATTTTTATAGTTTTTAAATTTCTTTTTATTTTATATAAATTCCTGTCACGCAATACAAAAATTAGATTCTTTGATAAAAGTTAATGGTTCTAGAACTGTGTATGCGGAAGGATAATGATGGGGAAGGTGGTAGTGTTTGACCTTGGAATTGAACTCTGCAGATACTTGCAGCACTTGGGCTATCAAGTTACTTACGTGCGGAATTTCACTGATGTTGATGACAAGGTGAGAGTCGAGACGGATAATAAATTTTGGGATTTGAGGAATGTGTTTGATTTAAAAATGTTGTAATAAGAGATGTTCAAAGCCAGGAATTATTTAAAATCTTGCATGCAGACATGTTCGAAGCCATAGAAGACGTGAAATAAAAAATTTCAACTATTGAGCGAGGATAAAGAAAGTCAATTGTTTCCTGTCTGTTAACGAAGCTTAGGAATGGACTTTTTATTGGTCTGATACCAAAGCCTATAAGGCTGCTTTTGAAGATTTAGGTTGGAATGAAGCACCATGGAAAGGAAAAAGATATTTATGTTGAAACCCATGGTACCTTAGTTAATTATTTATTCCTTGGTTCCTTAATGCTTATCTGGAAACTGCTAACATCTTGATTTATGCAGATATTTCGTAGGGCAAATGAGCTTGGGGAGGAACCCTTAAGTTTAAGTAACCGTTTTTGCGAAGAATATCTTGTCGACATGGCTGATCTTCACTGCCTCCTTCCAACCCATCAGCCTCGCGTTTCTGATCACATGGAACAGATAAAGGATATGATAACTCAGGTTATATCCCTGCCACCAGGCTCAATTTCTCCGAGATACATGTAGGGAAATTCTGATAACAGACAAAACACACAACTAGAGAGTACATTTCTGGCAAAATAGAGCTGTTCTGTTGAATATACATCACAAAGTGGCATGGCGTTGCTTTAATTTATTTTTTCTGGCATGCAACACACACCCAGTGTTTGTCAAAATGAATTGTGTCCATATGCTTGAATTTTTATATCTACATAGTACTATCTGGGTCTTTTTGTTTTTCAAATGTAATATGTGAATTCCTAATTTCTAAAAATTCATAAACTGGTATTCATCCGAATAAAGATGATCAAATGATTACAACTTTAGTTTTAAAATAAATTTTTGCCAACTAATCTGCCCTTTTTATTACTATAAAACTGGCTACTCAACTCCATTATACTTGGATTAATGAGGTAAGTTAATATTTGAATAAAGTGGATAAACTGGGTGTAGTGGTGTACGGATCTGGGGCATAGTGCATTGGGGTAGAAAAGCCTGTTAGAAATTTTGAAAATTTGAAAAGCCTGTTACTAGATATCAATGAAAATTTCACATCTTTGTGGAATAAAAACAACAAAATAAAAGAAAAAGAGATGTATTACATTTTGAAGTCAAATTGAGCTGGGCTTGACCTGCTAGAAAAGCCTGTTACACTAATTGATTAAGGACTAAATATGGGACCTTGAATATCCAAGATGGAGGAAGTATATAATTGCAGTTTATTTCTGTTGCATTCTTCACCCCTTCCCTTCTTGAGCCCAATAATGTGGTTATGGCACGTGCATCTAGTTCAATCTTGCTTTCTCACTCAAAGGCATAATATGACTTCCTAGTTTAAATTAATTTGTTTTCGTTGGAGTGTAATGGGAATGGTGTGAATTTGAAAATTGGAAATTGCCTTTGCTTTGGTTTAGTGGCTCCTTCATGATGCGGATTTACCTCTTCTTTATTTATTTTAATAATATATTACGGGCGTATTTTGCAGATTATCAACAATGATTGTGCGTACTTGATTGATGGAGATGTATTCTTTTCTGTTGATAAATCCCCAAATTATGGCCAGTTATCTGGGCAGAAATTGGAAGACCACAGGGCTGGTGAACGAGTTGCTGTTGACTCAAGAAAGCGTAATCCAGCTGACTTCGCATTGTGGAAGGTGTAAAAAGCTTTGCAATTGACATTATCTTTAAGTCTTCTTGATATGAATCAATATCAGATATTCTTTAATAATTACAGGCAGCAAAACCTGGCGAGCTAAGTTGGGACAGTCCATGGGGTCCTGGAAGACCGGGGTGGCACATAGAATGCAGTGCAATGAGTGCTCATTACCTTTCCTTCCAATTTGATATTCATGGTGGTGGAATTGATTTGATCTTTCCACATCATGAAAATGAGATTGCACAGACCTGTGCTGCTTGCCAAGAGAGCCGTGTGAGTTACTGGATGCATAATGGGCATGTCACTAATAACAATGAAAAAATGTCCAAGTCATTGGGTAATTTTTTCACAATTCGTCAGGTAAAGTGGGGCTAAACACTTGGTAATGCTTCTACTAAATTTTCTGTCTGCAGTCTCGTATGAGTATCTGCATTTAAATAATAAACTGTCTTGTAGATAACTCAACGGTATCATCCGCTGGCTTTGAGGCATTTTCTGATAAGCGCACACTATAGATCTCCTCTCAATTATACAGTCTCACAGCTGGATAGTGCATCAGATGCTGTTTATTACATATATCAGGTTTGAAGCTTGTCCTAATTTCCACAGATGGATCACCTTTAGTTGATTTTTTCTTATATTCAGGTTTTCATGTGTGTGTATGCAGGTGAATGCATGTGCGTTATTTGTAGCTTGAGTTTTTAATTGTACTGGATTTTGAGTCGATTCAACACCTTAAAGTTGATAGAACAACAGTAATTTTCTCCACTGCATGATGAAGTTCTAGAGCCATTCTGCCTAGATACTTTAGTTAATGATTTAGCCCTCTTTTATTCTCCCCCCCCCCCCCCCCCCCCTCTTTTCTTTTTTTTTTGGTCTTATTTTTTAAGGACATTTTGCTGTTTGGTCAAATTGACAGGGATGATGACTAGATGTTAAGCCGTTAAACCTGGATCTTTCTCGGCCAATATAGTTTGGTTTGTTGTGTGAGATTTACAGACACCCTATAAAAGATCCAGGTTAATTAAACGAATGGAAGGTAGAACTAGAATAATTCTGGTTAATGACATGTATAGAGCTAATACTAATCTATTTAGAATGTAGGTGTACGGATTCTATATGATTCCTTGTTTTCCAAAGTTAATGTGCTGAAATATTATCTCTTCTGCTTTGATATTATTTACTATGTTTTGATTTTATCGACACAGAAGGCATATAAACTGTAAGAACAGATTCCCGCGAATGGGTCCTATTTAGCTTCAGTAAAGCTGATCCGTTATGTTGTGATTGTTAGACTTTGCAAGACTGTGAAGATGCTTTATCCCCATTCCAAGGAGGGAGCCTTAAGGAGGTGCCAGAACAGAAAGGCAAAACAGTGCGAATTACTTCTGCTGCCCGAGAGTGCATCAGTAACCTACGCAGTGAGTTTCAGACTAAAATGTCAGATGACTTGAACACTGCACAGATATTGACTGTTGCTTTTCAAGAAGCCTTGAAGTTCATAAACACTTCTTTGAACATGCTCAAGGTACATGTTTGGAACCAGTTCCAAGAGGGATATGATATTATGATGTGCTAGGCCTTTATTTCTCTTTGTTCATTGCTTTGTACGTGAAATGAGAGATGATCCGTTTTGATATTTTTCAGAAGAAGCTACAGAAGCAACAACAGTTATCGATGAATGAGTCTCTTATCGCAGTAGAGAAAGAAGTTAAAGAAGTTCTTAATATTCTAGGGTTACTACCCTCTTCCACGTACTTGGAGGTGATTTTATTTCTGACCTTTGTTTAATAAATCCATTGAAGTGTACGATATAGAAGTTGCTTTCCACTTGACAGGTTCTGGAGCAATTAAAGGACAAGGCTTTGAAGAGAGCAGGGTTAGTGGAAAATGATGTGTTGCATCTGATTGAAGAAAGAACTCTAGCAAGGAAAAACAAGGATTTCTCGAAGAGTGATCAGATCAGGGCTGATTTAACTGTGAAGGGCATTGCGCTGATGGATGTGGGCGATGAAACTATTTGGAGACCATGTGTCCCAGTTGAACAGGAACATAATGCCCAGCCAGTTGAACAAACAGCCAGCACCACTGATTGAACAAGACAAGTCGCATCCATTTAACAGTTTTAATTATTTACTGGTATTACTGTAATTGTGTAATAATGTTGTAACATTAATAATTGGCCATCTCAAGTAGTTATGACCCCCAGAGCTGGCTGTGAGACCAAGAGCCAGGGGGTTTTAACTACATACTTAAACGGCCTTTGAGTGTCTGCGTAAATATAATACAATAATTTTGGTTGTTGACTTTTGTTTGGCTGCTTATACATGCAAAAGTTTAAAAGCCGATCAATTTTCATTATAAAGTCTAGTAGGTGTAGTTTGATTCTGATATTCTCTGGATGAAATTGCATCATATTCATGTTGATTTCTATTATGTAATTTGTGGAGGGGGCCAAGGATCAGAATCAATTCCATGTGTGCACATGGATATCTTGCTACTCATAGCTTTACTGCCCAGCCTGTCTAGGCGAATGTAAACAATGTCTATTTTTGCATTTGCATGATCTCCAAAACTTTCTGTAAAATAAAAAGGTCCTGCCCTCACGAGTTGCAAGTGTGCGCCCTGCACTCTCGGCCGGAATAGATCTGGTGTTTACTCAAAAAATAGGCAATGGTTCCGATGGGTTGGTTAATGGGGCATGCAAAAATCGGCATGGATGCTCCATTGTAGAACGCTAGTGCTCTTCCCAAAGGGAACCAAATAGCGTGTTAGGTGCTTTGGTGATGGATAGCAGCAGCTTAATATTTGACAATTGTTTTTGTTACTTGATGTTAGTTGCAAATAAGGGGTTAGATTGATAATTATCATTTTACAATATTGAGGGTATCATTTGATTCTAATAAAAGGTCTTATCATTTTAATTGAGGTTATTATTTGAATTCCATTAATATAGAAACTTTCTCGATTAATATGCAAAAGTATTCGGACTTTTTTATTACCATAATGCTCTCAAAATCAGTGATGTATATATCATTCTAATTTCTTTTCAATACATAACGTCGTACGCCAGAGAGACTCTTGCCTGACATAATAGTTCATGATTTCATGGGCCACAAAATGCGAACTTATACTGTCGTTGTTTAGGATGAAGGATGTTCTATTTCTTTTTCTTACGCTGTGAAACTTTTTTGTCTTTCTAGCTAGTGTTTTATTTTTGCAATCTACGATGTATTTGTAGCTAGTACGATGATCTTAAACACCTTTGATGCATGTGAGATTGATTGAAATTACCAAGACGAATCATTCCCCCGGAAATAGTTGCCATCCACAGAGAAAAGTAGTACTGAAAACACTAGTTTTTTTTCTCTCTCTCTCTCTCACACTTTGGAGGTACATCGTACCTCTCATCTCTCTCGTGTCTGTAAAATTATAGTTGCAAGGCGTTTCATCATTTTTAGTTGAGAACCACGCAAAGTTCCTTGCCATTCGGGACCATCGGTGATTCGGTACACATTGAGTTCTGCTTGTCTTCTTTGATAAAGTTGAACCCTAGTCTAGAGTACTGCTGGAAAACTCTAAGCAGGCAGACAGGCCCACAAGGACACGATAAAAGACATGCTATTGTGTCATACAGTGGGGCTATGAAGAGTCTTGAGTGATGGAGACTTGGCAGACTAAAGTACTTCTTACGGCAGGACTTCGTGTCATGCATGTATTCAATTTCATGTACTACACATCCACCGGTTGTCGGCAACATGGTGTTTATTTCAATTCGGCGTATCTTTAACGGTTGAAAGATTATGACTAAACCATTCATGTCCACAAACATCAATAGATATTGTGGAATTTACTTTCTCACTTGAGACTTTCGAATTCGAATGTGAATTGGAACCGGTAATACTTCAGCTTATCGGACCTAAAAACACAAGGTGAGGATGAATTATGCCGTCTGAGATGTTTCCCTGATGCTGAGAACGAAAAAATTAAGGAGTAACCTTGACAACAGACGATCCATCTGGTCAGTCTGAATATTGTATGCATCCTCGGGCTGTGATTAATAAAGAAATAAACTTTCGTTTTTAATTCTTTTGGTTGACAAGGCACGTACGCTCAGATGACTTTCTGGCCTTTTAAACATCTAGCCTCTAGATCAGTAGCTTGACAGCTTCTGGATTAGCTGATTATACTCAATGATCAATCTTCTCAGGATCAAAGACTTATATGTATGTGTGTGCGCATATATCAGACATCTAGCTAGCTAGCTAGGATATGAAATTACTTTAATTTCGAAGCTGGAAACTTCAAAGAAATAGCTCTGACATGCACATGAATATAATCCGCGCAGAAGTTTTTGAATTTGATCTCTAAAGTGAATAAAAATTCTTTGCTCTGATCATCACAAGGACATGTGATTGTGACCAGATCGAGAAATTAAGTGAGAAGAGTCGTCCATGCATGGGACCCAGAAGCTGACAATCTCCTTTGAGGGATTCAATTTAATTCACTCTGGTTCGTTGATCATTCCAGGGGCCGGTAAACTTCTAAAGTCTTTTTTCATATCTCTACCTTTTTGGATACGATTTTCTTTCATAAAGTGCAAGAGAATCGGTGGGTTTCAAATTTGCTTTCAATCTGAACACGTGAACCTTTTCAAAAAAGAGAAATGATATTTGCAGTTGTAGTTGTGCAAGTGTCGCATAATCTCTTTAAAAAAAGTGAATTAATACGAGACCTACATAAAAAAACTAATTTTTTTAATCGTGGACTCTACTATTTTTCAAAACGATTATGCGGCATTTGCACACTCCACGACTGTATGTAACATTACTCTTCAAAAAAAGGGAAAAATATAATTGGAATTAATGTACGTACGTCTTGGAGGGAAAGATTGTTCATAAAACTTTCTTAACCAATTAAAGATCATGTGTCAAACTATTGAATAAAATAATTAATGATTGGATTGAGATGAGTTCAATAATCAAACACAGCCTTAATATATACGCCTAGCTTATTGACATCATTCATACCTTACTCGACAGCATATATAAAGTTTATATATATATAATTTGTAAGATTCCATGGTAATTAATTAATTGTACATATATAATTAGCTGTCCAGAACGATTAATTAGATGAAAAATGATGAAATCAGTAATTATTTAATTAATATCCTAACATGATGTGTATAAATATATGATCATATATATGCATAGTGAAACTTAGAATAGAACAGGAAAAGTTGGAAAACAAAGGCTAGCTTGAAATTTAAGCAAAAGGACATGAGAAAAAGGGCGGTAAGAGCGTTCATGCGGGAAGTATTATGCGTACTTTCCGGGTCATGATATGAAAAGGCATGCACTTGGTGACATTGCGAAACATCCTAGTAGTTGATGTCCAGGTCGAGTATCTTACAACAAATAGACATGGAAGTGCCTATGATGTGAGACGATATTGATAAAATGCTTTCACTTTTTGGTAGGTACTAGCTAGCTAGCTGATCATCAGAAAAGTATATATCTCTCTATGGTAACTGTGATATATTATAATTATTTAATTAGTATATATATATATATAAGATATATATATATGATCAGCCATATATTATAAAGTACTTCCATGAATAGATCGAACGTTAGTTTTTTATTATAATTCATTCATTCATAATTCATTCATAAGCATCAGTTTCAACATATACAACTGGTTGTAATTTCCATCAGCATCTGTTCCAAAGTCTGTTCAGCATGCATCGATAGTCTCATGGACCATTAATTAATGCATGCAAATTTCTTTTAGATATTTTCCAAGTAGTCCCACCAATTATATTGATCTTAAATAGGTCTTTTTCCTACCATATATATATATATATAAATATACACACACACATATTATATCTATATTCAGAAACGCATGATCAGATACGTATAATCTATTATTTTAGATATTTTTCCTACCACTTTTGACCTTAATTTCTGGCCGGCCTGGTGCCATACGGCATTAATTAGCTTGCGTATGTATTCTTTTCCTTGCAGACAGTTTTGAGGAAGTATGTAGATTAAGGGTTGGGGAGTATTCACTTTGCAGTACGTAGCACGTACTGTATGCATGTGCTTATAGATCAGTGGATCGAGCTAGCGCGTTTTCAAGTACGTACATTAATCTTGCGTTGTGCCTTAAAAGGATGGAGTACTAGTAGCTAGGATTTAATTATAAGTAAGGTACTACAAGTCTCAAAGGATAAAGTCTATAAGTTTTTTTTTTATAAAAAAATAGGTCTTACTAATTATAAGTACTAATAAAGAATAGTTTTTTTACACTATTTTTAGATGGGATAGGCCACTTTTTGGAAATGGTTTGTATAAGACTTGTCTATTTAGAACCAACTTGTACAAATCATTTCTCCTTAATTATTAGGGTTTCTCCATCCTGCATCTAAAAGCTGAAGCTGCTGCATGAGTCATGAAATAGCTAGGCACAAAATCCCTGTAGTTTTGCGCCTACAGGCAAAAAACCAAGCAAACTAATTAGCTAGATATTAAGAGTACTCCAACAAAGTGAGTGTAGATTATAACAATGCAGTCATTATAATAAAATGTCTTAGCTTTGAAACAAGAAATTAAATATTTAAGGCATCATGCATGTCTTTGAAGTTCCTCCTGCTAAGGTTATTTCTTATGAACTTAACCATGATTATATTCAACAATATTTGAATGGTGCTATTGAAATTAGTTTTGATCAACCTCTAGTAAACAACGAAAGAAGAAATTCTTTTGTTGGAATTAGAAGTTTGTTTGTTGGATTTATTGCTGATAACCCGGAAAGAAGAGACCAAAATCTCATAAACTTTTTGGAAGATTCAATAAAAACCGTTAAACCCAATTTAAAACTGAAAGGTATTTCTACACCCTCTCAGGTTACTTTTGCTTTTTACACTACCAAAGATACAAGCGTATCCAAAGATAAAGTCATAAAGGAAGAAGCTAATAAAGAAGAAGAAGATGCTTCATCTTTATTTCCAACAATTTTATATATGGTTACTCCTATTCATCACAGCCAACTTACTGTGATTAATAAAACTTTTGAAATTGATTAAGGTTCTGCTTGGCCACTAAAAATTCTCAGATGAAAATTTTGAGTTTTAAGATAAAATATTAAAATATTATATTTTAATATTATTATTGTTTTGAGATTTGAAAAAGTTAAGAAATAGTTAAATTATTTATTATATTTTGTATTGAAATTTGAGAAAATTGTAATGATGAGATGAGAATTTTGAATTTAAGATGAAAATTTCAAGTGGCCAAACAGTACCTAAATTACTTTACATAAAGAATATAGTTTTGCTAAAAATCTTGATAAGAGAAAATCATATCATACTCCTATTTCTAATTTTGAAAAATTACGTGTTAAAAGAAAATGAAATAAAAAAATGTATGCCCTACAAAAGCATATACTTTTCTTTATTTTTTTGAAAATTATTATGTTTCTAAGCATAATTTAAATGTTGTTAGACCAAATTTTGTGAACGAAGAAGGAAAGACGGTGATTAAATCTAGTTATCCTCATTTAGAGACAATTATTATTTTTAATAAATGAGTAGATATTAATGTTTCTCCTTTCAAAATACCTAATACTGATAATAAACCTACCATTGTCATAGAAACAAAGAAAATTATTGAACAGAACAATTTTATCAATCAAACTCTTCATGTTATAAGGCAGCAATTGGATCGTATTGAAGAAAAGATTGAAAGCCCTGTTTTTACTTTGACTTCCAAACCTGAAAAACATTAAATTATTTTACCAGATAATAGGCAAGATCCTAAGACCAAACAGGCCAACACTCTTAATTAAATTAATCAAATGATTGTTGATTTAAAAAAAGAACAACTCTCTACCAGTGCTTTAAATAGCAATGGTAAAGAAGTTGCTTATGGTTTCTCTATAGATGAATCATCTGATACAAATTCTTCTGCTAATAAAGATCTTGTTTTACTTGAAAACAATTTCAAGATATTGATTTGGAAAAACCTGGGATTAAAATATTTTCTTCAAAAAGACATAATCCAATGAGTCTAAGGAAGAATTGCTATCCCAGACATATTCCTCCTGATTTACAGTTTGAAGAAAGACTTTTTCAAATCCAGCTTTCTGTTTCTTCTGATAAATTATATGAATGGAATATTGATGGATTCTTTGAACAAGAAATTCTCAAAACCATGAATAAAATTTTCATGGTTGCAAATGCCTATGTTAATAACAACACTTTCAGCCAAATTGAAACCGTTGATCTATCAACTACAGGATTTTCTAGTATGTTTTGACTTTGTTGGGATAAACATCTCCCAAGAGAAGCAAAAGAAACCATTCGGAATACAGTTAAGCATGATGATGAAGGTTTACTTTTTTTTATACTACCATAGGAAGAGGTCATTACAAGAAAAATATCTTTTGCAACCAAAAGACTATTTCTGACTCATTTTAGTTGGAAATAGTCATTTAGTTTGAAATGACTGATCGTAAATAAACAGTTTTCTTGTAGCGGTGTCCTTGATGGTGTTAAATACTTTGATTAATACTATCCTTAAACATTTTGTTGGAATTCCCTCCAATATTACTAATAGTCTTAATGATTATTTGAATTATTTGAGATGCCGCCAAATGTCTGATTATAGATGGTATCAAGATGTTTTTCTTTCTAGAGTTATGCTCAGGGATGATAGTTACAAACCTTACTAAAAAGAAAAGTTCATTGATGGATTATCTCATTTAAGGATGAGCTTACTGATACATCAGGACTTCTTAATTATGATGATTATACTTTTGGTGATATTATCAGTACAATTAAGAAGCTTGATGTTAGTATGTGAAATGACCAAAAAATGCTTCATCAACAGATGAAGAATAATAAGAAAGTCAAATATGAAATGAATAATTTCTATGAACAATTTGACCTTCCTCCTATTGCTCATTCTAGATAGAAGCACAAATGTTTTGATAAATCTAGTAGTTACAAAACTCACGTTAAGAAAAATTATATTAAGCATGATGAATTTTATAAGAAATTTATTTCTTCTTACAAGAAAAAACCTTTTTATAAGAAAGATACTTCAAAAAATCATTCAAAAAGCAAATATTATAATTGTGGTAAGTATAGTTATTTCTCCAAAGAATGTTCCAGAAAACCCGGTAATTTCAAAACAAGTTTAATCAATTAAAACTTGATGATAATGATTGTGAGACTGATTCAAATTTTAGAATCAAAATCCTTTGAATCATCTAATATCAATTAATTCAATTCAAGTGATTTTACTTTTCACTCAAAAACTAAACTATCTGATCCTCCAAATATTAAGGTTGGTTGTAATGATTCTTATTGCAAACTTTTGGATAAAATAATCAATGTCTTAACCTAAACTGAAAATAAGAAAATAATCAATGTCTTAACCAAAACTGAAGATAAGAAAATCTTTTATTAACCTTGAGTAGTCAGATTACTAATCTTGAGCTCAAAGAATAATATCTTCATAAGATCTAGAAGACAATGGTTTGCCAAGAATCTGAAACTTTCAAATCAAAAATTAGTTTTCAAAAAACTTTGGGAAGATTTGAAAAGAAAAAAATTCAAAGAAATTTTTACTACTAATTTACAACGTGAAGTTGTTTTTATTAAAAAAGAAATTGTTGAATTTAAAATTGATGAGATTAACAATCTCAAATTTGAAAATGATTCTTTTAAACAAGAACTATTGTGTTAAAAATTGATAAACATTTTGATCAAGTTATTTCTTCCTATAATTATGAGTAAATAGATGATTCAGATTCGAGTTAAAAGAAGGAAAAATATAATTCTCCTTCTGAAAATAATCAAATTTGCTCGATTCATTTTACTATTCCTCCAAAATGGTTTTCTAAAGTTATCATTATTGTTTTTCATGAATATAAGTTTACTGTGATTGCTATGATTGATTCCGGATTGGATATGAATTGTATCAAAAAATGAATAATATCTAGTAATATTATGAAACATGTACTGAAAGATTATTCTTGGCTAATGGATTTCAGATGAAAATCAAATATGAGCTTAACACTGCTTATGTTTGATAGGATAATGTTTATTTTAAAATTCCTTTTGTACTTGTTAAAAATATGACTAATAAATTTATATTAGGAATTCCTTTTATTTCTACTATTTATCCATTCCTTTCAGAAAATGATAGTATTACTACTGATCTTTTCGGGAAAAAAAAAAAGAATTGATTTATAGGCTTAGTAACTCATTAGTCTTCTCCAAGTTTTACATGAAATTAAGATTTTGACAAATCCAGATTAGTGAGTTAGATAGATATAAGACTGTCTTTACTATCCCATCATTATGAGTGAAATGTAATGCCTTTTGGACTAAAAAATGCCCCTAGTAAATTCCAGAACAGTATGAATGATATTTTTAATTCATTCACCCATTTCACTATTCTTTACATTGATGACATCCTTATTTACTCAAAGTCTATTGATGAATACTGAAAACCTTTGAATTCGTTTCTAGATATCGTTAGACAAAAAGGTCTTGTTGTCTCTACTAAGAAAATCTCTTATGATTAAACTACTTTATGATAAGATTGATAAAACCAAATTGATCTATCATATTGCCTACATATTGAATGTTGTTACTAAAGAAAAATTAGAAACCCATTCCTACACTTGAAAAAAACTCCCTCGTTCTGATGTTATTTACTGCTACTATGATTAAATTAATGGTTGGTTTAAATTCATGTTATTCCAAACTCCAGAGATGACACACTCTTGGATGTGGGTGCATGGTAGTTGAATTTGGGTTTGTTGGGGGGGGGGGGGGGGGGGGGGAACCATACGTTTACCTATTTGGAATTAGTTGGTACCTAGCTAGATAGCTTCGCTAGTTAGGAATAATGGATTCCTTTCCAAATAAACATATTATTATATTATTGTAACAAGAGAGCTAGAGATCAGAATGTGTTCTCTCTAGAACCTGGCGAGCAACAAATTTGAATACATGGAATTAAGCTAGCTAGGCAGCAGCCATATATACATAGATCCCCTCCTGATCTCCACTTCCTTCTTTCCTTCAGCCCCTCTCATCTTCGTATTTTTTTCCATGATGATCTATTATGTTCCTCTCTCTCTCTCTCTCTCTCTCTCTCTCTCTCTATATGAACTTTGCTACATATAAGCTCAGCTCACGTACACACCACACATTTTTTATTTATTTTTTAAAATTATTTTTGGGTTTATTCTTTTTAAACTAATTGAATTATTCTACTC
Organism: Carya cathayensis; assembly: GCA_011037825.1. NCBI lineage: Eukaryota > Viridiplantae > Streptophyta > Magnoliopsida > Fagales > Juglandaceae > Carya > Carya cathayensis. The sequence goes on from QGSO01000379.1 coordinate 592,255, forward strand.
ATTATCCATATCAAATATTTGATAAAAGAAAAAAAAAGGTGTGGTGTGTTGGCTTATGTTTAGAATTTTCCTATATATATATATCTTAATTTTTGCTCATAATCTTATATATCCCATTATAATTCAAAGTTTGGAGGTTAATTAGACTTATTGCTTTCTATCATTTTTAACAAGTGTATATATATATATATATGTGCATCTCGTTAATGGAATCTCCTGATCAATCTAGGAGCTCCAACAAGGCCGACCGGTCTTCCTTATTCGACGGAGATCAGCGTGAGAGCCGCACCTTTGCAAGGCCATTTATTGAAGCCTGATCATTTTAATTTTAATTTTTTTTGTACTTTTTGTTGCTCATAATAGACATGTTTTCCGAACCATATATGTACCTGTTTTTCAATGCACTTAATTCTTTTTTCAATTTTCTTATTTTCATTAAAAGAAAACCAAGAATATCTATGACCATCCATCCATAGTACTAATCATTCATAATTACCACATACCTCTAGTTGGTCGAGATGTCTGCCGATCTATGATCTCTCACCACCGTAGTATATAGCAAACTGACTGGCAATCCGAGAGGCGGCGGCCCTCTATATATCCTGATCTCTTTTATAGCTAGACGTTGATCTTACTATCCATCACGAGGATTTGGAAGACGATCGAGTAGGCCCATGCATGTATGGAGAGCTTTAATGGACGACTTGAAACGGTCGATGTACAGCAGTATTGCATCGTTATAACCGAGCGCATTGTACGTGGCTTGTAGCCATGCACGTACAATACCATAATCCTTTTGTGGTATTGTATAAAAATTGTCCTTCGACAGCTCTTTAGGAAGTCTTTAATTCCTCTTATGAATCTAGTCAAGGAATATGAGCCTAAACCAATGATGTTTTGGTTCTATTGACATTTTTCTTGTTTTTATTTCACTACTTCTGGCCTATTGTACGTTGTAATAACTATAGGTTGTTTTTTGGGCCGGGGCTTTATATATATTACCGGCCGGTCAGTAGTACTATGATATCAGATCATATATATATATATATATAGTGAGTTTTGCTACGTATAAATAAAGTCGCATATTAATCTGTTTATCAATATTGATTTTTTTATATTCAAAATTTAAATTAGTATCGTTTTCAATTATAATAGATTGGTACACCATATTAGTACGCAATTGTCCTTGCAACTAAAATTTTCCATATATCGTTGGGTAAATTACAGTACTATTGTTTAATTGTTTAGTTGATTAATGGTAGTGGGATATTTGAGATAGATCGATGATGTAAATAAGGTAATTAATGACATATATTAATGTCGTCACATATATTAATCGGAGAAATTTATATATATATGCGTGTGTATATATCACTACAAGGATTTAGGCTTTTTGCAGCGCCTAAAATCCTTGCAAAAGCTAGCTGAAAACGCTGCAAATTCTTATTTGCAGCGTTTCTACGTTCCTTGCATGTTAGACGGTATAAACCCTTTATTGTTGATCAATTCCAACGAAACCAAAAAACCGCTGCATCTGAATTCTATTCCAGCGTATCAATATCGCTGTATGATATTAACCTGCACGCTGCAAAAATCATCTACCAATTCCTTGGTTAGCGCTACAAAATCTCACTTACAGCATTTTATTATCGTTGCAATATATAGGAAAATTCGCTGCAATAGATTTCCCACACAGCAGCGTGTATATGTTTCGTTGTTTATGAAATTAATTCCAACACTTTAACTCGCTGCAATTAATTCTAAATCGCTGCAAAAAAAAATGTCAATAGCAGCAGTTATGTATCACGCTGCTGTCATTGTCACTTAGCGCTGCAAAAAAATGATGTGCAAAACAACAATTATAATTTTCGTTGCTTTAGACCTTTTTTACAACAGTATGAAACCGCTGCAATTGGTGTTAATCAAAAGCATCTAATATTTATTCCGTTGCTTAAAGTTATTTGCAGCGCACAGTAGTCGTTGCAGTTGATAATTTTTCAACGTTTAAAAACGTTGCAATTAGCGTTAAACTAACGCAACAAATTTTATAAACGTTGCTGTTATATCTATTTGCAGCGTGCTATGTCTGTTGCTTTAGGAGGGTTGCAGCGTTAAAAAAATGATGTAAATGATATACATATATATATATATATATATAG